>VXBC01005402.1:25510-84824 GCA_013399945.1 Ploceus nigricollis
CCCCCTTTTTTCGGCCAAAAAAAAAAAAAAAAAAAAATTGAAGTTAATACAGTATTTTAAGCAAATAATTATAAACCATCAACTTTTCCAAGCAGGCAATGCATTTTCAGACAGAGGAGAGACTACATCAGTGAACTGCCTCTCCTCTCCTTGTCTGAGCACTGGGCTAAACCCACAGTTTTCAACACCTTAAGTAGTCAAATAGCCACGGAAAAATGAGATCCCTGCAAGCAAAAGCCCTTCAATGTGCATTTCCAAAAGAAGGAAAGGCTTGTTTATGAGCACGTGCTGCTGTACAGGTACTTATGCAAACATCACAAAAAGACAACAAGTCTGAGAAATAACACAGAGAACTTGCACTAAGGTCATGCTGAATAAAATGTGTGAATTTGTCTGATAGCACATGAGAATTTTAACTGAAAAAATGTCACATACTGTCTGCTGCAGAGAAAAATGTTGCTTCCTGCTTCTTCATTAAAATTTTACCAGACAACTAATGCTTTCAATATTTAAGGAAGTTAAATAAGGATAAGGTTTTAAATGCAGGCAATTTGAAAAATGTATTACAAGAATCACATGAATATTTCGGATGTGGGGTAAAAAAATCACTATAATTTATATTTAATTTTCTTATATTCATAATTAAGTGCCATATCACAGTATTTGCATTATGATAAAAATACTAATCAGTGGACCTCAAAATCCAGCCTGGCAGTTTTTATGTATTCAGAACAATATATAATAATTTAAACTTATTTATTATTTTAAACATAAAAGTTTAAGGGTACATAGAAATCCCTTTTGTGCCACCAGGAAAATAAACCTGTGCTTGAGTGCTCTCCCATGTCACTTAGCATAATATCTCATTTGAACTGGTTACTCCTATTTGAAATCTAAATGACAAAAGGGAAAAATAATAACAAGCTCAAGAATAATGCAAAGAATTTAACTGAACCACGCATGTTCTTACCTCAGACTTCTAAATGGGTTAACTTGGACCTCGATGCCAAATCTAGGAAACATCGAGTAGGAGTAGGAAATGATTTAATGGCAACATCTGGCATTAGTGAGGCTTCTACTGATTCATTTCTCCATGATTCAGAAAGGTTTCTGACAAGCTAGAAAGGGTTCAGAAGGCAGCTACAGAAAGAGTCTTAAGTCTAGAAAATTATGAGCTGCATAAAATTAGAAGTTAAATCCATTTATTGTAGAGCCCAAAAGGTAATGGAATGGTTACAACAGCACAGAAAGTTATGCATACAGAGAGAGGCGGTAGCATTGTGATTTTCTTCTGCCCTACCTCCCCACTGCTGTGAACCAATGACATGAAGTCAATTGTAGACAAATTTAGAATAAAATAAGCTGCAAAATTTTAAACAGGCCAGTGGAACACAGCTGAGACATTTTCTATCACTCAGGCATCTAATATAACTTTAAAAAAAAATACGCATTCAAAAATATCTAAGGAATTCACAATGCTTCTCTTGGTTAAAGATTCATACTCTGTTTAACAAAAGAGATCATTCTGAGGCTAAATCTACAACTGGCCATGAGAAAGGTCTAACCACCTCTTCATGAATGATTTTCCTGGTGATTGGATCTAACTGCATTTGAGCCAAGATTGTATTGCATTATACTGAGGTCCACGTTTACATTCTAAGATTTCCAAACTAGTATTTATCATGATAAAGCAGTTAGAATACTTTTAGTTTTTGTACAATTTCTAAATCCAGTGGGTCGGACATGACTTGTGGACATTCATAATCTTTAAACATTTATTATCTTCTACTTTACCACTTATGTTTATTTCTATGTAATTTTGCAAACCCACATAATAATTTGAATAAATCACATTTTTCTTTGTGTGTTTGAAGTACTCTTAGATGAAAACTACACAGTGCCATATGTACCATTCCCCTTTGTTAAATATCTCATCTTTGTCAACACTCTTGGCTATTTTGAAAAAATTCCCCACCAACACCAAGAAGGAAAGATAAAAGTACAAAATATCCCTTCAGATTTGAAAAACAAGTGGTTACCTTATAGGTCTCTCTTCGTGTCATAAATTATGCTACAAAAATTTCTCTGCCACAGTTCTGTTAGTCTCAATATGCCTGTGCTAGGTACATGTTACTCTGCTGTGGTCTGCTTGCACAATGGTGGGGTTTTTACTTCTGCTGGATCCTTTAATCAATAAAAAAATTGAAAATATTAATAATCTCTTACATGCCACTGCTGCCACAGCATCATCCTGATACACTTGAGTGTCATTTGCAATGCTCTTCAAAAATAAAGTCACAACCAGTCAAAATATTTCCATGCTTCCTCATGGAATGTTTCTCACAGAGACTGAACAGGCATGAGTAAGGGTATGTTCACTTAATTTCAGAAAAGTACTCTAAGAACCTCCTGGCACACAGGAGTGAGCAAACCAAGCCAGACATCAATTTCTGGAATGCAGTGTAATCCCCCTGGCTCTCCTTTCTCCCTCAGGAAGGGGCTTCCCACCTCTGTTCACAGAACTCCACATCCAGGGCCAGGATCCAACTGACCAAATATCCCATGCCTCAGCAGGACAGAGAAGTTTGGGGTTATTTTATTTATTTTGATGGATAATGTCTGTTCACATAGGTCTTTCCCTCATTCCACTACCTAGACTAGGAAAGGAAACAAATCTAACATCCATGTTAGCTGTTTTAATTTGGATTCACTGCAGGAAACTAATGGGAGAGAGGGGAGCCACCATGCTCTCAGTGGTTTGGTATTTCCATCTCCCAGCCATATAAGAAACAGTATGTTTCTTGCAAAATGAAAAACAATCTATACAGGAATATTCATACTACTGGGCTACTAAATTAATTTCTGATCCAAGTAAAGTAAATAGACTGGTACCTCTATGAAGATGTAGACATTTGTTTAAAAAAATAAGCCCTGCTTAATGATACTTAATTTGGTGGAACAGTTTAAACAGGGATATTTATTTCCTAATTGCCTTGTTCTGCTAAGTACTCAGCACTCATAACACAGGAAAAAAATTAGAAATACTCAGGTACTTTTAAGGTTCAAGATCTATCACAGAATATAGATATCAGAGTTACAAGTGAAGGGCATAAAGCAAACAAATGAATTCATGTACCATCAGAATTGGTGTACAGAGGTTAAAGAAAAATTGATTACTAACAAGTCATACGTATGACACAGGCAGAGGAAAACAACCAACCCAGAAAATTAATCAGCATATAAATTAATCTTCTTACCTGAGAACAAATTGGAGTCTCAAGTATTGCTTTCAATATACCAGAATGCTAAAATTTCTGCTGGAAGGATACTGACATGGTATAGGATCATTTCTGCACTCCTGAGGTAGATAGTTCCTGAAAAAAGGAGGAAAAAGGCTTTCTCTAATCACATTTATGTAGTTCTACATGTTTTATTTAGCTCATTAGAGACAGTAATACCTTAGACTTGATTGGCTTGCTCAGAGTGTTAAGACAGAACTTAAATAGCTGTAAACTTTATAACCATTTGTGCACCAAATATATTTCTTCCACAATGCTATAAAAGCACATTTAAAAGGGAGACTTGATTACAAATAAAGGGTGGTGGTGTGTATGAATCAATGCCATTAATTATCTATATTTAATCACTTTCCTTCTGTCTAAGAAAGGCCTAGATTTTAGATATTTACTTATACATATTAAAATGCTTTCTTCTCATAAATCATCCTTCAGTCTATCAGTTTACAACTCATAGCTTGGAAACAAACTGTTTAGACATTTATTTGGACGAGCACAACCCAGTCATTCACACAGCCAAACATTTAAAAAATGTGGGTTTTTTTTATTTTTTCATTTCTCTTGCTGTCTAATGGACAGCTTCCTGCACAACCATGGCCTGGCTGCTGTGGAATCTCCCCTGTTCCAGCACAGCTTATTTAACCCAACAGGAGCAGTGAGGACCAGGGGAGCAGCTCTTTCCTAGCTCCACCAGAGCTATTTGGCAAGCAGGTAAATTCCAAACTGGGGAACAGAGATCACTCCAAAGACTTGTAGAGATCCAGAAGAGTAAATTCAAAGAGTGCAGAACAGGACTGGGGTGTTTGCAGAAGGTCTGTGGCCATACCATGAGCAATATGCCAAAACATGGCAAACCCAATAAATCAGGTGAAGGAAGCATGAGGACAAATCCTGGGAGGGTAGCTCATATCTCTCTCTTCATTTTTATCAGTGAAATGATGATTAATATTTTAAATTACCTCACGGAGAGAACTGAAATATTGAGCTTTCTTTAGTCAGCCCTTGTGGTCTCCCACTACAAAGAGAACCCTAATGTCCTTCTCTCTAAATACTTTAAAAAATCTTAAATAAATTAGAAAATGTCTTCAGGAAGAGTTTTAAATTACTTTAAATATTTCATAAATTTTATAAAATAATCCTTACTGGAGATTAACAGTGATGTACTTGTATTTGTATATTATAGGCAGGAAAAGAGAAACAAAACATACCCTATAAAGCTATGAAGTAAATAATCTGTAAACTAAATTTATAGACATTCATGTGGTATTATCAACATTTTTAAAAAAAATTGTCTCTCTCAAATGTACAGATTTTAACAGTGCTGGGATTATCCATGACTGATTTAAAATAGAGAGATGTTGAGTGTATAAAGTTTTAAACACAATAAATATAATTAAAACATGATACAAAGATACCTGGTTTCATTCTTTCCCTAAGCTTTTCCAGCTATGAATGGTTTCTGGAAAAAATTTCCAAATAGAAAGCTTCAATTTCACCCTTTTCATCATGCAAGTGCAAATTTGAAAATAAAATTTCTCAGCAATTTTTCAAAGTATTTAGGTTCATCTAGAAAAGTCTCTGAGTAAACACTGACATCACTTAGCATCTTACCAGGTAAAGAAAAGAGAAAGATACCTGCCTCAGACTATTTTGAGAACAGCTATTTTCACATCCCTTCATAAACTTTAATTTGCCTTTTGTTCTTCAGTTGAATGAGTCCTTCACTTTACTTCCTGGGAAAATACAAACAGTGTCCACTACAACTCCTCTGTGTCTTTTAACCAGGACAAGTCAAATTTTCCATTTGCAACAACAATTTCATAAAAATGCTTTGCAACAAGTAAATGGAAGCAAGCATTTAGTGGAGGCAAGTTTTGTAACTCCACCTACACCAACCTTTTCCCATTACTCCCAACTCTTTATCTAAGGAAATTTCCATGAACACAGAAATGGCAGTACTTGCATTTCAGCCTGCTTTGTGTGAAATAACTGAATAAAACAACACAGCAGCTGGTATCAAACAGGTTACATTCTTCCTTAGAAATCTTTATAGCCCTTCTAAGTATATAATAATTTAAGATGTTTTTATAGGCACCTCAGAGAGAGTGCTTCCTTCCTAAACTGAGGCTGGGGAGAGTGAGTCTGTGTTGGAACCCTAGATGCTGAGAATTTTAGACTTTCTGTGTTAAAAGGCACAGACCCTCAAGAAAACACTGCATTTGACCTGAGGCTGTGGAGAAGGCTTCCAAAATTAAATTATAGAACTGAGATTATAAGTGTGTACTTTAAATAGAAATGTATAATATCACGTAGTAGAAAACTTAGAGTTCAAGGTTTTAGAATACAGTAATAGATATAAAACTAAGATAGAAGTTTTAGAGCAGTAAATAGTCCTTCTTCTTCATGAGATAAAATTAAGATAGAAGTTTTAGAGCAGTAAATAGTCCTTCTTCTTCATGAGATAAAACTAAGATAGAAGTTTTAGAGCAGTAAATAGTCCTTCTTCTTCATGAGATAAAATTAAGATAGAAGTTTTAGAGCAGTAAATAGTCCTTCTTCTTCATGAGATAAAACTAAGATAGATGTTTTAGAGCAGTAAATAGTCCTTCTTCTTCATGAGATAAAATTAAGATAGAAGTTTTAGAGCAGTAAATAGTCCTTCTTCTTCATGAGATAAAACTAAGATAGATGTTTTAGAGCAGTAAATAGTCCTTCTTCTTCATGAGATAAAATTAAGATAGAAGTTTTAGAGCAGTAAATAGTCCTTCTTCTTCATGAGATAAAACTAAGATAGATGTTTTAGAGCAGTAAATAGTCCTTCTTCTTCATGAGATAAAATTAAGATAGAAGTTTTAGAGCAGTAAATAGTCCTTCTTCTTCATGAGATAAAACTAAGATAGATGTTTTAGAGCAGTAAATAGTCCTTCTTCTTCATGAGTTTAAGTAGTATTTTTAATTGGATAGAAAAGTCCACATTGCAAGACATAAGTGCTTAGTTATTAAGGTAAAAGTAAAAATAATTTAAGTGACATTTCTTAATTTAATAGTTTTTCCTTGACACATTGTAGAGATAAATACAAGACCATTTAATAAATTAATAGTGAAATGCTGTAGAACTCATAAGACTGTAATATAAATAAGAAATAATAAACATCTGAATCCAAACACAAAGTACTGTCTCAAGTGCTTTCAATCCCAACCCTAACCTTAGCAGAAAAGAAACAAAAAACTGACAAGTCTGTGCTATTTAATCTTCAGGGGATATTGTTTCTTAGTGAGAACAGCCAGTACACAGACTTTCTACCTCCTGGCTGACCACTTCATTCTTCTGTCTGATGTGCAGGTGGGGCAGATTTACATTTTTCAATAACCTTTCTCCTAACCTAGTACTCTACCAGCACAGCGGCAGCAAAGACATCTCAACAATGTCATGGCCAAGCCAGCAAGCCAGGTCCTGGTTTGTGCACAAAGACCAGGGGATGAAAGGTGCCAGGGTCTCCTCTCAGCCCCAAGACAGCCCACATATTACACCTGTAACCTCAGATAAAAACTGCCTGAATAATTCCAAATGATCCAAAAAACGTGCAACCTGTGCCGTCAGCAGCTCTGAGGAGTTCTGTTGGAAGCAGGGAAAATGCTATATATCCTCAGGGGTTCCCCAGGATGGCTTAACTTTAGAAGCCTCAGAGAGTTCCTTAAGTCTATTAAGATTTACCAAGATATTTACTCTTCTTTAGTTCTTAAAAGGAAAGATCTCGCTTTGAACTTTCCTTTTATTTGCCTGACATTCTCTTACAATAAAACACCTCTGAGCCACTCAAAAATAAATGCCTACTTAATGTTTTCTGCTGCCAAACCTTATGATTTACTATACATATTTAACTACATATTACTTAAAAATGTTATCTTTCAAAATTACCGACACTTAACCCTAAAGATAAAAAATGGACATCAAGAAGCTGCTCTTTGCATAACTCTACAGACCTCAAGAAAGGCTTCGTGAAATTAAATTAGAAAATTAGTAAAATTATATGGTGTTGTACATTGTTTTCAGATCAACAAATGAGTACTTTTAAGTGCCTCATTTATTCAAAGAAAAGAAACTGGGTGTAACTGCATAAATTCCTTCTTGCTCAGGGATATTTGTCAGACCTGCCTGGCCTTGACAAACCTGGTGTAGGGTATAAAAACTTTATACAAAACTTTATACCAAACTTTATACTTTTGACCAAAAACATGTGTGGTGACTGTGGCCATAGGAGTTCACAACGAAATGTAGATATCCAGAGACCAAGGAATGGGGGTGCTCTTTCCACTGACCTGCCAGCCCCCTGCCACCGTCACAGGTCACATGTGCTTTCTGTGAGTGTAAGAAAAATGAGGTTCTGAGTAAAAAAGTAACTCTCCCTAAAAGGGCTCTTTCACACCGTCCATCTCTTGCACAATTGATTCAAGTTTTGTAAAGATGTCAATCACCAAATTAGCTTTTTGTTACTGTACCATGCACTCCTACAGGAACAAATTTTTTTAAAATTTATCATATATTTTAGCTAGTGTTTTTATCAAAACTTTGCATTACTCTTATTAATTTAATCTGGTTATATTACCTGGATTAGAGTACTTAAAAAAAGAAAAATAAAGAAAGAAATGTGATTCTTTGCTTCTTTACATAACCTTTCAGCAGATTTTATTGTACAGTAAAAATCAATGTTTTATATGTTGCTATAGCTCAAGGGAAATTTAAATTAGTTTGGAGATTTCTGGAAGAAATCTAATCCTGTTTATAGCCATATGGAAAACCTAGAGGATGCTCACTTTGGATTTTGCATTAGTCATTATTCTTACATTTGGCCATTACCACCATTTGTCTGGGTGCGATGACAAAATTGCCAGAAATAGGCAGATTCACACATGGTACAAGATGTCTCACTAGGATGTATTCCTTCTTCTGAGTCGACAGTTACTATTTGTGGAGTTTTAGATCTTGTTTTTACCATTCAACGCAAATGTTGAAAAACGTGCTTGTAGGAGTCCTTTAGGGCAGTTCTTTTCTCGCAGAAATTAATAGAAAAACTCCTACTGATTTTCAGCTTTGTTACAAGGAGAAACCAACCAAAATAACTCCCTTGCAATTTCTATTTCTCTTTTTTTTTTTGGCTGTCAGTTACAGACCAAAAAAAAAAAAAAACCTATCAAAGAGCAGGCACAGACTTCCTGAATGACTCTTTAAAGTTCACAGTCTACATCATTCTCATCTCCTTCCCTTCCACCTCCCCTTCCATCACGATCATACCCAAGAACCACGAAATGTGTTCAGATACTGAGTTTGATCATAATTGTCTCTTTTCATATGAAAGCCGCATCTTCTCCACAAACTTTCCCCCAACCACTAATTTTTTCCAATCTCCTTTATATGGCAACTGGGCTTCCTTTCTCCCAGCCCATCTGAAAACACTGTTACCTACCTGGCAACACCAGCAATTACTTAAGAGACAGAAAGAAACAGAAAGAAAAAGTACAATCCTGCTCAAGAAACTTAATTCAAGTCAGGCACAGGCACCAGTTAAATACACCAGGATATCAGAAGAACCACAAAGCATTTTCAATAATTCATTTGGCATGAATAGACACATTATCCTTCTGGCTCTTAGAAAGGCCACGAAAGGAGGCTGAAGGCTGGCATCTCCCAGAGGGCCCTCATTTGTAGAGACAGTTGAAGAAACAAGTAGAGTCACAGAATAAATTCAGTTGGAGGGGACCTCAGGAGGTCATCTCTTCCAGACCCTGCTTGGTGCACAACTAGCAGTGTTGCATGATGAATTCCACTGCTGTACAACGAGTTGTATGACAAATCCCCAGCTCAAGTGGGTGACATCAGATCCCAGTTCTGTGGCACAGAAATAGAAGCTGTCTCCTCAAGACAAAACACACTAAGGGACTAGGGAGCACTATAATTCTGGGGAGATTTCATTTCAATAAGAGGAATTATTCTTATAGCCAGAAGGAGAAAGGAATATTTTTGGATCCTTGCATATTTCAAACTTAAAAAAATTTTATGATCTGTTACAATGAGTCCTATACAGTTCCCACCCTCATTTGATATAACATTAATTTTCAGAATGGAAAGATATTTTCTGAATGTTGATTAAGTTTAGACTGGACACCTTTGTACAAGAATATACAAAAAATATAAAAGCAAACTTAAGAAGCTACTACCAATACAGTGGACTTCTCCACAGAAAATTCTGTTGTTTCTTTAGATAGATTACAGTAGGCTTTGTCAGGATTAAGGGAGGAAGTTGTATGATAAAGAAGGAGGAGAGAAGTCAAGGGAGGCAAAGTTCTCAATGTTCGGTCTCTGAATTAATTTAAGAGTGCCTTGGGTTACAGTGTAAGGTGTAACCAAACTACGTATTCTGCCGCCATCTACATTGCCTTCTGAGGAGGTGTTAAAATGAGTGGAGCGGTGTTTATCTCCTCTATGACTCAACCATGGTAACTCCCTCTGCGGAAGCAGCAGCCACTCTGAGGGGCCATCTCTGCTGATGGGCCATCAAGGGCCCCCCAGAATGATTCACATCCTCCCCTGCTCTGGGGGGAGGCACCAGACAGTCTGCCTGGACATAATCTGGGGCTTGGGACACCACGATACCACCACTGGATTCCCAGAGGACAAGAACTCTCCACCACCACCTCTGGACCTCCAGAGAAGGACCAGATCTTTCCACAGGATCACCACTTGGACAAGACCACATCCATCCCTCCAATGGGACTGTAATTACCATTTAATTGGACTGCTGCCACCACCCTGGCCAACAGAGTGACAGGCTGTACTCTGACTTTGTCAGCTCAAACCAGTGTTTCTGTAGCATTGCCTCTACTGTAATTTTCCTATTAAACTGCAGCTCTGACTTGGAATCTCTCACAAGGTATTTGTGTGGGGTTCATCCCTCCCTCTGGTTTACCTTCAAACCAGCACAAATAGTTTACACCAAGACTGTGTGCTCCTGAGCACCATCAAACACTTGGCCCAGACTCTGGGGCAATTTACAGCTACAGTCTTTCCATCGTTGTCTAGTTAGTCCTACCACATTGCTCCTGGAGAAGAGACTGAGGAGAGAGCTCATTGTGCTCTGCAGCTTCGTCACGAGGACAAGCAGAGGGCAGGAACTGATCTCTGCCTTCTGGTGACAGGACACAAGAGGATGGCCTGAAGCTGAGTCAGGGGAGGTTTAGGTTGGATATCAGGAAAAGGTTCTTCACCCAGAGGAAGGCTGGACACTGGAACAGGCTCCCCAGGGAATGGTTCACCAAGCCTGGCAGAGCTCCAGAAGTGTTTGGACAATGCTTTTAGGCACATGGTGTGACTCTTAGGGATGGTCCTGTGCAGGGCCAGGAGCTGGACTCCACGATCCCTGCGGGTCCTTTCCAACTCAGAATACTCTATGATTCCATGTTTCTACCAGAGAGTTAGCACAGCTTAACCAGCTGGTCCACAAAGATGCAGGCAGAGCTGAGAAGAAGCGGTTATAACTTACTGAGACTCACAGAAATGATCTCCTTTGTGCTCAGAAAGCAATGACTGCAACCTTCAGGAGCACTGCATGATGAACATAGTTATTCTTACATACAAGAGAGCCTGAACCTGCTGCTTCTGTGTCCTCCCAGGGCACACATCCTTGGGGCTGGAACCCAATCCCTGTCCAGAGTGCTGAAATACAACGGCTGGAGAAATACCTGACGTGTTCTCCTACCTTGCCAGCGCTTTCTGGCTTAAATATGCTTCTAATGATAATTAACACAAATTTAAATACCTAATAAAAAAGTGGGATAAGATTTTTAGGTTTACAGGTGAAAGGCTTGGGGTAATTCCAATCTCAGTTTCCCTCCCTTAAACGCTCTTCCAAATATTTGAGGTTTTTTTCCTTTCTTACAGTTGATTCTGAACACTTTTTAGAATTACGCTTCAATTTCAGCTGCAGAACCACCCTCAAACACATCTCAAGGATCTTCGGATCCATGTCCCTACTAACCCTTTATACAAATCTCTTACATTTCCAGATCTGCACTGAACTAAGAATAAAATTGAATGTACTATGCAAGATACATAATTCATAAGCTGCCCAAGTGGGCAAATTGAAGAGTGACAGGCATCTTGCTTTAAAGTAATCACATTTTGGATGAACCAGCTACCCACAGGAAGTGAAGATCCAGATCTTCACTAGAAGAGTCCAGCATCTTTTGCTCTTCCTGATTCCAGCTGGAACAAGAAAAGTACAAGAAACCTTTCTCTCACTGCAGTGTTTTCAGCTAACTGAACAATTTAGGGTTTTAAAGCAGAAGCAAAAACATCAAATTCAGTTTTCAAGATCTGTAGCAAAATAATCTAGATCTTCTTGTACATTCTTTTAGTGTTAGAGATGAGTTACTTAACATGAGTATTAATGTGCTCCGTTATGACGGCTAATGTTTTCAGTCTATAGTGCATTCCTGTGAAAGAATTATTGGTGCCAGTACTGAAGATCTATAAAAGAAGATTTATAATACAAGACCCAGTAGAATTTACTGGTATAGCAATTTTAATACTCCCTTCCCTCCCTCTATTGGGTATCCATTAACATCAAGAGAAGGGAACTAATTCATCTTTTATGCTCCTCTGTTTCTAACATAACACATTAATGAGGACTTATTAGCTATTCTTTCCCTTAACATGTTGTTAACACTTCCTTGTCATGACTTCAGGTATTTTTTTTTCACTTGTGCTGACACACCAAAAGAATATTAAAAAAATAAAAGCAAACTTAAGAGCCTATTAAAAGCAAACTTAAGAGTCTATAATCAATTAAATTGAGAATCACAGAATCATTTAGGTTGGAAGGGACCTCTTGAGACCTCCTAGTCCAACCTCCCTGTTTAGCAGCAGGTTTTCCAGGTCTTTCTTCGATAGGTTTTGAACATCCCTGGAAGTTTCTAGAGCACACAGCACAAGAGTGTTATACCCATTTGCTCACTTTCTTCAAAATAAATAGACACCAATGCCAAAGAAAAGAAAGAATTTATCCTTCATCTCTAGCATCTATAGAATAACTTCTCCTGACATTGTGCAAACAGTATCAATTTTTGAAAGGTGTACCATGGACCATTCTAGAGTTTATGAAACACTTCCTTAAAATCTAAAAGAAATTTTGTGGGGCTTTTCTGTTTGTTTTTGCTGTTGTTGTTGCTGTTTTGATTGGTTTGTTTGCTGGAGGGTTTTGGTGGGTTTTTTAGGGGTGGGTAGGTTTTGAGCATGCTTTTGCCAGAGTTAGGCTACTTCTTATGTAAAGAGAACACTTTCAACACGATCAGAAAGCAGGCACCAACGATTCAGGACTTCTCTTGGTCAGTTCCTACCACAGACTTTCAACTTCTCTCCTAAGACAAAGCTGCATTTTACTCCAAGAGCTAAAAACATGAGTAAAAGGCATCAGTATTGCTGGGTGCAACTCTTAAAGATTTCTATACTTCATGAGCTGCAAATTAGAAGAAAATAAGACTTAAGCCCTCTCTATTTCCTGTCCTAAAAAAAAAAATTCCAAAAACATTTATCATTTTCTACATTCAAGTTTTTAATTTTGATATGTTTAACCTGGGACTTTGAGGCTACCACAGAACTTTGGATTTAATATCATCCAAAAAGACCATGAGAAACCTCCACCCCAAACTCACCAATTGCTTGTTGACAGCAGTTCTGTGTGCACACTCAGAGTGAAAAAAATAAATTAAAAAAAAAGACTGCAGAAATCTGGCACTGCAGCATCTAAAATACAGTTTGAAAAGTATGCAAAACAAAGTGACAACAAAGGCCTGGTATTAGCTGGATAATGCAATAGGTGATAATGACATTCCTGGCGAAAGATCAGCTCCTCTCCAGCATCTGTTAGGAGTGAAGCCATTAAAAACAAAGCAGTTTCATGTCGTGGGGGCTTGTGCAGACATTTGCTTCTGTTTTGACCTGTCATGGTTTAAACTCCCTGAACTTTATCCTTCAGTTGCTTTGCTTCCTGTTTTTTTCTTTACAAAACCTTCCAGTGTCTAACGTGCGAAACCACAGTGAGCAGTGCTTTTGTGAATGCTGACCAGTTTTCTTTAATTTAAAAGATGTGCTGAATTTGTCTGATTTTTGATTAAAAGCAAACCTGGGCTGTGTTTCAAGACTGTAACAATATCCTACCAGAGAATGGTGTTGTTTCCTATTTTGTGAACATTTTGGCACAACTTAATTTATAATTCCCGTCTCCTTGACTAATATTTTCCATTGCCCTGCCCTTATCTTTCCTAACACCAATTTCGTATTCCATTCAATATTCATAACAAATTAGCACCCAGAAGCAACTTCATTTCCACTGAAATGTTTAAGTGGAAGAAATTAAAGCTATTTTTATAATTTAGTCAAAAATTTTAGAAAAATGTTAGGAAGAAACCTCATCAGATTAATTCTAGGCTTCAAAATGCCTAAATTACTTTTTCCTAAAAACCTCATTAAATTTTTACAAGTTGTTAAATGTCCAGCTCTGAAGGCAGTACGTAGGTATGAAGTCAGCACAAAAAGTTTATGGACTGAACCTTAAAATTTGTTTTCTTCACCAATGTAACGAGGCTTTTTCTGCAACATTTGACTCCAAATAGTCATTGATGAAGAAATTCCATGCTTCCAATCCCTCCAAAAAGAGGGACCTTGGATTCCAAGCACTGGATGTTCAGAACACTCCCTAACAGCCACACAGAAATGCTTATTCAGTAAGATAGTGAAAAAATCCACATTTTTTCCTTCAAAATCCACATTTTTCTTCACTAAATCCATAAAGGCTATAAGCCCTTAGCTGAGAAAGCTGGCATAAACACACACAATCAATCTGTTCAGAGGAGAGGCAAGCCTGGAAAAAATGAGGAAGGCTGAGATGCCTCAAAATGCCATGTGATGAGAACATAAATGGGCACCACATACCCACATGTCAATAATTCTGCTTTGTTCCTCCACTGTGGCTTTCCAGGGAGCAGCAATAACCTGCAAGTAAGCTACCAGCGAGGGCAAGGGCCAGGAGTTAGTTACCACCCCAATCCACATCTCCTCCAGCTCATGTTGGTCCTTTAACATCACCCAGCACTCAGAGAATGTGTGGCACTGAATCAAAATCTATCCTGAAATTTTCTTTGGGTGATCTTCCTACTACCACCTTCCTACCTTCTACCAGAGCAGAGCTCCCTAATGGAAAATAACTTGTTGAAATCAGATGAACAATGTCCTTACAGTCCTCACTGTTAAGCCCCCTTAAGTGGAAAAAGGTTGTTACAGTAACATTATCATTTTTGTATCATTTTGCAGCAGTCTAGACTTCCTGATTAAAAAAAAAAAAATTAAACCAGTATTCTTTTTAGCAAAATGTAGTTTGTGTGCAAACCTGTTCTAGTGGGATGTGTCTTAGCCCGAGGCAGAGGGCTTGGAACTAGATTACCTTGAAGGTTCCTCTCCACTCTAACTATTGTATAATTCTATGTACAGGGCTTTTAAACCTTCTTAAAGTAGTCAGGTGTTAGCTGCTAGTCGGTCACTGACAAGAAATACACCCTGCCAAACAAAAGAAGCAAATCTACAGGGCCTGAAAACATTACCAAAACTATGTAAATGAACTGTGGTTTGGAAAAAAAGACACCCTTTAGCAGCAAGCTGAAAAATTAATTTACAGGTGTAACTTTCAGTAAGGGTCAGAAAAAATTCATTCATTAGAATTACGGGAGGTAAAGTTTTCTTATAAATATTACAGGACCTTTAAAAAGTGTCATCATTGTAAAATGGACTTAAATCATATTCATTAATTATTAAGCATTACTCTAGTTCTTCACTGATGTTTTTTAATGGAATTAGGTTTCCTCAACTGCAGTAGCATAATATCACTGCTATCTATTTATAAACAACTTTTCTTTAGGTACAGAAGTGCCTTTTCATGGTGGTATCAAAGTAGGTTTTCACTTCGAGGCAATACTTCTAATCTTAAATGAAAGCAATCCATTACTTGGGGAATGAAAGAGACAGATCTGAGGGTACCTATGAGTTTAATAGCATCCCAGATGCTCATTCACTCTACTCCCAATAAAACAAAGTCAGATTTATAGCTTTTGGTTATTTTTTTTTTTAAGGGAGAATAGTGTCTTTATATTTTAAAAGGCCTGGGAAGTCTGAACAAATGATGTCAGAAAAGCTGCCTGTTGATAACTGCTGGTCTCTCTCTTAATCCCTCTAAGCTATTGATATTAAACATTTCCAAGGTCAAATACAGAATGAAGTTTCTTGAATGTGTTAAATTTTTACCTTAAATAAAGAACTATACTACATGCCCATCCTAATCTACCTTATTACTGAGGGGTTTTATTACTTATTTTTATTATTTATTACTTATTTTTATTACTTATTACTGAGGACATCCCATCATAGTTCTGATCCAAAATATGAAAACACTGCTAATGAAAAAAAAGTAATAAGAGATAAACTAAAATACTTGCCCCTTTAAAAGTCATAAACCAAGCTCAATGAGCCAATCTGTGCATAGTTAATATCAGTAGATACTAGATGTTAAATACAGCTGCCATCTAAGCAAATGATAAGTTCTGTATCTCAGTATTTCTGTGCATGCAGGAGCAGGAATTATTGCATCCTTGTCTCCCCATTGGTATGCATTTACAGCAGCTGAAAATACAGCTTAAAAATGCTGGTCTTTGAAAGGTTAGAAAGTCTTCAAGAGGAAATTGTCATCCCAGAATTGCAATTAAAAGTGTGTTTGCTTAAAAGAATCTCCAAGTTACCACATCATACTGCCATAAGGTTCTCCTCAACCACTGAAATTGGTACTACTTTCCAGAAAAATCTACTATTAACAAAGCTGCTGTGATGAAAGGAGATAAAACATAAAACATACTGTCCAAGATAATGCATTTACCTAAAAAAAACCCTAGCAGAATTTATCTCTAGTCTGAGACTGAACAGTTCATTCTCCAGGGAGAATAAATACAGAACTCTTATGTAAGAAAGTGCATTAGAACAATTCCTCTGGATTACGTGCGTACGTAAAGGCTGAACTCTTCTTTTACTCAATATAACACCACAGACAGCAACCTGAAAATGAAAACAAAAACCAACACAGCCACTGCAACATAAGAAGGCGACGGCAATTTCAAAAAAACTGCTGGAGGTAAAGTCTCAGTTCCTTCAGCTTTATGCCATCTTCAGACAAACAGGTTTTCATTCTGACCTCAGCATTTGTGTGCGTCAGCTCTCCCAGTACTATTTTTGCTTCACTCCTCTCATCTAACAATATCAATGTCCTAGAGAGTTCTGCCTGTTAAATTTAAGTGTGTTTCCCTCAGTGCCTTAGCTTTTTGTTGTAAAGAATTCTTTATGCCATATATAGATTATATACGGATCCAGAGTGCAGCCATGCGTGTCAAATTGCAATAGGATGAGTATTTAATTAAATGTTTGGCTTTAATATTATTGTTATTCATGAATTGTTATTCATGCCAATTGAAAATAAAACTACCATAGGTTTATTTTCTTTGTGTTGAGCAGAACAGACCACTGCCCTGAGAGCCAAACCAGGCATGATGTACTTTTGTGAGCTTCAAACAGCTACTTTTAGGGTGGGGTTTTTGCAGACTATTGACATTACAATTCACTTTAGGATAACAGCACAAAAGCTGGCAAGGCTTTTTTAAATTTAAAATAGAGCAGTAGTGAAAGCTCATGCCCAGACTTACAGTTATTACCAAACTCTAAACTGCAGAACCCAGTAGAAGGCCAACTTTCACCCCCCTCAAAAAGGAAGTAGAAGTAGGCTCTCTGCTGCCAAGCAATGAAGTCACCCTAGAATCATAATTTATTAACACAGAAATCTTGCTCTAAATGGAGTGGCTGTAGTTTGCCTCCTTCTTCCTCAGGTCAGCTCTTGCAGCAGCTTCCCAAAGGTGCCCTTCACAAGCACATTCCGTTTGTTCACTAGAGACCCTAATTTTTCCACTGGTGAATACACACACACACCTTCCCTTTGCAGGTCTTCTACTGCCACAAATTCTTTCTGCTAGTCAGGTAAAAATATCTGGACAACAAAGGCAGAATGAGGTCAGTGATATACTTCCAACTTCTTCTTAGCCATCACATTCTTTTTACTTAGACAATTCCTGGCTTTCAGCTGACAATTTACTGCAGACTACCAGTCTAGAGACCTAGATGGTCTAGTCTAGTCTAGAGGCCTAGATGGCCTAGTCTAGAGACCTAGATGGCCTGGTCTAGTCACCTAGATGGTCTGGTCTAGTCTAGTCTAGAGACCTGGATGGCCTGGTCTAGTCTAGAGACCTCGATGGTCTGGTCTAATCTAGAGACCTAGATGGCCTGGTCTAGTCACCTAGATGGTCTAGTCTAGTCTAGTCTAGAGACCTGGATGGCCTGGTCTAGTCTCCAGACCTCGATGGCCTAGTCTAGTCTGGAGACCTAGATGGCCTAGTCTAGTCTGGAGACCTAGATGGCCTCGTCTAGTCTGGAGACGTAGATGTTCTAGTTTAGTCTAGAGACCTAGATGGCCTGGTCTAGTCTAGAGACCTAGACGGCCTGGTCTAGTCTAGTCACCTAGATGGCCTAGTCTAGTCTAGAGACCTAGATGGTCTAGTCTAGTCACCTAGATGGCCTGGTCTAGAGACCTAGATGGCCTAGTCTAGAGATCTAGATGGCCTAGTCTAGTCTAGAGACCTAGATGGCCTAGTCTAGTCACCTAGATGGCCTGGTCTAGTCTAGAGACCTAGGTGGCCTGGTCTAGTCTAGANATTCTTTCTGCTAGTCGGGTAAAAATATCTGGACAACAAAGGCAGAATGAGGTCAGTGATATACTTCCAACTTCTTCTTAGCCATCACATTCTTTTTACTTAGACAATTCCTGGCTTTCAGCTGACAATTTACTGCAGACTACCAGTCTAGAGACCTAGATGGTCTAGTCTAGTCTAGAGGCCTAGATGGCCTAGTCTAGAGACCTAGATGGCCTGGTCTAGTCACCTAGATGGTCTAGTCTAGTCTAGTCTAGAGACCTGGATGGCCTGGTCTAGTCTAGAGACCTGGATGGCCTAGTCTAGTCTAGAGACCTAGATGGTCTAGTCTAGTCACCTAGATGGCCTGGTCTAGAGACCTAGATGGCCTAGTCTAGAGATCTAGATGGCCTAGTCTAGTCTAGAGACCTAGATGGCCTAGTCTAGTCACCTAGATGGCCTGGTCTAGTCTAGAGACCTAGGTGGCCTGGTCTAGTCTAGAGGCCTAGATGGTGTCTCTCTGCTCACAAAATAGTGCAGGTCTGAGTCAACTCTCTCTTCTTTCAAATGAGGGAAGGTTGTCAGTCAGCTTTTCCAGGACCCTAAAGCAACTCCTGATCATAGGGATTATATGGACATAAGATATAAAAATACGTATAGGTGTAATCTGTGCAATTACAGATGGTTCCTAAACTGCAGCCCTGCCGTGCAGACACACATACACAAATATTGTCAGTTTGCCACCAGGCTGATGAGGAGACACCTGAAAGCAGGCTCCCAAAACACAGGCAGGAAGAGCTCGTGCAGGATCAGGAAGGGGCTGCTCTCATGCCCCAGAATACACACTGTGGGGCTGCAGCTGCACTTTTATGAGCACTTCAGGGAAGAAAATGGCCTTTTAAAGGTAAGCCTTTCTCACTTTTAATTTCAATTCCCTTTGCTAAAAAGATGATACAAACATTTTCTCTTAAACCAAACAGAAGATATGAATCTTAATGGGTCCTTTTAGCCTCTCAGTGCAAGCCATATTTCTCAATATAAGAATACACACAAGATCAAGGCGCTGTATTTTAACCCTTTAACTGCCATTAAACTCTTACAAACATTATTTCCTGACATCCACTACCAGCAGATTGTGCTGAAGTAAAGAACAAAGTGAACTTTGCAAAAAACAATTACTGTAATTCTTTTGCTATCTCCAAAATCCACGGAAGACAGAAGCAATATATATATGCAAGCAAAGAAAAGTAGTTTATTACAAATATTTCAACTGGCAAAGAACTGAAAGATTTCAAATTGCCTGACGTTATCCTGAATTCTTGCCTGAGGAAGGGTTTAGGTTGAAAGGAACATTAAAGACCATTTCATCTCAACCCCCTGCCATGGGCAGGGGTGCCTTCCACTACAGCAGGTTGCTCAGAGTCCCATGAAGAGTGGTTTGAACACTTCCAGGGATGGGGCATCCACAGATTCTCTGGGAAACCTGTTCCAGTATCTCACCACAGTAAAGGATTTGTTCCTAATACCCAATCTGAATTTACTGTCTTTTCAGTTTAAGCCATTTCCTCTTGTTCTGTCACTACATACCTTGGCAAAATATCTCCCTCCAGCTCTCTTGTAGCCCCTTTGGCTACTGAAAGGTGCTGGAAGGTGCCCCCAGAGACTCCTCCCGGGTGGAAAAGCCCTCTCAGTCTGCCTTCATAGCAGAGGTGTCTGAGCACCCTGAGTACCTTTGTGGCCTCCTCTGGGCTTGCTCCAACAGGTGCACATGAAATCCACTGCAAAAAAGTTCAAGGAATCTGGAGGAGGAGGACTTTTTCCACAAGGTCAGGGTTCTGAACAAATGGCACTTCCTAAAACTTAGAGTAAGGAGCACCTGTTTTCTGTACCTAGATCCCCCTGAACAAGGGCCCAGAACATCCAATATTGAATGCATCTTCACACAGCTCTTCAATGAAGCAGAATTAAACCCCGCAACAAAATGTTTAGCATCCTGGCCTGGTGTTCTTCTCCTTCTTTTATAAGATAATTCTATTTTTATCTAGCCAGAAGCCAACTTTATTCTTAGTAAACTTTTTTTTGGTAGAAAAGTAAACCAGGCCACTTTCCACATGTCAGTGTAGAAATGCACCTGCATGGCAACAGTACATTTAAATGAGAAAGTGCAAAAAAGTATGTGGAAATTTCTGGCTAAATCAAGAAATTCTCTGTTTTCAACTGGAATAAACTCAGAAGTCAGAACATTTTAAGCACCTACTATATAACTTCTGCTAGAGTAAACATCAGCTCAGTTTCAAGTAAATTTTGGCTATATCAAGTCACAAGGTCACCAGAAACTCTCAACTCTCTGAGTTAGTAACTTCTGAAATCTGGTTTTACATCTCTTTGAATTCCAGTATGAAGTGCTCAGATTGAAAATGTACAGTTTTCAAAAAACTCTGATTTGTCAGAAAATTGTTTAAAAAGAATACCCTGCTTACCACATAGCTGTCTTGGCAATATCCTGAGGTTTTATTCTCAATAACATCCACCCATAAATCTCACCATTGGCATTACAGATTTCACAAGTCAGACCACAGCTTTTAAGCATTACACTGATTGCTAATTTGTCAGAGTCCAATGCTGTCTTGGCCAGGTGTGCTTCTTTGGGGTGGGATAGAGTTAAGTTTTTCATACTAGCAGATATGGGGCTATATTTTGGATTTGTGCTGCCAGCAGTCCTCCTTTAGGTATTTCACACGTAAAGGTTATATTTATAGAACCTATATTTTAATATAAAATTTGCTCATTTGAAGAGAGCTAGTGCTAGATGGAATTTCTGTTTGAGCAGTGATAGAAAATATATTGAAATAACAATAGAGATGTAAGTTACACTCTGCAAAATACAGCAAGTGCAGTCTCTGGTTAATCTCTGCTATGGATATAGCTACAAAGCTGGTGCAACACCAAAATACTAGCAGTGGAAGAGCAAGAGTAAATTAGAGTTTGATAAGTAAGTGAAACTTCCCATTCTACACCACAGGTGTAGGAGGAATGTATGTTTGTATGGCCTGTCCCAACAGCATCAAACTGGGAAAGCTCCTCATGGGCCCCTGGTGTCTCACCCCAAATGTACTACAAGAGAAGAATTTCACTGCACATTATGGACACAGAATTAAACATGTTTAAGACCTCAAGACTTCATAATGTCTTCCCTAAAAGAATAAAAATTCCAATTCATCCATAACTATGCAGGTTTCAAGCAAAATTCTAGAATTGTTCCTTACCAGGTGCATTCCATTTGAAAATTTGCACAATTCAAAATTCACCATGCCATTTTGATAACTATGAAATTGTTATAATCAATAAAATTATAGGCTTTGTTATAATTTTTTTTCAGTTTTTCATTTCCAGTTTAACACTTTTTAACAATCAACACGTATTTTGGTTAGAATTCTGACACAGTGCAACAGCTTTTGTTTTGTCACAGAAGGAAAGTAGGGTGTCTTTAATAGATTTTAGCTACATTAAAGTAGCTCAAGTACTTAAATTTTTATTTTTGCTTTCCCTCCCCAATCCCACCAGTTCATTTCACTACATTTCATTTTTAGTGGGATATATGAAAACAATTATAGAGCATAAAAACATAAAGCCTTTAGACACTGACCTTCCACCACTTTCAGGAATGAAAGACCTTGAGGAAATTCTGATACAGAAGCTACAAACCTGCTGCCACTCCTGGGAACCTGCACGAGGCAGGCAGAACTGGATTTGAAAGCACACGTTTCTGAGTCTTTAGGGGTGGACACACCTCATCCCCCTATAATCTATTTTGAAACAAGCACGTTTATATTAAGTTTATATTGAGGCACTATTAATATGGTACTAAGAACAGTCTCTTGGAGTTCATCCTGCAAGGACACCTGGAAAAGGCCAGGTGATGATAACTTGGCCTGGAGCAGAAAATCTGCAGCTCCTGGTGCCTCCTTCTCCTGCTGCACGGAGCTCTCTTCTGATTGATGACACCAGCTCAGCTCCCTGCAGCTCCTCTCTTGCCTTCTACACTCATTCAATTCTTCCTGCTCAGTCACACTGTCTATTTAGCTCTTATTTTACTTTTCAACTGCCAGACTACAGACTTCTCACTAAATTCATCATTAAAACCATAATACAAGGGAAGGGAAGGCTCTTTAAAATGATGCAATCTTCCAGTGACTAGGATAGTTAAATGTCCTGCCTTTAAAAAATGCTCTGCCTTTAGAAACATGGATCTTAAGAACACAAACTCTCCATTTACAGCTCTTTCTATATAAATTGAATTAAGGACACTCCAAGAAGTTGAAGTACAAAGAAAAGCAGTGACCTGATTGCCATACAGAAAATAAAAAAATTCTGTCCCTAACCTTAGCCCTTCAACTCCAGGCTTGCTGCTTATTCATTGCTAAGAGGCTAGAAGTTTCCTCTTTTATAAATGAAATTCTTTGGAAACTTGGTCATGTTTTTTTCCAGGAACTCAGCATCACAGATCACATCCCCTTGTGTTATGCTGACTAACCACAAGAATTGTATGAACTGCTGTGAAAAGGTGACAAAAAAATCTTGAAGTGCTGGGGCTTGAGACGTAGAAGAACACTTGACTGTGGTAAACTAAATAACACAGCGAGCCAGAAAAGTTGTTCCAAAAGCTCCCAGTGCTCAGGGAGAAATAATATTTTAAGATGTGGAACTTTTTGAAACATATTTGAAGTGGAAAATCAGTATACTTTAAAGAAGACATTTTTCTACATTGAAATATTAAGATGTACAGAACCTGTTAGTACTTCACTGATTTAATGACCAAGAATTGATGTAAAAAAGAGTGATTCTTGGTCAGGAATACCTGCCTGATGCTGTCCTCTTAGCTGACCAGTTCCAAGTGCTGTGGGAAGGTAAGCATGCTATGCTGGGTGTGCATGAGATCCTTCTTTCTTTATTAGCTGGTAAATTTTCATTGCTGCCACAATTAACACCCTTCTCCACAGTTAACAGATACTCAACATCATTTAAAATTTTAATTAATAGTTAAATCCAGAACCCACCCGTGGCCACAACTCATATATAAAATCCACAAACATGCAATGCTGAACTTGCTATTTTTCAGATGTTTTGAATGACAAGGTATTGGAAACTCCTTGCCAGAGGATAAACTGTGCATTTACCCAGTGTAGCCAGACTGCCTCAGCCTCCTCACTGGCTACTTTGGACAACCAAAGTCCTTTTTATATCTTCACATCTAATTAAGAATCTAATTTTGTGTCAGAGAAATGCCTAACTAAATGCCAGGCAGGAAACTATAGGTTCAAGCTCCACCCAATAAAAACGGGCCTGAATAGAAAATATACCAATTAAATTTCTGCTGAAATAAGGGATTACACATCAAGTACTGCAAGTTTTGTGGTGACCTTAAAGAGCACTTGGTATATTCTAATTACCTCTTGGACCTTATGGTCGTGGAGTTCACAAGCAGCTACTATACACAGTATTTCATGTAATGATTCTTAGTGTTTAGGAGTCCATGTAAACTTAAATATTATTGACTGCAACCAAGATGACTAAAGTTGGTTCAAAAAAAATATGTTTCAGCATTTTGTTTTAAATTCAAAATTAAAGAAATATGATTTTTTAATTTCTTTTTCATCTACTTGCAAGAATGTATCTGTACCAGAAGACTTCACTTCGAAATTTTAAGCTTCCAATATAAAAAGAAGATATTTATTTTAGAAAAGAAAAGGTATCAACGAATATCCTACAACTAGGTTTAGCTTTTTAAGCTTCAAGAAAGATGAAGCATCAACTGTACAAAGAAAAAATCCAAACCACGAAATGTTCAAAAAGCAAAATGTTAAGAGAAGGAATAGCTAAGTTTGAAAAATGAGACATTTCCCAGATATGTTTTATATATCTCTATATATATATATATATGTGTGTGTGTGTGTCTGTATATATATATATATACACAATATACATATACACACACACAAAAAGATTAAGTCTATAGAGTCACTCACAAAATTCACTCAGTAGCCACAGTTATGCCCAACCTTGGTCTGATGTTTTTTGGCACCTTAAATATCAAATTCTTTCCTAAAGAGTGGCATGACTTCAGAAGTTGCAGGTAAAGCCTACAATACAATATTTTCTTGCAAAGGACAGCCTGGACTTACTTATTTTTGGCCTTTTTGTAGCACCTACCCTGCAGCAACACAAGGAGAGCTCTCTCCACAGCATCCAGTGGAAATCTCTGCCTTTTCCTCCCCACGCTGAAGAGCAGCTCCGTGCCCACAAACCTCTGCCCAGCCCCAGCTCTCAAGCAGGATCTCATTTTCCCTGCAGTTTTACCTGAGTTCAGAATTAATTAACTAGAATTAATTGGCATATTGTCCCTCCGTAACACAGTCACAATCCAGAGACCATTTCTAATGTAGAGAGTTACAGGAAATATTTACAAGTCTTATTATACAAATGTCAAGTGCAAATTAAGAACTCAGTGGTAAACAAATCCCAAGGAGAAAAAATATGGAGTCAACTTCAAGAATTGGAGCTACTAAATCTTTGTTTTGGTTTGGAAGCATGTTTGGCTGAAGGTCAAATTTTAGAAAGGATCTCCAGAATTCTCCCACACCAGAACCAAGAAGAAGAGCCAGCCTCAGAACCCTGCTTCAAACCTCAGTGAGGCAGAACCTCAACCAACCCTTCCTATTGCAAGGCACAGCTTCTTACCCTCTGGTGAAGTGCAGTGTTACAGCAGAGATTTCATTTTAAATACTCTTTTTAAGAAATCTCAGGGGTTTTTCTTCTTCTTCTTCTTTTTTTTTTTAATTTCCCTTTCTAGTGGGGAACTACTACTAAACTAAATTGCAGCTTTGCTAGAAAATCACTTCTCCAGCAGCTCAGCATTACTTAGAGAAAATGTACACCATACCCTGTGCTACAACATAGTTTTCTAAAATCACACCAAAAGCAGCCTATTCTCAGTGAGAAGTGCAATCAGTTACTTATCTCCATTTTGCTGCTGTTCCTTTGCAGTAAACCACCCCTGCGTGCAGACTGAGTGATTTCCCAGTTTCTGTCTTTCACTGGAGATCTCAACCAGGCACAAAAAAATCAATGGTGCTTCATGAAAAACACGTGTGTGCTGGAGAGCAGCACTGGGACCTGCAGGCAGCTAAAATCTGTTGCAGCACAGTAACAGGGAGAGCCACGTGCAAAATTAAAACATGATTTTCTGTCCCCCTGTTATAGTTAATTCATATAAATTCTCTGCATAAGAACTGTTTTCTTACATAAGAACAATTTTCTTCAAAGCACTGTTCACGATGCATAGAACTACTAAAAATTAAAATCTTTATCATTTTTAAGTGAAAATACTTTCTGTGAAGTTTTCCAAACATGCATTTGTACACATACATAGCTCTAAAAACATACATAAACTTCCTCTTCAAAAGAAAGCACCACAAACAGGAAAAAAAAATGGTTTTGGAAAAAGGAATTTATAGCTTCAGATTTGCTTTTAATAAAGAATTTGAAGCCACTCTATTATTATCATTCTTTATCTGATTCCACAAATAAAGGTTCTTTTGTGTTAGCATATTTTGCTAGACTTTAGCATGTCAGAGCAGACAATTTGTGAATTAAGTTCTTGAAACAGATACTTTTCATGTCTAGGAATAGAACAAAATGAAGAACTGAAGTAGCCAACTGCAAAAGATCTGTCAACAATTCCTTTATAAAGGCCCATTCTCAGGAGGTTACAATTATCACAGCAGGACATTTTTCCAGGAAAATAATTTTGCCCTAGATGGCTTTCTGGCTTGTAGTTTTGGGTTGGGTTTTTTATTCCTCTCTTTAAATGAATAATGACAGTTCCCATATCTGTAAGAGGAAAATTACACATTGCTTACCACTCACACTTCTCTCAACAACTTTAAAAGCACCTCAGACTAAGTCTAGACTTCACTCATTTCAGCTTCTCTGATATTTGAACTGAAAACTTCATGTTAACACATTACCATAAAATCTAATAATAAAATTCAGAGCTAAGCTCTAATACAATTCTTTGCTTTGAAGATTTATCTGTCTTTTAGATCACACAAAATAAAAGTCTGGCTTTAGAGTAAAAGGCTACTTAAATGAACTTTTTTCTTCCATATATGCAGATACTATCTCAAAATATGTCAAATAATGCAAAACATCCACTGTTTGGAGAAGGAACAAATACTGATTCACCCTCTAGCTCAAGGCTTAACTCAAAATTCTCTCAAGACAAAGGCAAATAATTTGTAAATTTGCATTCTAAATCACCAGGGAGAGCATGGCAAGGCTTTCCTGCTGCATGTTGTGAAAACTATTGTTACAGAATTCTGGAAAGAGCAGAAATAATAATCACTGATTTTAAGTTGCCTGCTATGTTTGGAAACTGAAACAAACAGAAGCCTATTAAGCACAGAATGAGAGGCTATTCTGAGTTGGAAGGGACCCACAAGGATTATTGAGTGCAGCTCCTGGCCCTGCACAGGGCACTTCCTGAGCTCTGCCAGGCTTGGAGCTGGCACCACTTCCCTGGGGAGCCTGTTCCATCACCCAGCCACCCTCTGGGGGAACATTTTCTCCTAACATTCCACCTAAACCTCCCCTGACTCAGGCCACTCCCTCAGGTCCTGCCACAGACAGAAGGGATATGCAACGTTTTCCATTTTTCTGGAAACTCATCTTTTGCTCATCATTTTAAGTTGTCCTGTTACACGTCAGAGCTCTTCAGAAAAAACAGAGTTCTGAAAGAAGGGCACATAACAAATGCTACAAGTACTCTTACACAGCCATGTTTTGCTTCACATTAGAAAGACAAAAGGGTTCCAAACATCAATTGTTTGCATTACTGAGCCATTGTGCTTCCTTGCAAACACAGCTCCTGAGACAATGTGAGGCTGGAGCACGAGACAGGTTTAAACAGCTGCCATTTCTAGTAGCTTACTTAAGTCAGTTTTTTTCTGAACACTGCAAACAACTTAATCTTTTCCATACAAAATTCTCAAGGACTCTTTAATATGCAACAGCCACGAAGCCATTTTTCCTTGCTGTTTTCTCCTGAATCCCAAGTGCCCTTGGCAAGAGCTCAAAGCCTCCATGGCTGCTGACGCCTCCTGCACTGGCAGAGAAGGTGAAGGTTGAATCACTCCAACACTTAGGAATTGATTCAGAACAGCTTTTGCAGGTTCGGAAAAAGCTGCTCACTCACACAGCCACAGAAATGTTGTACTACACCCTCATGGGCTGGAAGAGATAGAAACATACAATTCACTATTGTGCTTCATTGTACATTCTATTCCCCGAGCCTTGGCAACAAAGAGAGGGCTGAGCTGCCTTTGTGGGAGGATGATTTCTGGATTGTGCACCTGGCATGCACAAGGCTTCTCTGTCCTTCATTGACTGCTCTGGGCACCAGGGATGAATGAACCAGGGGAAGACAGCGTGTTCTAATACTTGGTTTCCCAGCAGATAAGCACCCTAAGCACCAAGCCAGGGGAGAAATTCCTGGCTTCACACAGACCTACAGGTACCTTTTGAGTTCTTGAAGCAGTTTATCTATATTCAAACCTCTTAAAATAAATACTGCCTCACTTTCAACTGTCTCAGAGTAACCACATCCCTCTCTGTCTGTAACAAAGCAGTACGTTCATTGTCTTGCTCTGGGGCTTCACAAAGATCCTGCTTTAATCTTGAATTTCTTCTCCCTCCTCCCCTTCCAGAGCTGCTGCAGACTGGTCTCAGTCCCCTGCTGAGCCCCCTCCTGCACTGCTCATATCTTTCATCTTTCCCAGGGGCATTCCTAACACCCAACACCTGGGGCTCTGCCAGCTGGGAGCAGAGCCTGATGCCTCAGGTTTCAGCTTTTCTATTTTCAGATTCTGTGCTGCTTTAGTGTGTGGGTCTGAGCTTCACATTAGGGGATGGTGAGCTCTCTGCACAGAGCAGGGAGACAAAACAATTCCTTCTCCAGCTGGGCACCAAGGACAAATGACCCAAATCTCAGGCCCAAGAGCACAAACAACGTGGGCTGGAGAGAGAAAAACAAGCAGGATGGGACTGCATGGGCTAAAGCTGGAACTGGACAATGAACTGCAAGATGCAAATGGAGCAGAACTGATCAAAGGGAGAGCCCCCGTGAGCGGCCGTGCATTTTGGGACCATTTTGGTTCATCTTGGGTGCGGCCCTGGCTGGGCTCTTGTGCTGCCCAAGGTGGATCCATGGAGGAGATCCTTTTAATAAATCCCTGCTTTATTCTTTAGCTCTGTCCAGCCTCTGCTCCAGGTCAGCCTTCCCAAGGCATCACTGCCACCCCAGGGCTCCTGCTCACAGCCCTGACAGAAACAAGCAGCTGAGGACGTTTTCCATTCCCTGGGGCAGAATCCATCAGCTGTATCTGGAGATTCAGAAACAAAAACCTCTGGGAATTCACGAACAACTCAGAATACTAAAGAAAGGGCTTCGGCCCTATAGAAAAGCAGCTTGGCAAGAAAGAGAATTTATAAATGTGTGTTCTCAGGTTACAGAAAAAAAGGTATTTAAGTCATGGTAGCTACTGCAAGAAGTTGGTTGGTAGGCATTATTTTTTTCTTTTTGTTTATTACTGATTCTAAATGGTCTTCATTCAGAAAATTAAGTTTGCAGAAAAGTTAATTTCTTCAAGAGTTTTCCCTTTTTTATAGAAATGCATTTTAAAACTGCTTTAAAGAATGGTTCTCAGGTTTCTTTTCACCAGGTAACCAGGTTTTTTCTCTCATTTCTTTCATCTACTTGTAGATCAGTAATTTTCCCCCTAAATATAAAGTGAAAAAGGAGAACCTTCCAGGTGTTGCATTTTTCTCCTCTTTTATAGGTTTGGACATGAAATCCTGAGGAGGATTCCTTTTTTCCCTGAAATCACATTCAGAGTGTTCCATGTCAGTTTTACTAAGCTAGGCATAGCAACATTTATCTGACCTGAGCACCAGAGAAGACTCCAGCAGCTAGTTCCATCACAAGATTCATTCACAAGGCAGGTCCTCATGTGGCAAAACACTGTAATTTAAAAAAAAAGGGAGAAATAAGGTGGATTCCAGAGTTCCCAAGTAAATATTTTAACTGACACAATTACTTTTTCCAGCTAGTAAACTTTAAAGAAATTGAGCTATAGTAATGATATTACTACATATGATAATGATGTTGAGATATAGTAATGATATAATTTATGATATATTATGAATTTATAGTTTATTTATAGTAATGATAACTTCTTAATTAGAGAGGGACAGCTCAATTTAAGTGTTGCTCTTTGCTCTTCATGCTTTAGAACTGGCCAGCTAAGTGGCCAGTCTTTAATATGCCAGTTAACAGACTATAAATTATAAAAGAACAATTTAAAGACAGCATTATCTCCATATGACTTCATACACCTAATGAGGAACATGAAGAAAATCCACTTTTCATACTTTGGCTAAAAACCTGCACTGTTCAGACTGTGAGGAGAGAGATGGTATTCCTAAGGTGAGAATACTCATCCACTCTGTTTGTAAAGCACATCATCCCCTATTAACACCTCCACAAAAGGGTTGCCACAAATCTGCTTTATAACTGGGGCCACAGCAACATTTTGTGGTATTCAGCTGTAATAGAGATTGACTCACTACCCAGAATGGTCTGAAATGCTCCTCATTTTCCTTACATATTACCTACCTTGTCTGTAAAAGCCACATCAAAACATGCTTTGCAAAATTACACTTCAGAATAAATCTGCTGAATTTTACTATCACCCTGTCTATGATGAGGGTAAATAATACTTTCTAGGAAGAATTGTTATGTAATGACTCACATTCAGTTGCTAATACTAGGGAAGTCAAAATGCAGTCAATTCTCCTGTCACAATCTAATTCTTTCAATTAATTAGCCTTGCATTTAGCAGTAAGTCTTGCATTTAGCCTTCCTTCTGGTTTGGAGTGGAGTTTTTAAAATAAAAATTCAAATAAGACACCATTTTTCAGGACTTAATTTTGAACATCATCTTACAAACTGGTCCTGGGACAACATTTCCCTCCAGAACATGGGTGAAATCTAGTTGACAAGAATGCTTCCTTGTGATCTAGCACAACAAACTAGGGAGAAATTCAGTCACACTCTTTATTATGTGCTTTTTCAGATGCTCCTAGCATGCAACAGAGCAAAACCAAATTTGTGGAGTTGGTCAAGGATCCAAGTAACAGTAACACCTTCACTTGTTTGGTTAATCATGTCTCAGTCACCCAGTGGCTATTAATTAATTTTTGTATTTCTTCAATGTTCATAAGCTCTAGAGATGCTTACAATCAAAAGAAGAAAAAGGAACTTGCTGCCACTGTGCTTTCTTTTCTAGCTGCATGTGATTACAGAAATTAGAAGCTGTTAGTAACTTCCTATGAAATTAATATTATCATAAAAATTATTCTGTATGAGAAAATATTTAAAATAATATGGGAAGCATACTGTGAGGGTCTTTAAACTAACTTCTGCTAGACAGAAAAAAAAATACTACGCTTTAACAAATACATTGGGCACTCCCCCCTCCTCCCTTGTGCTCAAAGCACAAGCCTTATTCAAGCCTTAAAAACTTAACCTGTGATCATTTCCATCAATTTAGTTGATTACTCTGCAACAACACATAAGATTAACCAGGTTAGCACATAATCCTACCAAAAAGAAAAAAAAAAGATAGCCTTTTAAGTATTATTCTAACTTTTGACTAATAGTGTTTCCATATGGAAAGTGTCTCTGTGCTGAGAGAACATTTGAAGAGAATGCTGACAGATAAACAGTGCTTGGGAAAGAAATCCTGACATCTTCCACAGAAAAGTCATGAAAAACTCCTTCCTGAAAACCATTTCAGCAGAACACAAATGTGATACTGATGCCAGCAGCAGAGACAGCACAGACAACACCTGGGCTCCTGAAAGGTCTTTGTGAACCTGGGTAACACCATGGATTCCTTTGTGAACCTGTATAACACCATGGATTTAGCAGAACCACCCTGAAAAGGTGACGAATACAGGGTCTGTCACCCTGCAAACTCCGTGACATATGGCCAATAGATTGTTGGTAAATATTTAATAAAATGAAACGTTAGTCTCTCAGGTAAAACCTCTGCTACACAAAAAGGCAAAGGCACAGCAACAAAGCACGTGCTCTTTTCTGACAATGATGCTGTTTCAGGTTGCCCATGTCTAGAGACTAAAATTAAAGCTCAGTCTGTTTCCACAGTGTAATACAACTCAGCAGAAGAGGCCTCTGTAGATTTTCTTTTTAGTTAAACCTGCCTTCTATGGTTCAACAGCTTGACAGCAGTGTAAAAGTATATTGCTTTTGCTGGAACATCTGTCTTTCAAGCCATTACTATTCCTCCTTCAAAATCTTCACTGTGAAAGCCAGTGGAATTTAGCTGCTGGGTTTGCTTGGTTTCCCCCTTTGTTAACATCTTATACTTGCTCTAAGGTGTCAGATGCACATGCAGCACGGGTTTGGTGCTTCCGAACAGAAAATCATAAAACACATCTCAACTTGCTAATCACCACTGATAGAAGACTGGGTTTTAGAGAGGGCCAATTAACTTTTTCCTTTTGAGCTGTGATTGAAAATCAGAGTTAGTTTAGTAGTAAAATTAGTTTAACAGCTTCAGTTCCAGGAGAACTCCAGAAAATCCAGCAGCTCCATTTACAACTGGAATGAATTGTCAGAATGTAAAACCACATTTGGATATACCATGCCAGAATTATGTGCAAAATTGCCAATCCAGATCCTAAAATCATGGACGGTTTTAAAAATCTTTACTTTTATGAACATTTTATTTACTTTTATGAACATTTTGTGAACATAATGAACATCGAGGTCAGGTTGAGGTTTTTTTTCAAGTTTTCATATTTTTGCAAATGTAGGGTTACACTTATCTAAGTATATTCTAATTTAGACCCAAATAATATTTAATTTCTTCAGTGAAAACAAGACCCATCAATGTTATTTCCTGATTTCTGCAGCTGAATTTTTGAGATACCAAGTCGCCTGAACAAAAAAAGTTAAAAAGCAATACAAAATAAAGAGACCCACAACACAAGATCCTTTGTGAGGATTGGCAGCATTGCACATGGGGAGTATAAACTGTGCTTGCCAGGTTTCTGTGATGGAATTAACCAGCCAGCAGACAAGTCTGTCCCAGCCCATTTGCTGCAATTACTTCACTTTCCTCTAGAAGCAGTAACTCACTGCTGTACAGAAAATTCAGCACTTGAATGGATCAATATGTGCATGGAGATCCTGGACAAACTGCAGGGTCACTGTGTCTGCCTCAAAAGCTATTATCCAGTCACGTTTGCACACTCCACATTTCACTAGCAGCATTACAGATGAAGCATTTCTGAATTGTTCAAATTCTCCTCACCCGGCAAAGTTGAGGTACTTCTTTTTTGTCATCCATTAAAACACAAAATCAACGTTCTTTTTAAAAATAAATTCACTCTTCAGGGCAACAATATTTCTTAAGGACAGTCAAATCCCCAAACTGCAATTATACCTTTTTGTGTAATACTATAATCTTTGAACACTCCACACAGGGCTATGTGATTGTAAGTCATTTTCTGGTCAGCTTACTTATTTCAGCGCCTCGTTATTCACAGTCAAAATTTCAGCAAAACTAAGAACAAACACATATGCAACACTGAAAAAAAAATCCTGGCATCAGTTCAAATTAGCAATAACATTTTGAACATTTGTTATTTAAGTTTGTTTAATTCTTTCCTTCTTAAGATATCTAACAAGGCAACTTGTCCTATTTATCATCGTGAGATCTTCCGTCATCCAATCACGTCTCAAGAAAACATGAAAAAGTCACATTAGAATAGCATCTGTTAATGTGTTTAAAGGTCTGCAGATACCACTAGACATAAAGCAATAAACACAATGAGAAAAAACATAATTATACCCGTGATTTCTGTTATGGTATTTACTGGTATTTCTTTTATGATAAAATATCACATGCTGAGAGAAGAGATTTTTCTTTAATGAAATACTAATAAAAATTTATATTTTTTTTCTTCTACAGGCAAAGTATTATAGATGGAATCTTGAGGACACAAGCTTATCTAAGAAACTCAGGTTATGTTAATGTGAAGGTTATAAATACAATCTCAACTCTACCCTTTAAGATGACCTACTCTGTTACTTTACATTACTACCTATTCGCATGCTGGTTCAAATATAATACAAGACATACTTCAGGTTTTTAGAAACAGCTGTCTTCAGCAAAAAAAGCAGATTTTTTTAATATTCAAAGTGATTATGCCTCACAGTCTGAAGAAAAGAAGGCTCAGAGGAGACTTTATTGCTCTCTACAACTACCTGAGAGGAGGTGGCGGTGAGGTGGGAGTCTGCTCTTCTCCCAGGAAACCAGCAGTGGGACAAGGGGAAATGGCCTCAAGGTGTGCCAGGGGAGGTTCAGGTTGGATAGCTGGAAAATTTTCTTCACTTAAAGAGTGATAAGGCACTGGAAAAGGCCCTCCTGGTAGAGCCAGTCCCAGGAAGCACACAGAAAATGAGTGGACATGACACCCCACAGTATGGTTCAGTGGGCATGGTGGTATTTGGTCAGAGGTTGGACTTGATCTTGCAGGTCTTTTCCAACTTGAATGATTCTATGACTTTCCCCTAACAACTTAACAAGAGATCTTTAAGGTCGAGAGCTGGTCTGGGAGATTTCTCCAGCACTCAGGATTTTCTTCCAGTCACACCAAGCATTCAAAGATAATGGCCTGGCCTGGCCATCAACCGCCTCCCTCACCACACGAGTGCATCCAACCGGTTCCCTCGCACTGGTGCACCTCTCTTGTGTTCATCAGTCCCTTTATTTGATCCTTCCCTACCAAGGTGCAGTGGGTTGACCCTGGCTGGATGCCAGGCACCCACCAAAGCTGCTCTATCGCTCCTCCATGAGTGGGAGAAAATGTATAACCAAAGGTTCACGAGTTAAGGACCAGAAGAGATCATTCCCCAGACTGTCACGGGCAGAACAGACCGGGGGGACATGAACTGAAATTATTACTAAGAAAATCAGAGCAGGATACTGAGAAGTAAAACAAATCTTAAAAACACCTTTTGTCCCACCCCTCTCTCCCTCCTTCCTGAGTTCTACCTCCTCCACTGCTCCCAAAAGATTCATTTACAGCTGAACCAAGGAGACAACAGTCACTGCAGGAGTCAGAAGAAGGAAAAAGTTTCAATGTGGCTTACACTAAAGTCTCTCTGGAACACAGAAAAGCGTTGAGACACTGCAGGAGTTATGGATATCAAGTGGATATTCCACACTTTTAAGACACAGCCTTCAGTTTCATTCAAATATCTGTTTTCTGTATTTGCACACTGCCTTGGTTCAGCACTTTTATGCCCATGTACTCTTATTTTATATTCCTCTGATGCTACCTGGAATGCTGGTGAAGCCAAGACAGAGAAGGCTCCAGAAACAGGAATGAGGATGCCCATGAAAATGTTTGCTAGCCAGACCAATGGAAACTTCATAACATTAGATGATGTTTTTCAGAGTGTGTTGCCTCACTTCTACTTTTAAATGGTTTCTGCAGCTGAACCTGACAGTCATAAAGCCATTTCCTTCCTAAGATTGTTTTTTTCCAGGAATCAGGGACAGCTTTTTGACCAAAATTCAATTATTCTTTTCCCCATACACATATATCTATTCCATCCACGCACACATATGTGTACACACACATATTCCTATGCTCCATATATGTACTATTCAAATAGGTATATTAATTGAAATACCTGTGTGAATATTCACCTCCACTTACCCATATATATTTACATATACATGTATTCCCATATCCTGCTGCACAGGAGGAATCAAAGATCAGGAAAAAACAAAAAAAAGGCCTTTGCAGAGAGTGAGGAAAAGCCTTTAGCACAAAGCAATAACACCAAGCATATTTCATTCTGCATAATGTTTCCTGCTAGCTATGAGTCCTTTAGTTTTTCAACTGGACTTTTCAGCAAATTCTGGGTAACCAACAAGCCCCAGCACCAGATGCTCATTACTAGTGACACAAAATTTGGTTTTGGTGCTTCTACATAAATTTTAGTGATCTTTCAGGGGAGTTTAATTAGCTGTTCCACATACCCTGCAAAGCTATTTCCTGTATGCTTTCCCTGCCTTCTATGATCATGCTTCCCTTCCCTGTATGTATAATTTCCCTTTGTGCTTTGTGTGCCTGCTCCTCACCTACCTCATGTTGGAGTGTACTTTTACATGCTACTCAAAACTTTTCAGCAGCCACGCTGAAGATGTGGCAGCAACACAGCCCTTCCTGTGAAGCATGTGTCAGATTTGGTACCTGCATGCCAGTCATTAGGGTTGGTTTTTATAAATGGCCCAAATATCATAATGGATTATGGGTTTTAATACCACCTTGATCTCTGCTTACAGAACCTCAAAATTAATTTAAGCTCGAGAAGTGCCAATCTCTTTGGCTAATTAAATTAAAGCCTATTTGAAATTGAACAATTAGAGGCCATTAACTTTTTAATAACTGTTATTACAATAAAAAAATTAGCTTGGCTGACCTCTCATTATTCAGCCACTAATGTGCTGTCTTCAAATATTGTGCTTATGCAAGCAAATTATGACATCATGAAACATGGCTTTGCATGGCTGTGTATCCATAGGCCAGTCCAGTCATGAGCAGCTATAAGCAGTCTAGCTACAGGACAGAAAAATGTTAGTGTGTTTAATTTTTTCCTTCGAATATAGTTTTAAACCAAAATCTTCTTCACAGCTAATTGAATGCATAGGGAAAACAGATGTTACTTCATTTCATTACCTGTTTCAATCTTCACTGAGTAATAGGTTGTCTTATTAAAACCTTACTGGAATACTAAATGACTCCCATCCTGGCTGTACTGATAGCCCACAACTGCCTGAAGTTGTTTCAAGGATTTGTTCAGATTTGATTTTATATTTTAGTGCTTATGCAGCAAGTTCACTAGTTCATACAAAAACCATGATTTTTGTTTCAACTTTAAAATTAAAATTCACTCTGATGCACCTTGAACGCCGAGTTTGCAGCCAAAGAAGGTTGTAAATAATTTTTTAGTGTTTCTATGAAGTCTAGGGTAGGTGGGGAAGCCAAAACCTAAGTTCAGTCATTTGTATGCTGTGCTTTCTGGGAGTCTGTGCAACACAAAGATGAGAGAGTGCAAGATAAAGTCTTTCTGCATCTCCTGATTAAAGTAAGAATCAATACAATCAAAAAGGCCCTGAGAAAAGACACCTGTCCTCTATGTACTCATGGTTCCTGATAAATTAGGCTGGAACTGCAAAATAGGTCATAAAACAGAATTCTAATTCTACCAGAAATTCTGAAATCTTCTTAACATTTCTTAAACAGAATTTAGTTCTATTTTTTTTTTTAAATTTCAAGTTGAAAAGACTATTGAGAAATGTTCCTAAAAGCTCCTGGAAGAAACAGGAGAGCTGTTAGAGAGCTTGCACACTGAGAAGACTGCAGACACTGGGATCTGAGAAAGCTGAAGACAACACAGAACACAGGCTTCCTTGAAACCTCATTATCACATGGCAAATTTTATGGCTTTCATAAAAAGGTCATCAGTGGATCAGACTTAATACTCAATGAACAAAGTAGTAAATTGCCTGCCCCTTCAAGTTACTGCAACAAATCAAAATTCAAGTAGTTCTAAGTTTGATTTAATTCAGAAATTCTCGTGGTCAGAAACTCCAGCTCACCACAGAACAGCTGATGTGCAGGATACAGACCATCACGACGGACTGGTGCTCACTTCTCTTGTCCTTGGAGCATACTGATCACAACATTGCTTCTTAAAACCAAAATCAAGCTCTCAAGGCATCAAAATACCAGTCTAGCTTCATTCAAGTCACTCTTATCTGTAAATTTATAAATCCTAGTACAGCTTTGAGTGAAAGGCTTCTCTTCAGGATGTTATACTGGATCAATAAAAGCTCAGACCCACAACCCCAGTTATACCTTGTAAGTGTTGCTGAGATTAAATGAGCCATGTCTGCTCCAAACAGATTAACTAATTAATTAATTTTCATTTTTTTCACATTTCCTAAGCTGAAAACAGAAACAATAATAAAGAATTGTTCTAAAATGAACATGTGGAATTTTGTAAACCTCCTTCTGCACAAAAAGCAGAGCATCTGCATACGGCACATTAACACAACTTACATTAAACTGTTTGGAAAACTGAAAAAGCAACAGTTAGACATATAAATAGAATGTAGCACAGAAAAAATATGAATATATAACTCCAATATAATATGTTATAGAAAATACCTTAAAATATTTCTCATAGAAATATTATATCTCATAGAAATAAGAATATCTTACTTTACATTGTGCCTTTTGCAAGGGCTGAAACGTTGTGTTAATGAATCATGAGATCTACTCTAAAGAAATAGACTCTGTGACATCTTTCTTCCCACAGCAGGAGACACTCCACACGTGTCAGGGTGACACAAGAGAAGCTGTATTGTAGCACACAGCAGGAACTGATCAGTTAAGACAGCTGGACTCACATCACCATGCATTCCCAAACTGACACCACAACAAACATGGTGGTTTTGTGTCACTAAAACGACTTTACAGTGGAGTTGTTGAACAGGACAGATACAAGAGCATAAAAATATTTCTTGTAAAACAGACAAGATGGTATGGGAGCCTGATGGCTCCAGCTCTGTGCCCTGGTCAGCCACCCAAGCTCCTCAGTGCTGCTGGCCAAAGATAAATATTACAACGTGCTGCTGGGAAGAAGACGACACACTGCAGTGGTTCAGTAGGGCCCTCTCATACAGCTCACACACCTGAACCACTTTTAGTCTGGGTCTCAGTTGGACATTAGGTTCATACAGAAGTTGAAGACATTACTGAAGTGCTGGGTCATCACACAATCAAAACTCAGAGAAGGCACTTATGTCTGTGCCAAAAATTATCCTGTTCTGAACAATAATGCACCACAGATTTCACTTACAAGGATATCCTTGTTGGAGTCTGCCTCCTTTCAGTGCCCATCAGCTGTGTCTGAAATATCTCACTGTGTAAGTATTTACTAAGAACTTGGGATAGACAACTGCCCCCTAAATTTTGCTGTGGAAACAGAGAATATTTGCTTACACATGCCACAAACAATTTTGCTAATCTTGAGCAAACACTGTTCCTCATGTGATCACAGTTTGCCAAATGAAGCACTACATCCAGCTTCATTAGGCAAAACCCAGTTTCTTCTTCAGGCAGTACAATGAACAACTTCATTTGTTGCCAGATTACTCCATCTCCAATTCCTTTTGCCAAAGGAAGCTGGAATTGTCATGCATCTGAAGATGCCATAATGAAAATGGGTTGGCACAATTCTGTGGAGAAATTACTCCTCTTTTATGAGAAATTTCCAAGTCAACACAATGAATAGTGACTTGAAACAGATATGTTTCTGATATATTCCTGCCTGCACCTGGATACTCCAGGACATCAGGATACTCCAAGAAAAAATCTTCTGAGAAAATCTTCTGAGATTTAAATTAAATTCCTTCTACTGAAATGATAGGATTAATAAAAACACTGATTCTTAATGGCCACAGTCCCCACCTTATTCTGGTGAGGTGATGACAGATCCAGTCCATTCCAGTGGTATTAGAGGTACCATAAAAGCACCTCTGAAAACTGTTAGTTTCAGGAAATACTGTACCTCTAGAGAAACATGCAAAACTTTGGACTGAGGGGTAATCTTTGGCAAAACGTTACATTTTATTCTGACTTTTTCTTTCTCCTGACACTATTTTTGGCACAAAGAGTTCTTTCTTTTGCAAAAGATATATCTCAGACCCTTTGACCTTACTGGAGAGTAATAAATAAAACAGCCCCCCTCCTTTTTCTTTTTTGTAACTCAAACTGGAACATCCAGCAAGGAAATAAATAAGTGGGCAACAAAGGTATGTTTTCAACTTCCTAAAGATACAGCAACTAAACCTACTTCATTAAAAGCGAGCTGTTCCTTTGTATTCTTCCTCCCTATCCTGGCCACTGGCAAAGTTGCATTATTATCCTATGAGTCATTCTTTCTTCAAAATATCTCTCTGGGTAGTACTTGTTAATTAAACTTTCTCATGCTCTCTTGCTCTTTCTCTCTTGCAGTTGTTAGCAGCAGTCTTGTGTCCTCTCTTTTGAGCAGACATCTATATGCAAGCTCCCATTATTGGAATAGTGGGGAGGAACTGAGTATCTTTTACTACGTGTGCCCATTGAGCACACCACTGCTAATTATAGCAAGCGTGCCCCGAGAGTTCTACTGGGAACTTCAACAGCAAATTTTCTTCATCTCTTTAGGACAACGTCATCTATTGTGCCATGTGTCTTAGGTGGCATTTTAGCTAGTGGATTTGAAAGGTTCTCCAGTTTCACAGAGAAAAATGTGGAACGTCTGTCCCTTTTCCATAGATGTGACTCTGCAGTAGCTACAGCAGCCTGCTGCTCAGAAATGCAGGGTAGGAAATCAAGTGTCATTTGAATACGTGTGGTAATAATAGCCTGGTGGCAGTGCCCTAGCCAAAGCAAATACCATCAGATGTGTTTCTAGTAAAATCATACATACTGATTTCTTAATTTCATTTTTATGAAAGAATAGCAAAACATTTTTCACAGAAACTGGGATTGATTCCCAACCATATAAACAGACATATATCTTTTATTGTGAGCCTGTCCTACAAAATGCAGAGATGTAACTGAGTGAAATACCTGACTACAAATGAAAGGAAAATACAGCTGTTATTGATGCTCAGTGAAATAAATTCACAGGGTGGCTCTGTAGGAGGCCAAGAAGTTACAGCTTATGTTTGGATCCATCTCCATTTAATGCCCAGCTCTGTGCAGAGTAACAGCTCTGGCTTTAAGTGTGGGGTAGGATAGGGAAGGTGAAATAAGACTGAAGAGCTGCTGACATATTGGAGGAGCGAGGTAAGCAGAGAGAAAGCCTGAGCTGAGTGACACCCAAAGCTCTTCAGCTGAGGTCAGACCTTCCCCACAGAGGCTGTTGCAGAGATGAATAATTTGAAAGAATGAGAAGCCTACAATCAGGGCAGAATGGGAAGGGAGAATTCAGCACCTGATCTAACAGAGGCCAAGGGCATCCTGCAGCAAAACCAGGAAAAGAATCTACCTCTTGAAAAACCAATCCAGACCTCATCTAGAAAGCCACACCTTTGGTAAGGGCAGCCAAACCAACACACACTGATGTGCTCTGGGCAGCTGTGAACGCCTTAGATCTGCCTTGGTAAACCCCCCAAGGTCCCTTCAAGACCCGCATTTCTGTGGATTCAGAAAGCAGATAAAGAGAAGGAGGATGGGGCATTTTATGCGTGATTTCTGATCTTTTTATTTCTGTCAAGTACGAACATCAAAAGCATTTGTTGGGACTGCAGTTGTCAAACTGCAAGCCAGCAAGTGAAAACAGCTGTCTATCCTCAGCACCAACAAACAGGAATAGATCTGTCATCATAATTACAGCTCAGAGCTGGACTGTCTTCAAATACCAACAACAGTCTGCACTGTGAGCAATGTCAAATAAGCCTGACTCAACTGGTTTAGAATCCATTTTTTCTAGAGAGCATAATGACAGCCTTTCTCTTCTGTGGAGGGCTGAAAAACTTTCTGTGTAAGGAAGTCTGTTATCTCTCGTGTTAGATATTTCATGACTTGCTAAAAGAAATCGTTCTAGAAGTCAAAAAGTGATTTACACATTTAATAAAATAATTATGCCATTTGTTTATGTGCACATAATTTAAACTTGATTACACTGCAAGAGCCTTGTTTCCTTATTACAGCAGTAACTGTAATTCACTGTCTTCAAATATGTAAAAACTGTCTTCAGATATTGCTTTATGGATCTGTCACAAGGGTTTATTCAGATACATAGAGTAGCTCAAGGCATTACAAGGGAACACTGATATTTTCATGCCCAAATTGTTGCACATGGGCAAGAAAGTGACCAAAGGGTATCTGAAAGTAAGCCTTGATTTAGCAGTGCTCTAGACAAAGATGAATCTTATTAAGAATGCAATTTTATAATGTAAATATCACACTGTCAGGAGATCTGGTCAGCAGATTTACAATGAATATTACAATTCTCTGAATACCATTGAGTATGAAAAAGAAACAGGGGGAAAAGAACTAGAGACAGTAGTTTCTCTTGGAACACAGAAGAAGCAAGAACCAAAAATAGAAGTATTTGAATCAATTCCCAGTCTGTCTTCTGAACCAAACCTGTATACTGACTGCCCTCAGGAAAGCAGATTACAGTCCTCAGATGTGCAGACTGCCATTTTGAAATTACAACTTCCAATAGCTCTTCTGTAAGGATACAGTTTCTCTCTGGTCTGGATATTGTTACACAGTCAATTCTCAATATCAGGCAAGCCAGAACACCCTGCTTCCCATCATGCATTACTTCTACATTCCCTAATTTTTTAGCCATCATACCAGTCTACCCAACAACCAAGGTAAAAAAATCATTCAAGTAAAATCATTAAGCAACTGAAATTACAGGTCACCAATACCAATGCCCATATAAACCAAATTGGCTGTATAGTCAAAAACTTTTACCTTTTAAAACCTTCTAGCCTGAGGGTTTGCACATATCTGACATGAAGTTTTGTTAAACGTGCACTTTCATAGCAAGTGGTGGTGTTTTTAATGTGCAAAGTGCACTGCTTTTGAATTACTATATCACTATCTTATATTACTCTAAAGGAAGTAGCCATAATTATAAAAGGAAGGAAAAGAAGTATGTAAACAGAAGAACTGTGTAAAAAGAGAAAGGGAGCAGTTGATCTGTAATTCCAGAAAAGAATAACCAAAAAGAAGAGTTTCAAATTCATGGTCACAGGACTAAACAAATATCTTAGTTAGATTTTATCTCTGTGCATGCTCCTGAAAACTGGTAGGATGTTCTGCTGAAATTTTTAAATTACAAAATGCACTGTCATTATAGTCTGATCTTTTTTCACTTAAAATCATCAGAAACAGCTCACTGAAGGAATTTGCAAAGGTTTTAGAGGACTGATCGTGCAGTAACACCCTTAAATTGAACAGTCCTTGTAACTGTAACTGATAGTTACCCATGGGTTAAATGAGGGACACTTGCTGAAATAAAATCTGACGGTGATTCCTCTCCTAGGTGTAGATTGCAGAGGCTAAGTCCAAGCCTAAGTTCAATATTCTTGTCATTTCCCTCTCCCTCCCTCTCCAGGATCCCACACGTGGTCCCTGGACATGGCAGCCAAAGACAGCTTTGAAAGCTCTCGGCCACCTCATTTTCCAGAGAGTTTCTCCCTGCCCCACAGCCCTCAGAAAAGGAGGAGCACAGCTTGGTGTTCATAAACACAAATATAAGCTGTGCACACGTGGAAACACAGACATGTCCCGTGGCATAATGCAACACAGTAAACACAGTGGCTTAAGCTGTTGTCTGAAACTCAGCTGAGCTGAGTTAGAGATGCAAGTAAGCACCAAGGGAAGATGTGGATCTAAATTTAGCCCTTCAGGGCAGGGTTTCACAGTGTCACAATGGATACCTACCCTGTAGATCCTATCAGAGAGTTAGCTGGAGCTTCCAACCATCCTGAAAACAATGCAATCACGATATAGAATAAGAAATAGAAGCAGAGTGGGTAAGTGCACATTGGTTGGCAATTTGAACCTTGAAAGAATTAGCTGTTATCAATTGTTACTATTTCTTGTCTAAGCTGTCATTATTCCACTTCACCCTAAAAATCAGTAAGATGTCAGGGGCTCATTCACATTTCTCAAGGCCATTTTTTGTTTTTGGGGAAATCTGGGATCTCAGAAACATAAACCAAAACGCAACCTCAGTATAGTTTACACTTTTTCAGGATTTCTTCATAATTTATGGGTCAGAAACAGAGAGAAACTTGTATCCATTCAGGATCCACTTTCAACAGATGATGAAATGTTGCTTTTTATATTATACCTCTGATGAGGTTTATAAAAAGAAGAACGGTATTTTCTATGAATTATTAAGTCTCTCTGTACCTTTGGTGTGCTCTAGAACCATGCTGATTGAGGAATTAATTTTTTAGGCTTGCTTTCCAGAATGGAGAAGCTGCATTTAAAAGAGGCATTATTGTTCAATACAGTATTCTTCCCCATGACTAAGGTTTGCAGAATCTCTTTCAAATTTCACACAGGTCTGTGTGAGGAATGTGCAAGGAAGAGAGAATAGAATACACCATCGCAGGTCTACAAAAGATGATCTCAAAATCAAAAAGTATCATGTTGCCTGTAGGTGTGAAGCTAAGGGAAGACCTTTGAGATTAAAAAAAAAAGCTATTATTTGAGATATAATAAGCCACAATCTCCACTTCTAATTATGTGACACAGTGAGAATAGGTAGATACCCTCAAGAAAGAGCCCCTGAAACCCACTCATCTTTTATGTCAGCTTGTAGAGAGAAAGGAACAGAAAAGATATATTTCAATTCCATCCTGACTAGATGGTGAATAAGTCTGTAAAAGTCATGAACATTTCTTAGATATTCTCTTTAATCACATACACAGTAATGTAATTAAAGGTGTAAAAACACACCAAAAATTAAAGTCTTGTCTAAAGAAGTGGTGATTCACGAGGAATTGAATACTCAAAACCTGGTTTGAGTCTGAGTCATGCGGAGCTCGGTGTACTTCTGATTTTTGCCAAAGGCAATTGTAATAATGCTGAAAAAGATTAAAATTTTAAACATGATTGAACCCATTAAGAACTTGTTTTGGAGCTTAAGTGGAGAACAGGTTTGGATGCAGCTGTGAGTCATGCCAGCTTCACTTTGGGAAGGGGCTCTCCCAACAGCTGGCCAGGAAAAGGAGCTTGACCTGTCCCAGTGCAGGGTTCCTGCAGAGCGAGCACGTTCACTGAGCCCCAAATGCTGCTTGCTGCAGTGCCCCTGCCAGCCCTCCAGCCACCTGAGACTCTATCTGCAGCTGCTAAGGAGAGAAACTGAGAAGGAGGGATGGCTGAACAAATTAAATATGGAGCGTTTCTGTTTGAAAAGTTGTCAGAAGCTTGTCAATAGTGATTTAAATATGTGGGATGAGCCACATCCTGCAGACGTCATTCTCCTCGTCACTTTCTATACAGCTTATTTAGATTATACAACAACTTCGAAGGGTTTATATATAGATGTGAGGAGTCACACTTGGAGAAAATAGAAGATAATTGGAAAATGAGAGAAAAGCATCATTTCTTTTTTGTAAAAACACCATTGTGACTCTCTAATTGAATTTCTGCTTCTCCCGATAGAGCTCAGGAGCTCTTGTCTTTAACTATACAATTTTAGTTTTCCTGCTTTTTGATAGAAAGTTTGTGAATTATTCAGAATTTTTCTTTTCCCCACTGCTGGTAAAGGAGAAGAAGCTACAGGTTATCCTCACCTAAAAGAGTCTGCCCTTGCACAGTAATATATACAATTGCATTTCAAAGTTCCACTAATAAAGGTGGTTGCTGTCATTTATTTCCAGATAGATTTAAAATAGGATATGCGCTTCCTCATATTGTTGACAAAAGAAACATTTTCTAAACAAAGGTTAGAAATAGCTAGATAATTTCCTTAGCCAGACACAGTAAAAGAGGCAATATCATAAAACAACTCAATTTTTTTTTCCCCAGGTATAAAGTCTGTGAACATATATTTTAGCAGAGAATCACTGGTTTTTGTAGGGCTTTGTTTTCTCAGGGAACTGAACAACAGTTTCTCTGGAATGGTCATTATTTTTTCAATAATTAAGAATGAAGGAAAATTTACAAATTAGCAAATTTGATCAAATCTACAAAAATATCTGTTTGTTGTTTTGAGAATGTCAAAATAATAACTTCTAGAAACAAAATCAGAAGATATACAGTGGCCCTCCCATTTTACACTTTGAACTCTCAGTATACCTGCCCATTTGTTATCCTGACCTTTTGAGTCTGAACTTAACAATTCTGATCTTAATAATTATTACTAGGGGGGTAGTTTTCATTTTTACTACGTGTTTTAATGAATTCCTCAGCAGGTGAAACACCCCTTTTCAAAAGCCCAGCCCAGTTATATGAACCATCTGATTACCATACACATTCACAGCCTTGTTTGTTTGGGTTTTTTTGAATAATCCTAAATTAACAGGCCAACAATCCACAACCTATTTACAGAGCCAGCACTGAACTAAAACACCAACTTACACCCCCCTTTTTTTCAAGGCAAAGCTGATTTCAATTTCTAGCCTGGAGACTTCTCAAACTCTAAACACTTCATACTTATACATTCTTTAGCCTAAGGATTGTTACACCATCCCCAAAATGTCCTGACTTAACGTGGTGGAAAAGAGTGGTTAACAATTCCCTGTTTTGTATGACCCTAGGGAAAGTTTTTGCATGGAACTGTGCATCCTTTCATGGTTTTCATTGGAATCAGACAAACCCTAAGGCAAAGGAGCATATCCAAAAAAACCAACGATTTTAAGTGGCAAGACTTAGTGTAACACAGAATATTGTTAATATTTCAGTCAATTTTTTCCTAGCTCAGTTCATCTATGCCTGTAGTTAAAGTGTCCCATGAGTTTCAGTACATTACAGTGGACTTTCAGTGAAGGAATGAAATAGGATTAACTTCAAGCAGATATTGCTGAATGGGGCCTGCAAACACAAACCTAAAGCAAATATTAATAGCTCTGTCCAATTCTCTCTGGGATGGTACTTTCAAGGAAAATGTTCAAAATCATGTACTTTAACTAAATAACTATTTAACATCTAATAAACAACAATTTGTTATGTGGAATAGACCTCAGAACAGAATGTTGTACTGATGTCAATTTTCTACTTTCATTCAGTGCTAATAATCTTGTAATTGATGAGGTGCAAATAAGCACCTTTTCCAATGCTTCATTTGGCTCTGCACAAATTCTAGGTATCCTAAGTATCTTAAGGACAAAAGATACCCTCTTGCTAATAGATATTAAAAAATGCCTTTCCTTTTTAATGAGACAAATCACTGCTAAGATAAAAGATTATTCCTGAATCACAGCATATTATATTAACAACATGCTCATGAAGGACACAGCATTTATTGTCCCCTCTGGAATTTTCCTCTGTTGACAGCAGCTCCTAGAAATGAAGTGTTCTCTTTACCTTCACAGGTGCATTCCTAAAGCTTCCATACCAAAAGTACTTGGGATAAGTGGATAAAAGCAGAGGTGGCACACAGTACCTTTTCTCCAAGCGAGGTCTCCAGACACTGCACAGAGCAGGTCTTTTGAATATTGACTTAGTCTCATTTCCCCTCAGAACAAAACAGATCTTCCACTACAGGTCATTAGCAAGGTTCTGGAGAGCACCGAGAGCCAAGTTCTGTGGCAAAATTACCAAATTAGATCGGTAGCAAAAATGACACTCTACAACTTCCTACGTGAATGAGCGTACCAAGAACCGGACCTAAGGATCATCAGCTAAAAAAAGGGAAAGTTGTGGTAAGAGCTCAGCTCTTTGAAAGAAAATGAGTGGCACTGCACTGTTTGTACAAATTGTACACGGCACAATCCTCCCTGGAGCCCTGACAGAAATGTCACTAAAAAGATTTCAGAACCTACTCTCTCCTTTATATTCCCTTTGCTTGTGGAGCAGGTCCCATACTGTGATTCTGCCTCATCTCCTTGTGTTATGATGCAAAATACAGCACTCTACATTCCATTTACAGTTCAAAGTTACAGGTGGCAGCCTTTAAATGCTTAAATACTTCTCTGAATAATTGTCTCTTTCTTATATTCTACATCTGTTTTGATTCCACGCAGTTATTTTCCTTGGTATTGAGCAGGACTACGTGTGCATAGCAATGCATTTGTAGGCACAGCTACGATACAGATAATAAAATAACAAACAATAAACAATAACAATAAACAATTGACAGTGACTGAATGATGTTCTGTAGTGACACAAAAGTCCACCTGATCAGGCACAAAGCCTGAATCATCTTCATATTAAATGTGACATTCTCTTGCCCACTAGAGAACGATTCCTTTTCTTTACCTGCTCTCCAGTCCAACAGAGGACTTAGGAAGGGCAGGCAGCACATGGTACCATGATAAAAATAACAATGTAGAATACATCAATGGAACCAGAAGCAAAAGTAACCTCATGGTGCTGATTCACATCATAGATGCCAACAACTCAAAAAGTTGCAGTTCATGAGTTTATAAAAAAAAAAAAAAAAAAAAGAAAGAGTTTTGGCCCCTACTTCGTGGCTTCATGACAGTAATTTAGTAATTCTTGATGTAAAAGTTTGTCAGATGCATATTCCAGGCAATACCTCCTCCCCCTCGTTGAATCATACAGGCTGTGTCCTAATCAAATTATATTTTTGAAGTGTTTCCTCACTGAATCCCACAAGATTGTTTCTCATATTTTCCCCCACACATGCTTTTGAAACTAACTATCCTGAGGCTGCCAGCAGAGCCTTCTTTCTTCTCTCTCTTCCCTACCCCCCCTTTCTTTTTTTTTGAGGGGGGGAGGAAGAGAGTCATAGTTATGTTCGTCATTTTTCAGTCCCTCACAATCTGCCCAGTCAGCTGACAATATCTAAAAATATCAGGAAGACCAATGTTTATTTCTGTCATTTCAGGGTTATGCCTACTCTTTTTTTTTTTTTTTTTCCCCGTAACAGAGTCACCACTTATTAACATCAGGGAAACTCTTGTGTTCCGATCTTCCGTGTCCTGTTGGACTGCCAGTGACCTTCCCCAATATTTGTGAGGAGGCTCATTGATCTCTTCCAGCAAATGCAGTTGGAGGCTCCCTCTTAAAATCAGGGAGAGAGGAAAAACTGGAGAGCAGAGACATGGAGCCACTCACCTAAGCTGCTGCCATTTGCTTCCACATCATTAGTCAGTGATTAATGCACAAGAACAAAACATTACGCCTTTGGCTGCCCGCTGGTTACCCCTGCCTATCACAAGCCAGTGACATCACACCCTGTTTTTTATTTACAATGGACTCACTGTTGTCTTTTGAATTGTTTCCAGCTGTATCCCAAGAGCTGTTCTCTGTGCATTGTAATGACCATGTGTCACCTGTTTCCTCCCAAAGTGGCTTGCAAGAAGGCTTTTAATTCACTTGTGCCCAGCCATTTGCCAAAAGAGGTTTCATTGCTGCATTACTTTCTAGAACTTTCTCTGATGTTCTAGCAGCATAAAGCAGCTGGTTACCCAGACCTGCACCCTCAGTGCTCCCCTAGCTCCTGGCACAAAAGCTACAAGGAGAGCCAGGGTCACTGGAGGAGATGACATGGGAAGGCTGAAATGCAGCTGTGGGGTGAGCAGCCTTGTGGGATTCCCTGTGCAAATGTGTAATTTGGGAGAAACACACCCACCACGTGGGCAGAAGGTGTTGCCTGGCCTCTGGAAGGAAACAGCTGACCCACACACCAGTGAAGTGAAGGCAAAGTTAGCATGGCTTTTATTAACACGTGGGCTTCAACTATTTCCCTCTGGGCCTCACGTCCTGGGAAAACCAAAGCCAGTCCCCATGCTGGTCCTCCCTAGCACAGCACTGATCACAGCCAGCCTCTCAGCACACGTGTCTAAAAACACCTGGTGCTACTGAGGGCTGGATCACAGCCCCGCTGCAGCTCAAGCTGGCTCCACCCCACCATCCTTCTCATCACAAATGAGTATTCCTAGAAAATGCACCCCACACAAATGATGGATCTTACTGAGCCAAGGAAGCACGAAGCCTTAGCTCCTGCAGTATAACTCTTAGCAGTTACAGGAGGCATGGCATGAGCTGAAAAACATTTTTTTCCCAGTCAGGAATGCCAGTGAGTTTTCTGAAAACCCCAGTTGCCACAGAACACATGAAAACAATCCCCTTCTGTTGGCACGAGCAAACTCTCTGTGACAAAGACCACGCAAATGAATGAGGACCCTGCAGAGGGGCTGGCAGCTTCATTCAACACTTTGCACACTCTTCATCAGCCACTTTCAAAAGAAGCCATGCACAATCTGGAGTGGCCTGGGGATTTTTGCCACATTTCTTTTTAAAAGCATCCCCATCTAAGATGATGCATGAGACACAACACAATGTCAATCATTACTCCAAGCCAACGGATCCAGATTTTAGTAGGAATTGGTTGGGAGAAGATGGAAAGAGGATTTGAACACATTCTAAAGTACATTTTGCAATATATACAAGGCAAAAGGTGCAGAACAAATCTGAAACAATTAGATATGACTATTCTGAATCTTGACTAGGAGTCAAAATCTTCTAGCTACTTTCACTGGCTGCACTCTGTCTCTCCAGTGCACTTCTCTTCCCCCGTGCTCTGTGAGTGCAGAGCGTGGGTTTAAGCCCCAGCAATGCAATTACACAAGTGTCACCAAAACTGTGGGAATAAAAGAAGCTCTCCAACACCATCTTTGAAGTGTGAGAGAATCAGGCATTGCTTTATTCTGGCCAGGATGTTATTCCAGCCAGGATGTGCAATGGAAATCATTCCACCACACGTGCCCAGGCTGTACAGTGAAAATCATCCCATCACGTGTGGTTCTTCACCAGGCTTGTCACATATTTATACATAAAAAACCCAGAGAAATTCTCCTTCATTGGTTCTACATCACACAGATCTTTGTACTCCATCTCTTATTGGTTATTGATCCCTTTGCCTTTGATTCTGATTTGGCCCTCATTCCTTGGCTCTCTTATCACTCTTTTCCCAGACCAAGTACCTCCAACTGCACCAGGGAGTGATGTCTGTTTATGTCCATTTATCTCCTCTGTATCTTGGCTACTCCCAACCTGTAGATGTTAAACTTCCAGAATCCAGGAATCTTTTCTTTGTAGATTGAAGCCCATCAGGCCTCACCCAGAAACTCAAAACCTCAGTGAACAGGGTCTTATAAAGAGAAACCTTAATTCCCCCCCTTCCTGACAAAGGCAAACAAACCCATGACTAAAGTTACTGAAAAAATTTAAAAGTTGTGTCATTTCCAACACAATATAAAACCTTCTTCATGGGATGGGAAAGAGTTGGGGCAAAGTCTGATGTTAGACACCTAGTTTCTGTGATAAAGAAGTCTTTAGCAAGACAGGCCCCTTGCCAACTGTTAGAAGGAAGCAGTGTACCTGGTTCATATATGTGTTTTTCAGTCTTGCACCCTCAGGGTTAGGCTGATTGCTAGAGCTTACTTGGAAATTATACTTCTGAGGGCTTTTCTGAGTGTTGAAGCTGAGCTGCTAGACACTCTGCTTTCTGGTGTACCTGTTAGTACAGGCACCAAGTGTGCTGCTCCAGTTACTGGTGAGAAGCCAAGTAAACAGGTCAATTAAAATTTGCCAAATCAAGGGTTTGTCTGGACGTGATGGATTGCACCTGGGAAAGCTCAGCTAGATTTGTGGGCTGCCATAAAGCCTTGGCAAGAAATTTGGTCTGGCTGGGGCACTACCTGAATCTGTCTGTACTGGTTGGTAACAGCATTTCCCTCCTTCTCTGGAGTTTTTTAGAGCTAAAATCCAAGAGTGATGCCAAGGTGTTTCTATGATAAGACAACAGTTACTCAATCCAGTGCATATTATAGCAATCAATATGTATCAACTGGACTTTTACACTAGTTCAGCAGTCTAAACTGAGCTTAAATGACTGGAATTTTTTCCTTTAATATATTATCATGTCACAATCCACAATTGTCCTGGTTCTGGCCATGACAGAGCTAATTTCTGCAGCAGCCAGGGGCTGTACAATACCACCTCCCACCATGGCAGGGGGTTGGAGTGGGATCAGAGCTCTGTCTGGTTTTGCAGGGTGCAGGGTTAGTGGGGCTGGGCTCTGTGAGGTGAGCACTCTCTTGTACACTTTGCTATTTCTACTGCTTTGTTACTGATAATTTCCTTATTTTGCTGCTATTTGTGGTAAATTGTTCTTATCTCAAACTGCGAGCTTTACCTTTCTGTGCCTCCAATTCTGTTCTCCATCCCACCACGGGGAGAGAAATGAGCAAGAGGTGCGAGGCCTGGGGGGTTTCAGGAAAGTGAGGAACACCATTCCTAAACCACAAACACACATCAAAATTGCTGGGCAGTGTGAATTACACTGCACAGGTTCCCAGCCTTCTCTACAACCTTTCAGGGATGGACACTTCACCCTCATACCAGTAACAGTTCTGTGTCCTTTGATCCAGTTATTTTTTTTCTGCATCTCTCTCACAGGCCTCAATCTTATCAGTGGCATCTGTATTTTCAGCCAAACATGGAGCAGGATGAGTCCTCTTGAAAAAATCCAAACAAATTCTCAGTTACTGCTACCAATATCAGGAAAATTAGAGGTGCTCATACTGGTCTTTGCTTATCAAACTGAAAATGGAGACAAGGGAAATTTGGTGAGATCCATCAGTTTGCCAGCTGGATTAAATTAGAATTTCTCCTGGAATAGAGATGGGCAAGAAAGCTGCATCAGTCATATTGGATGGATGCTAAATAGGCAATTAGGCATTTCCAGCCTAGACATACAGAATATATGAGAGGATCAGAAACAGAAAGGACAGGAATAAGTATTGAGAAAGCTAGACAGGGATGGAAAATTAGCTGTTCAAATTACTGTTCATCACCAGGATTAGGAAACATAATATGGCCTATCAAAACTGCACCATGACTAACAGACAGAGAGATAATTTGGAGAGATATTGACAATATTTGTGCAGGCCAATTTGGAGGAAAATTTGTACACACTCTAAAAAGAAAATAAAAATTATACTATGATTAGAATAATCTTAGGTCTAATTTAATTAACAAACAGTATGTGAGAAAGTCTCTGAAGACTGTATGAGTGCACCCAATAACAGAAATTAATAACTGGACCATCAGCATGACCAAGAGAACAGGGGAAAAAAGTCAAGATGAGGCAAATTGTAGGAAATCCTTATAGAAAGGGTTTTTTACTCCACTGCTATTCCCCACGTGTCTACATTACAGATCCCTCAGCATCACAGATGTCATCATTTTTTTCCCCTCAATCATGCCACATTAAGCTACCAGTACAGATGAAATATAACACACATCCCCTATGTATGATGTATGTATGTCCAGCCAAAGCTAGTACAGAATACACAGGGGGAAAAAAGCATGTGAGAAGGTACAACTGTGCAGGTACCAAGATTAAAAACTGTGGGTTTGCATGCTCAGTCCACTCTACTATGCTGCCTCACTCTGAGTTATTACATCACTCCATCTACACTTGAGGCAAGCCATTGCATGGATTTAACATTTGTATATTCATATGGCATCTAAATATACCTGTAAACATATGTGTATAAATACTGTATCCAACCTGCCCATCAGCCCCAGTCACCTCCCACCTCCTGCTCACTAATAGCACAGTCCTGCATCACCTCCCACTCAGCCAAGCAATCCTGTGCTAGCTGCTTTTGACATACTCACAGCTATATATATTTGTGAGCACGATAAAACCCTTCTGCAAAGTAAAGACAACATCTATTTTGCAAGAGTTACAATGTATTTTAGACTCACTCTGATGCTCTGGGGTTTTTTACCCTGTATTATGTGCTATATTTGCGTATACACGCATGTCTGCAACTCATCTAGTTTGAAAAAGTACATACCACTAAGACAAAACCAAACAAATAAACAGAAAAACAACCAGAAAGGGAAAAAAAAAAAGCAAACCTGGCCACATTTAGGTAGGCAAAAGAATTTTTCTAGTGCAATAATTACATCTTGATAATTCTGAACTACCAATAAATCATACTAAAAAAGTAAATGCCATGATGCTGTGTTACACAGAGGTAAATCTCCCAGAGTGGCTGTGTTCTACTGTGGAAAGACAGCCTTGATGATTTGTGTTCTCCATGTTCTGTGTCAGTGCTACATGCAATCATGGTTAGGAATTCCCAGAGTTGCTGTACCATCTATCCATTCCTAATGCAGTGCAGATACATTCCAAATCCATCACAGAATGATTTTCACATGATGCAAAGTTTCCATTTTTCTCTTGCCTTTCTTGGGAGGCTTTTCAGTTGTTTAGTATTTCGTCTCACCGCAAAGGGTATTTAATGATTCAAGCTGATTTTCTTGCTTAATTTCATCCAACCATTCTAAAATAAGAAATCCCCTATCTTGGTATTTGGCCTTTTCAAGAGCATGTTAACAAATATAACAACATTTTGCTCCATACTTTTTATTTGGCCAAGTTATACATAGCAATTTCTTTTCATGGTCAGCCTTGCTGCCTTAATCTCTATATTGCCTTTAGTGTCTTGAATTAAGGCTTAATAGATCTAGGGCATTCCTTCAATTTAAAGAGTTTGGCATTCCTGCTCTTGTGGAGCTAAAAGGTGCTCATGGTTCATGGGGTATAGCTACAAATATGAAAAAGCTTATAAAACTCAGTGCCAGTTAGGCTTGAGATCCTTTTAGAAGAGTTTGCAAATGCATTTGGGCTACAACATTTTGGTGTTACATGGATTTACTTGGTGCAAAATGGTTTTACTTCACTTGGTTCATGAGTTTAACAAACTCCCTGTGACTGATGGAATGGCACTGATTGACTCTCGCATGAACACTGGGAGTGAGAGCTGGTCTCTCACTCAAGTCTAGAACACCACTTTTGTATCCCCACAGGACAGGAGGAGTACTCAGAATAATTCTGGAGGGACTGGCATTTTCAGAGAAGTGGACCTTGATGTATACCTGTTAAATGGCATTCTTTGGGTGTTGGCAAGGGCAGGGAGGAACTTCCTCCTGTGGCCATCCCCCTGCAGCAGTTTTATTGTCACTTTATGAAGTGATATACAGCATGTTCTAGACAGAAATTACTCCTCACAATAAAAACCTCCCTTGGCAAGCACAAGAAAAACAGAGCTAAATTTTTAACACTCTATACCTACAATGTTTAAAATGTCAAAGTATTTTCTGAGAACAAGACTGGGATTATGCTAGTATGCCTCCACCCCTGAAGAGTCAGCTGTGGTGTTCAGATGAGCATTAGACAGCTATTTTTATAACACTAATTAGCTGTATTATGACATTACTCGACCAAACCTTATTTCCAACCAGGGCCCCTCCATCCAAGTGCTTGTTCCATCAGAATTTCTAGGTGTCGAGTTTCCAGGTATCAGAAATTACCAAATTACCAAGAAAGCTAACAAAAATATTTTATAAGTCAAACAAATACCATCACTATCTCCAGTTTAAAAAAAAAAAAATCCATGGAGGTCCTTAATTTAATCTTCTTTGCTGCTTCTCCTTAGAGCTCAACTAATTAGCTGCCATTTCTGGGGGTTCAAGTACAGGCCCAGAGGATACCAGACCAGATAATAACAAGGTATTTTCTGAAGATCTGAGCATGACTCACAGTGCTGCATGAAGTGGCATGAAAACAAAGTGCACATGCCGACACAGGAGGCAAAAAAGTCTAGGAAAGCATTTTAATTATGTTTATGCTTTCTGTGAACATAATAATAAGTACAGACAAGCAAGTAGGCAGCAACAAAACTCATGGGGATTATTTGCAAACTGCTGTAAAGTTGAACTAATTAATTAAGTGCAATTGATATTCAGTTGCATTATCCTCAATAGGATAGAGGCAGGATTTAGTTAACGTGGACATTTGTTTCAACTGTATTTCTACATCAAAGAATCAAGACCTCTCTTAAAAATTAAAAGTAGTATTTTCTCCAAACTAAAATATTATTGCAATGTGGATAGCAATAATGATGCTTTGTCAATTTTAGGCAAAAAAAAGAGTTTGTTTTAAACAAAGTGTTTGTTCTAATTTAAGCAAATTTACATATTCTACTGGCAATAATTGTGAAAAGTAGACAAAGTAGGTTTCAGAAATTATAGGTAAGGACAAAACCAAGGAAGCCATTCTGTTACAGGGGAGACTGACTCTTACCACATTGCAAAACAGATAATTTTCTGTTTAGGGCATTTTGCACTTTCTCTTAGCTCCACAAAGCTCTCACGCATCTCAGAACTTAGAAACAATGGTAGCAATTTCCCAGAAATGCTGATTGCATCCCATAGTGACCCTTTACCTGAGGGTCATTTATTACAGCACCTTGTGGAACACAATGTACCAGGCTGCCATAAGAGCACACATAATCCTTGAGTTTTATTAACAGTCACTGTTAATATTAACTAATTCCCCTAGCTCAGGTGGAGATCCAAACCCCTCACTTTGCTTTGCAAGAAACAGAAGTGCCACACTCACACTTAGAGGTCAACCACTGAGAATTGATGGAAGCCTAGGGGTACCCACTGACCCCAAATTTGCAGTCGTTGCCATTTCTCCTTCATACCCACTGCTCTCGTTTCCATATCGTGCCCACTTCTGCATTTCTCAGCTGCCACCCTTTAAAGGATGCACTGAATGCCAAGCTTAAGCTCATACATTTCAAGAAGTTTTGTCCATAAAGGATAGTGGGAGTTCCATCTGTAAGCCTTGACAAACTACTGTGGCAATCACTGCTAATCACCCATGTTTCCAATGCAGTCAATATAAATAATCCCACAAACAACATTTGCAAAGTTCTGACATGTGGCAAATGTTCAGTAGCTATGTTTAGCACATGCTGGATAATCCAAGCTCTTCATACACATTAAATTAGTAATTTTGACTCATAAAAAGGGAAAGGAAAAGAAAAAGGGTTTTAAAACCTATTTCGGCAATAAAAGGAAAAACGTGCATCATGCTGGAGTGCTACAAACTTACAGGAAGAGGTGCTTCCTTAATATAGTAAGCAAGGTACTTTTTCTAGTTTTGCACTTCCAGTGTTGTTACTAAAGCTTTTCTGTTGTTCAGCACAGAAGAACCTTTTGGTAGTGTATGGCAGCTACAAGTGCTCCTACACCAGCCTCACTGAAGATGTAGAAAGGAAACACATTAGTTGATACCTGGCTGTCAGAATAGCCCCTTAGGGAAAGAACAGACCTGCCTTCTCCTTTGTAAAGGCTTCTATCCTTTCCCTAAACTTCCGTAGCTTTTATCAGCAGAAATTCTGGTATTGGCTCCCTTTGGGAAGGAAATGCTCAGTTGTTTCTCCCAGAGAAAGTATCATAGTTATATTTATGTTCTTTGGAGAAAGCAGAGTGACAGGAAAATGAAATATCTTCCTACTAAAATCTCAGATTTCTGTTGCATAAATTTGAATATTTTAGCTGCTAATGTTACTACAGTGCCTTATGCTTTCCAGCTCTGATGCCTTCTCCTCTGATGCAGCACAGCTGCTCTTACACATTAGAAGACCAGTGAGGAGAATGCTCACCTGCCATGGATTATGGGAATTGTAATCCAAAGAAAACTTAGCAGCAAACTGATCTCCTTGGAGACGCCACAGCCTGAGACTCACATAAAAATTAGAAATGCCCACAACTGAAGCGTTTGGCTGAAATGCTGTGGGTATTCTCTCTCCTTTTCTTTTTTTTTTTTTTTTTTTTTTTTTTTTTTTTTTTTTTTTTTTTTTCTTTTTATTTCCCAAAAGAAAACTAAAAACGGCAGATGGAAATCCTAAAGTTTCTGTAAAAATCTGAGTCTTTTATGATACAGGTGGGCACTAGTCATGTTATTGCTGTGATTACTAGCATGGCATTTGATTAAAAAAAGAAACTGAGTCATTAAGGACAGCCTTTGCCAAGGGTCAGCCACTGAAGTGGTGACAAAATGGAAAGCTGAGACAAGCAGTCAGAAGCACTGGTCAGAGACAGTAGGCTGGGGAGAGGAACAGACTGCACAAGGCACAGTTCTGACCAACACAAACAGCTCTGGAACCACATTATAACCTTTGCCTCCTGAAACTGCCACTTCAACGTTGCTCACTGGCAACTTCTCTTGCTATGTTGTGATTCCCCCACACCCCCACCCCAAATAATATCTTTTTCTGCATGAGGAAGAGCATTATCTCCAAAGGTTCTCTGCCTTCAGTCCTCTGAGGAGCTTCTGGCTTGCTCTTTCCTTTGTCCATCTTCTAGGCAGCCATTTAGAGGAGCACACATGCTCGGCAGAGATGCAAAACACGGGATTAGCATTCCTCATCAGTACACACACACACATCACAAGATCCTTACTAGATGACAAGCAGGCAGAAGCATAGCTGGGTAATACTACATCAAGATCACTTTTCCCTCTGCAGCGTGGCAATTTAAATGTTCTGTAAAGGATTTGCTTTTAAGCGCACGTTTATTTGGATCCCCTTTCCTTTCCTCGCGCCTAACGTAAAAAGCAGATCCAGCGCAGGGCTATTGAGCCATGGCAGCAATCCCACAGATTCCCCTCTCTTGCAGGATCTCAGGGTGTTAGTAAACAGAGCAGACAACCAATCAGTCAGGCTGCAGCAGCACACACATCTCCAGGAGGCAGCGAGAGAGCCTTAAATAAAACATAGTGCCAGCCTTGAGCGGAGTGCATGGAGACAAATGCCAGGGATGGGGAAGGTGTCGCTGGGATTACCAATGACGTGCTAATGGTGCTCCAGCCATCTCTGAGCCTCCTTCTCTGACTCACTGCCTCCCTTTGGAGGCTCCTCTCACGTCAGTAAGGGACTCAGGGTTATTCACAGATCACTGACTAAAAGCAAGCTTCAGCTTCCAGCCTGCGTTCCCCTGCTCCCAGGAACAGGACTGAGGTCACTTCCAAGCAGCCTTTGAGCTTTTTATCAATAGATCCAATTAAAAAAATAAATAAAAAAAAAGAAAAGAGAAAAGAAAAAGAAAGAAAACCCAAAACAAACAGCAAAAACGAGATTACCTTCTGCTCTCCCGTTTCTACCTCCCACCTCCATTCTCCACAAACACCCCTCCCAAAATCAGTTCTGTTTTGTCCTGTTTTCCTCACAGGGTTAAAAATTCCCTTGATCACAGCAGAAACTGCTTTATGGTTCCCAACTATTTCCAGAGTCCTTTGACTAATAACACAAGATTAAATATGTACACAAAGCTCCCAAGAGTTACCTGAGAATCCAGCTTCAGGAGAGCTACTAGAGAAATTTTTTGTTACTACTACAAACAGAGGAGCCACAAGCCAGTCTAACCATTTTCTTACCCACCTGTTTCTAATTCAACCACCTGTTTCTAATTGCACTTTACAGCCTGCTGGGGTGCTCTCTCACATGCCTTTCATACCATCCCTGCAGCAGGAAGTGCTTCAGGCACTGCCAGCACCAATGTCTTGGGCTGAAGCCCCTTCCAAGTTACTATTACCACTCGTTCAAGTGCTATACTGTTGGGTTTTTAAATAGGACTCCATGAGTTAGTCATCTTTTCATTGTAACTACTGGCTTAAGTCAATAAATCCCCAAATGGGATAGGCACCAAACACTACAGGCCCAATGCAGGTCCTATTGCATTGCTTTAACTGACCACAGCAAGTTTTTTCCCTTTTCCATGTACTGAAAAAAATATATTTATGCTAATATATTTATACTAAGGTAATTGCAAGAATACTATGGAACTGCAATGAGTATGCTTAGAATCTACACATCAATGTTGTATCATATTTATGTGCCGATTAAAAAACAATAAGAGAAGATTTTTTTTTATAAAAGATGATAAAAATGAAGGGCTCCAATCCCATGTCTTCAACAAACACAATAAACTATTCACTTGCCTTCAGCACCTACAAGCAAACACATCACAGGTGCATTTCACAGGGCTTTTACACATTCTTTTCCTCATAACCTCATGTGCAGTTGTCCCTATACTGCCTTCTCCACATCTTACTTATTCTCCTCCTGTTGCTTTCATCCAGGTACCAATTTTTCATCTGCAATCCTCCTCAGAGGTTGCCATGTCCTGTCAAGGTGGCCCTTTTTCCCCACTTACAGCCCTCTTAACCAGAAGCAGACTCAGTCCAGCATGGGCTGGTATTCCCTGGCCCCTCAGCACAAAAGCCTATCCCCCCGTGCTTGATTTCACAAAACAAGATGATGATTTTTCTCCAGGGATAATCGTTTCCATTGCTCATCAAGAACTTTTGTTTCAGAAGGCAAGCCTGTGGCAAGCACATTCTTCTCTCTCTCAGGAAGTTTTTGTAGAGCAGCAGAGAG
>VXBC01005402.1:89933-105143 GCA_013399945.1 Ploceus nigricollis
CTGCACCTGTGTGCCCTCTGCTCCCTGGGTGATTGGTCACACCTGGGCACTCCAGGGCTCCTCACCTTCAATTTTATTCACCTGTCCTGCACAGCTGTAGCCCATTGGGGATGAGGCTGGGCCCCAGCCCCACTCCCAATCACCACAAACTGTGTGCCTACAACAATTATCTGTGTTAGTTTTCATTTTTGCTGAGCTGTGATTACACAGTCAAGTCATTTCCTGCCTCCCACCCCACCCCATCAGCAAGGGGCTGGGGGTGCACAAGAAGCTGNGGAATATTCCAGACCTTGTTGGCCTCATGCTCAACATAGAGGGCTGGGAAAAAAAGGAGGAAAGGGGAGGCATCCAGTGATGGCATTTGTCTTCTCAAGTGACAGGTTATGGAGCTCTTCTTTCCTGGGGATGGCTGAGCTCCTGCTTGCCCATGGGAAATGAGGAATTAATTCCTTAGGGTTTTTTTGCTTACATATGCAGCTTTGGCTTTACCTATTAAAGTGTCTCAACCTACAAATTTTCTCATTTTTACCATTCTGCCTCTCTCCCTCACCCCGCTGTTGCAGGGAGCAGCTGTGTTGGGCTTGGTTGCCATCCGAGGTTAAACCACAACAGTTTGTTTCCAAAAGTCTGCGAATTTGACACACTAGCTTTATCACACTAAGCTGTTCAGAAGCATGCTGTATTGCTTTCACTAGGATTTGCCATACTGATCTTTACAAAGCAGAGAAATATTTGCTAGGAGAAATATCCCCACTTACAGAATATGCCAGGCAGTGATTACACGGAAAAAAAAAAAAAGGCAGCTTCTCTGTTTCGTAGAACTTTGGCAAAACTGTACAGTGATACGGCAGTCAATGCTGGGAATTTTGAATGATAAAGCTAAAGAAAGATACAGTGAACTCAGAGCAGAGTGAGGAGCTGGCAGAGAAAAGGGAAAAAAAACTTTAAAACTCAAGGAGTTGTTTGGTGATCAACGGAGTTGATCACCAAACATGGGTTATGTGCTAAGCTTCTTCTGATGTTTGAGTGATATAGCTAACAAGCAGGACAATTTAACATTGAACATTACATAATTCAAAGTAATTTAATGAACTTTATGAATCCCAAGAGAGGCAAGAGATCAGAGAAGGAAAAAATCTACTAATCAAAACCTTGAGGGGTATCTTACACTAATGCAAAAACCAATTTCTAGGTAATGCACAAGGCTAGAATGCAGCAGATCTGAAGTCCCTTATCAAGTCTGTTATCTATGTTATCAGCAAGCAGAGGAGAAGCTCACCTCTCTTTGCTTCAGTTGTGCTTGGCTAAGATGGGGATATGGGGGGATAGATGGCCACTTTCTCAATCTTTGTTTTATCTATTCAGACTGCAAACCCTTCAGGGGAAAAATTACTTCATTCAATGTGTTCAGAGAATACCTTGCACAGTGGGATTCTAATTTCAGTTGATCTCTCCAATTGCTGCCCTAATACAAATGATAACATATTAAGACCTCCAAAGAACAGCCCTCCAGTTTAATAAATGTAAATCCTCACTGGAGATAGTTAAATCTGCTCTGGACTTAGAAATAGAAAATATATTTCAGGGAATAATCCTGAACCAGTAGGGGCACAGCTGACCTATTTTTATCTCTAGCTCCATGAATCACGGAAGTTAAAATGGACGTATTACAGTATCAAATTTCTATTTTGAATGATATAATAGAAGTGGAAATCTTTTGAAGCTCCTTTTCTTTCAGGCACAGCACTCTACATATTAAGCCCAATGTAAGGTGCTTATCTTAGAGATATGGAATAAAAGCTGTTGACCTTTTAAACACAAAATCTTGGTGAGCTTTGGTATGGCTTGATCTAATTATATTATAATGGACAGAAGGTAATCTCTTATGTACTCTGTCTAGACACATCATCTCTTATCAGAAACCTCAGGGAGAGAATGGAACCTACAGCAGAGCAGTGATGTAGCAGTCTTTGTTGAAAGACCAGGATGCCATGGCTTCACAACAGACAGCAAGAGATGCATGACATTGCTAAGCAACGCTACGAGTGGTGAGGTTTTCCCTGGCTTCATATGGTGTGGTAGTTAAGGAAGTAAGAGCAGGGAAAGAAAGACAAAAAACAACCAAATCAACTGAAGTGCGTAAGAGAGAAAGCGTGTGAGCAAATGGGAAAGCAGGAGAAAGGAGTGGGAATTGACAAAGCAACTGAGGATGTCAAAACTGCCGGACCAGGAAAGCAAAAATGTCATAATTTTGTAATTAAAAAGTGATAAAAATCAGTATGTTTATCAGTGGATTTCTTCAGCTAAACTTTCATCATCCTATATTCCTTTAAAATTTGTAATTGCATATGGATTGGAAAGTGCCTCTTGAAGGAAACTGTGCTTTAAAGGAGATCACCATTTGTTAAAGCTCTTCTCTTGCAGTCAGGCTAGAGAATGTTTGAAAACCATACAAGTGGGTTCAAATGTGATTGACAGAATGTTTAAGCATTTCAAAGGATAGAACAATCTGATAAATGGTAAAAACATTCTCTTTGACAGCTTGACAAGTTATTTGCACTCTAGAAAGCAGAGATGTTTATTTGTCTCCATCTTTTCTCTCCACAACACTAGTTCTCAGATGATAAATAGATTTGTCTCCATGAGTAGATGCTCCCATGGTTTCTTCTTTTTTAATACTTTTTTCACTTCTTTTTTTCACTACTGCTCATTTAATCTCCACACAGCCACTGTTGTTAAAAGCCTTCCCAGCAAAAGAACCTCAGCAGACAACATTTGAAAGTACAGCATGGGTTTTTTCTGAATACAACCAAGTCCATGCTCATGTGCCAGCAGACCTAGTCTAGAACAAAGCTCCCATACCAGCCTGCTCCCAATCTCATTATAAAAGGGCATAAGCTATACTTCCTAAGAAAAGCCTTCCAATTCCCTCCTTCCACTGAGATTGCTCCTCAGCTCTCTCTCAGGCCTCTGACTCTTGTGCAGCTTTTGTCTTCTGTCAGAGAAATGCCATTTGGGGAAAGATCCCTGAACAATCCCAATCCATCTCTCACTCAGCAGTGAGGGGGTGTGCCTCACCTTGTCTGCACGGAGTGATGCCTTCCAGGGAATACCTCCTGGCCTTGGTTTTTCCTGGAGTGCTTCCCAGAGCAACTAAAGCTATCACACAGATGGCAACAAGACTGCTGTCTCCTAACTCCTCCAGGAGAGATCCTGGGCAGCACTTGATCATGTGATGCAAAGGCTGATGCTCAGTATTTCTCTCTGTAATCTAAAATTGTTAAAAGGACCATCCAAAATAAACCACTTAAGATGTCATTCCAGCAGCCATTAAGTGTGCATGATCACTGCAGCAGTCAGAACAGAATCTACCTTACCATTAGTCCCCATTTGGCAAAGATTTTTCTAAAAATAAACAGCTTAGTTATTGAAAAATAAAAATCACAGATAAGAAAACAATGTAACTAACTGACACAGGAGTCTGTATCTTTGTATGTCACTTGGAATCAAGTTTACCGTTTTGGAAACTTACAGCAAGAACCATATGAAATTAACACCCTTTAAAAAGAGCATTAATTACAGACTAAAGAAGCCACAATTTCAGTGCCTTTAAACTGTTTTCTCTCTGATTCATCAGCAAGAACACAAGTAATCTTGATAAAAAACCAAAACCACTGCACTACACAAGGAGCAGTTACAAGCAGACTCTTGGGGTGCAAACCAGTAAAATAGTACTACTGATGGAGCTGTCGCTTCCTGAATTTTTTTTTTTTTTTTGTGGGAAGATTCTTTTTCCACAGTTTTATAAGAATTTTCAGTCTTTAAGTGCCTGCAATGAGTATCTTACTTTGCAATGTCTGTCATCCCAGAAGCTGTAAAATTATTCTTTACATCTTATTGAGAACATGCTTCTTATCTCTGATAGCTAAAAAATATGTTCTATTACACTAAGAAATCTCTACTTGCATATCTGGCTTTATTATTCATCACTTTAAACATGATGTATTTAGAGAAGCTTTTGCTGTCTTCTTCGAATGACCCTAGCCCTATCTTTTTTTTTTTATTTATTTTACGTTATTGTGCCTTGTGCCATGCTTTTAAATGTCTCAATACTACTGTTACATCACAGATTTATCCTTTAATGAAGTCCATGAATTGCCCAAGAAACCTGAAATATTTTCACTGCTTTGTTCAGGGTCCTCTTGGTTCAGCTGGGGAAAGGAGGAGGTTTTTTGGATCACAAGAGGGAGCTCAAATTTTTCTGTTATGTGCACAGCAATGTGCAGAGGCAGAGTGGAGAACTCACTGTAAATCCACCTGGTATAGAAATGAGAAAAATCAGATCTATTTTAATAAACAAGTTGGATACAGATGCAAGTTTGAATTCAAATCAATCTCAGCTAAAGACTTTTTCACTGAAACCAGGATTGTCCCAGATTTTGTTCAAGAACAGGTGATGTCACATTTTAATGTGTTTTGATAGTAAAAACATGTAACATGTATGTTGATCCTCTTCAGTGAAAATCTTCCATGGTTTCAGTGGAACCATTTATGGGATGGCAGATGTCTGCCATGAAGAATGATGGCTGCAAAATCCACCCTCCCTCTATACACAGCATTACAAAAGCAAATGTTCCTAAATAGATCTGGCATTGCCCATCAAGCCCCAGTGTGCACAGATTGCAGCAGCAGCAAAAGAGTTCTTTGGAGTTTTGGAATGCTCCTGAGCCATTTACAACCCCAAAGCAAGAACTACCAAAAGAGCAATGGGAAGGAAGAAAATGAGCTTGGTCTGGAGACTTTGGTCACTGTGCCTGCACCCAGCAAAGCCCAGAGCAGAGTGCTGCAGAGAGCTGTGCAAGGTGCTTGAAACACAGCAAGTCAATTCCATGATCAAATCTCTCCTCCTCCTCCACAGCTGAACTATTTCCTGAAAACCATTTTCTAATCTTTAGTCCTGTTGAATCCTAAATGGATTCAACAGAAAAACTAAGAGCTTTTCAGTTTTTATCAGTTCCCATGTTCTCCAAATTTCACATTTAAAAAGTTCCAGATGTTTTCTGGCACTGAGTCAACTCTTTCTGCCTCCTATTTTCATCTCATTCCTCCCAGGTCTGCACATCTTCCCAAGCTATCCTGCTCCCTTTTTATTGTTTTCACCTCTTTGAAGGAGCCAGGTCTTCCTCATTTATCCACAGAATCCACACACAAATACACCCCTGTGCCTGAAGGGCCCTGGAGGTGTGCATGACACAAGATGAAGAGCATAACTGTGAAACATCAAGGAACAGTTTCAAACTCAAAATTAAGTAGGGGGAGTTTGGATTTTTTTAAAAATTTTTTTTTTTTGGTGAAATAATTTAATGTATGGTTTGAGAAGAAAGCTTGAAATTTTTTTCTGTAATCTCAAACCTGGTTTAGGCTTTTCTGGCAATATTTCGCCACACAATCTAATCAACTGCATATATGTGCAGAAAAAAAGAGCACAGGTGCCTCCTCTAGATCAGTGTGTTTTGGATATTTGCCTGTAAGTGCCCCTTTTCATGGGCCTTTCAGTCATTGTTAAAGTTTTCAACAGGGATTATTTATGAAGAACAAAAAATCTGAAAGGTATTGTTTTCTGTGCAGATCTGTTTCAATGTTATTTAAACATTGATATGTTGGTGGATGCTCTGCTTTTAAAAACAAAAAAAATAACAAGACTGTGGTCTGCTGTGCTGACTGGCTCAGCCAAAAGTTGTTCCAACATCTGACTAAAACATAACAAACTTGTAATACCCAAAACAGGTATGTAGATCATTAGCAGTTTAAACTAAGTGACATTTATTAATTTTAAAAGGTCACTCCTTTCTGCATCTAGCACTTGGCAGGTCTACCCACAATCCATTTTATCCCAAATAAATTTTTTCCCTGAAAAAAAAGTGGACCACCTCCAAATTCACCCAAGTATCATTAATAGATTAAAAAAGAATAAAAATTGAAGGCTTGCAGATCCATGCAGTTGGCCCTGAATGCATCATATATATGCATGGAATGTTTTGCTAATTTGCAAATCTATTAATATTATTCAGCTTTATTGTAATATAAATGCCATTAAACTCCTCATCATATTCCTCAGCATTGTGTGATAATTTACATTTCAATTCTGTTCATATGCCCTCAGTAAACTGCATAAAATCAGATTTTCCTTAAATACAGTGTAAAATACCATTTGTGGCTTAATAAAAGTCATGCACACATTAGAGGAGAAAATAAAAGAACAGAGTAAAACAGCGTAAAATCTTCAAATCTCTCATTACCACAAGTTAAAACAGCAGCTGAGAAAAAAGAAAACAGAAGAATTTTATTAAGGGTTGTGCTATACATATTCATGTAACAAATGTATGTCTGACCATTTTGCAGTACCCAAAATTGCCAGCTGCTGGAAGGCTTTGTAATACCCAAAACATGTATGTAGATCATAAGCAGTTTAAACTAAGTGACATTTATTAATTTTAAAAGGTTGTAATATAAATGCTGGTAGTATTGGTAATATCAATAAAATAATGACACCAGCATTTATAGAACAACAGAAACTGCCCAGCAGGCTGACAGAAACACTGGGCACCTCCCCACAGCTCACACCTGAGTTCAGTTTGTGCTCAGTAAGAACAACCTAAAGCACTGAGAATATTGGACTTGTGCCAATTTGCACCTTTATTTCCAATCAGAAAGCCACTTTATCCCGGGAAAGCAAAGAAACAGGTGACCATGAGTCCTGATAGGGAATGTTTTGCTAGTAACGAAGATCACTTGAGGACAGAGCTTTCTTCTCCATATTTAAGGCAGTTAAGCCACTTCACTGGGTCTGACACAAACTTTTCCAGACTGGAGAGGAAGTGCCATCTCTAGTTTTGCACTGTCCAGAGGCTTGGAGCCCAGTGTAAACCTGGCAAACACTGGCAAGGCTTGGTTTCACTGTTAATGAGCCCTTAATGACACCAGCAAACCACAGCATGAGCTGGCAAAAGCAGCAGCCTTTCCTTTCCCCCAAGGAAGGGAAAAACACTACAGCAATCTGTGCTAGAGCCTGGACTCTGCAATCTGTGTGTGTGTGTGCCATAATCTGATATTCCAAATGCATTTGTGTCAGCTCACCAGGCCTTTTCCTACAGCAGCAAAGGAACAGCTCAGCTCATGCTCTGAGGCTGACATGATGTTCTGATAGTCCTCATTTCCTCTTGGACACAGCTTTAACCACCATCACCACAGTTTTGTGTCCTCTCAATTCTCAGTTCAAATCTGAGCAGTGTGCTGCCTCCCCAGTCATCAGCACACCTACAATTAAATGTGATGCTGGGATCTTGTGCAAGTAAAAATGCTTGAATGCTGAATTTTGGTAACTCAGAACTAGGAATTCATGTCAATTGCAAAGATGCAAATTTTCTATACATGATCCTAAACCCCCCACAAAGCAAAGGGAGTCATGTGAAAGTGTTTAAGGTATTGATATTTTACCTTGTGAACTTAACCATTGTTATCTCTACAAACACCACATTTACTCTAAAATGTTCCCCAAATGTAGCACAATGCCCCAAGATACAATGCAAATAGCAATAATACAAACCTACAGGTAGAAATATGTTACCTGGTGTTTCCTAAGGCCAAAATTGCCAACAGCTGTCAATTATATTTAAGACAGAAAGAGTAAATCAGTTGCAAAAATCCCAATACAGAAGCTTTTATCTCCTGCATTCCAGAGACACGCCTTTCTGTACCACGCGTATTGTCAGGCCTCCTCTCACACATCTCTTCAGCAAAGCAAGAAAAGTGGACTCTTACTCTTGGGTCTCCTCTGCCACCTGCAGGGATGGGCAAAACCAAACTAAACAAAAAAGAATTTGTGACTTTCACTTGTGGCATAATGAACAAAGTGTAAGAAATCACCACTTTCTGAAACACGCACTCCTTTTTTTCCATTTACTAAATGGAATCATTTACAATTACTGGTTCTGTTTAGTGGCTTGACACCACTATCAATGCCAGTGTTTAAATAACAGTACCAAGCTTAAAGCTGATTGCAAGAATTAATTTTCTACTTTTTTAGCAAAGTGGTTGAAATATATAAGGTGCAACTACATTAAACATACAAACACGAAATCAAAACAACACAAGTCTGTCTTGAGACCAGTCTGGAAGCCTGAAAACTTGAAAGACTTCTTTCAGTGATAACTCCTAGCCTTTTATTCACAAAACCAGAATAGCATTCATCCAGCTCTTGATACACATTCTTAAATGACATAAAAACAATGAATGCCAAAGCACTGAATTACAAATAAATTAAGGGTAGATCTTTTCAATGGAAAGCAAGAGTGTTTTCTAGTCAATTCCACTGGAAAATCATTCCAACATGAATATGTTTGTAAACAAGGGATGGAATCAAAGCAAAGTAGTGACAACACACTTAATGCAGCACTCCAAGAGGTCAGACAAGAAGAGCTGGCCACGCTCCTAAAGAAAGGGAAGAGAACAGCCACAGTTATTTCTTCAGTTAAGCAAACACAGCTATTTTCCAGACTATATTTCTGTAAGAGAACGATCCTGTTCCCATAATAAAACTAATTATCTGTCTGGGAAATACGAATTAGCCTGCATTTTCTGGGAGCTTCACAAGGGCTGGAACACCAAACTCGTTGAATGTCAGCTGCTTGTCCTCTCAGTGGCACACATCTCTGCACATCCTTCTTCTCTTCTGGGGCTCAGGCACAAAAACTCCAAATGAGTTCATTTCTGGCTCAGTGATTTTAGCCTGAACTTGGGGGAAGTTTGTGGCTCTTTGCTTTGTCTGACTAGGGGAGCTTACCCTCTCTAAAGAAAAAGCTGCTGTCAAAAAATAGCCAGTATAAAATTTCACAAAAGCAGTTGGGTCAAAGAAAAAAATTTTCATTTCATGTCAATTATTCTCATCTCCTTCAGCTAACTCTAAGATCTTATAAGACACTCCAGACTCAAATATTTGGCACAGAAGGACAAAGAAAGAATTACATTTGACCTACCAACATTTTCCAGATTCACTCCTGTCCTTACTTTTGAATCATTGTTCTCTTATATTACAGTATTCTCATCTAGTTTCCACAAAAACTGCTGCACTAACTGCACCTGGAAGCTGGTCAGCAAGGAATTTATAAAGCCACAGAAAAGGAGCCCAGTGCCAACATCTGTGATAGCTTTTAAAAGGGCAGGTTGCTATGTTAGGCAGAAAAGAAGATAAGTCTCAGTGGAGTATTTGACAAATATTAACCCTGGTGAATTGGACTGCAGATATGTACATTTTAAGATGCTGTTGGTTGTTTTACTGGAGATTTGCATTTATACTGTGGATACCCTGTTATACATAACAGTTCATTCCTAACCCAACTAAATAATTAGCAATGATAGGACCGATAAATAAAAATATAAATTTGCAGCGACTCCTGGCACGTGAACAAACAATGTAAAAGAAGGAGGCTTGCTAGGCTGGCACAGCAGAAACAGCAGCTCTGGCTTCTCAGCACAGCCAGCAAATGTGCTCTGGAGCTTTTTGTTCTCAGTATGGGACAGGCTCTGCCTTTGCATTCCCTCACACTGCAGTCCTCTGCAATTTCCCTTTTCACTATCTGCCATGTCAGCTGAATTGTCTGATGCTGCATTTGTACTAATGAGGAGAACAGCAGCACTCCATGGCTCAGGCCAGTAGGGAAATGAGAGAGCTTGATCATAAATACTCTCAAGCAAAGTGGGAAGCAAATCAGCCTCACCCTGAAATAAATAAAATACACCTTCCCCTAACACATATTCAATTGACAAACTTCAAAACAATTTAGATTCTTTACCTGAAAGTCTACTTTGTTAGTAATCACTGTGCTTACTTTTTAAAAATTTCATCAGATCTCTTTCTTTCCCAGTTTAGCAAACCCCAGCTGAACTTGGAATTTCAGATCTTGCCGGATTTTGTCTGTCCTTTAAAACAGCTGCTAAGGCATTACACACAGCTGACACCAACTGTCTGGTCTGTCATTGCTGAGTCTTTCTCAGGTCCATACTAATAAACACTATATTCATTTTTCCTGATCATCAGGTGTTTCATTTGGACCTACTATAGACCACTGAAAGGCTGACAAAAACCTCTTAATTTTTCTTTTTTCTTTTATTTCCCTCTGTACACCAGAGCACTCGAAATTGGGATTGCAAAGATGTCTGCTCAGTGAATTGAATCCTCTTCCTATGATAACCTGAAGGATTATTTGTAAAGCTTCATTTCACCCCCTTCTGACAGAGATAACTTGCTTCTTAAACTGGGTAAAATACCTCACTTCATAGAAATAGCACTCATCTTGATTTTCTGCCTCTCACTCATTTCACATCTTGTTTTCAAGCTCATGACATGGGTATATAATTTTTTGTTAGCCTACATTAAAAATAATCCCACATCAGTAAAACACAAGGATGCTGTTCTGTCAGTAGTTCCTTCTCCTTATTTCAATTTCTTCCAAGATGGACAATGAAGCAGTTCCTACTACACATCAGCTGGTTTTGGCCTTCTCCCTCTTTTTGAATGTGTTCCCAGGCTTACAACTGCTTGGAATTTTTATAGGCAGGAAAACACACTGTAACCAACATGCCAGGGTCAAAAATCAATATTAAGAATTTGGATCAAGACCATGACGTGGGTGTTGTTCCCATCACCTGTAGCTCTATCCCTAAATCTTAATTGTGGTCACTCCACTCACTGCTCCCCATCCACACTCAGCTTACAACTTGTCACAACCTTAGTTTCAAAAGATTATGACTTCAAGGGAAAAAGAATGCTACTACCTCAGTTCCTGCAAATTTGTGCTGTTTAGGTCAACTAAAAACTGTGTTTCTCTAGCACAGAAAAGTATTAATTCCAGGAAAGAAAGACAGCTCTCAAACTAGCACAAATTCATAACTAACAAAACCTCCCCCCCGTCCAGACCTCCTCACAGTAATCTCCAGAGCCAGGCCCAGAAAAAAACTTTCAAATGCAAATGTTCTCCAACACGAAATCCAAAAAAAGAAAAAAATAAATATATCCATTTGCAGAACAGACTTTTACATCACCTGTCTAAATACCAAGGAGAAAGGTCTAATACTGTTTTCAGCTCCTCCCCAAAGCAACCTATTTCTTTTGGTCACTTTAAAGTTTTAGAAATTTTTGATATAATCAGAATTATTTTTGAAGTGTAGTGTGTTTCAGCAGGCCTTTTTCCAGTTTCAAAAGGTGTCTGCACTTCCATAGTCTGTTATGTAGATCCAGCCAAAGTTTGCACTGGATTGCTGTTGCTGCACAGTCTGGCAGAAACTCAGCACAGGAAGCATTGTCTCCAGCCAATTAATCCACTTACCACATCATTTTGGGTAATATCCTGCAGCAGAAATTACAGACACTGGTGCAGCTCCCTCCTAATTTTGGGATTTTCTCTTTCAGATACCTGTCAGGAGAGGTATTTCTTAACCAGTAAAGCATATCCATTCTGAAAAACTACGATGCACTGTCCTGTGGGGATTTTTTGTCAAGAGTTCAATACTTCTTTCAATTCAAGTAGCTCTTATCACTAGACATGCAGAGTTGCACCCAAAGGAGTACAAACAGAAGCCAGATATAGGAAGAACATATAAGAAGCCAGATAAGCTTTTTTTTTTTGATAAGCACTGAATGTTTAGTTAGGCCCTTGGTCCTGTCTTACTCTGCTGTGTAACCCTAGATGCAGAGCTTGAGTAAGTGCTGTGTAAAACAGAACAATACCTCCCTGTCTCAGCACGTAGCACACGCCTGCTCACTTCAAAGAGGGAACTCTTCTGTGCAAAGTCCTCTCCTCACTGAGTTCATCTTGAACTCACACTCTTAAAGCAAGCATGTCAACAGCACTCACCAGGCATATTGCATTACACAGCCCCAGAGTGGGATCCAGACCTCAATCACTAATGCAGATGTGGCTTTAATGAGCTTTTCTCAGCAGGGCAGAAATATTGCTCTCGTGTCACGGGAGGAAAAGCAAGCTGAAGAAAGGAAATATCATCTCCTTTATAAGGTCACTCAACGTGTCACTGGCAAACTTGGGTGGAAATCGGGCAGCACTCAGTGCTGTGCTGCAGGCAGTACTGATCGTGATCACATGGAGAACAGCCTTAACCAAGCTCACCAAACTGAAAACTCAGTGCTTCCCCAACACAAAGGTCTAGCAAGGAGCAGCCTACATCACAGGATAGGAGTGACTAATAATGAACATACTGAAATGACAAAAATAGGCTTTGCAGCAATAAAGGAAGTCCATCTATACTTTAACTTTCGTGCATTCTACTTGAGACATTTCTAAAAATAATCATACTGTTGTCACTGCTTTTCTTGACTCATGGGGTGCCAAGACAGAAATACAGATAACTGAAGCTTCAGCTAGGATGGTGCCTTTAACTATTGATTGAGCATGATTTAATATTGAGTGTGATTTAACTATTGATGTATGTTTGTTACTTCTCAAAGCTCATGGCCAGTATTACCCAGGACAGGATACATCCTGCAGACAAAGTGCAGGAATGCCACAAGTTCATCAGGATCCCTTCAGAGCCACAAGAGTCCAACTCAAAATGCTTAAAATTAAGGACCTTACAGGCACAATATTTGTTTGTTTGTGGGTAGTCCTTTTACAGATAAGAATATTCATGATTTCCTAATTCCACCATCAAATGCTTTGCAGAGACCTTTGACTATAACTTTGTGTGGGAGTAAATTGAAGAGTTACTTAAATAGCAGTAGCAAACTTAACAGCTCAGCAACCTGTGAACATTCTTTAATCTTGATCCAATAGTCAGCTCATGGCCCAGATAATAGCACCATGGGTATATTTTGTATTCATTTAGGGTTTTCCACCAGTACTGGAACTAAGCCACTCACAGTATTCTTATCATCAGCACATTCTTTCTCTCTTAGTCTCAATGTTCACCTTTCCCAGCTCCCTAAATTTCCAGACACAAAGGCAGATCTTTCATTAGATGTCAAGGATGAGGCCCCAAAAATCTCCATCTGGTCCAGTGTGAAAGTCAAAGGGATGCTGTGGCTGTAAATAGAAATGCTCAAAGAGCTGATCCACAGAACATAATGTGTTGAGAAGGAGAGCAAGGCAAAAACAAAAGGAAAAAACAACAACAACAAAAACCAAACCCCAAAACAAAACAAAAAAAGCTCCCAAGACTCATCTCCACAAAAAAACCAAACCAAACCAAACAAAAAGGAGGTGCTCACTATCATAGTCTGCAAACAGCAAGGACAGCTTTTCTTGCTAGTCAAGGCTGCCACTTTATTGTGGCTGCCCATGAGCTGTCATTTCACAGCAGGACCCCAGGCACACGACCACTGGGCACGTGGTAAATGCTAAACAGGGATTTGTTTAGCACAACCATGGGGCACAAAGGGGGACTGGGAGCACAGCACCATGAAGGGCACTCAGCAGAACACTGACAGGCTGCTTTTCTCAGGAGAAAATGGTGAAAATGCCAGGCCCTAAAAAAATTATTCCAAATGGTTTCACTTTTCTTGCATTCATAAGGCAGCACATCTCTGCACTATCCTATTACATAACAGTTTCTTTTAATAGCATCCTTTTGTCCAGCCTTATGAGAAAGGAAGCACATTCCTTTATAGGACTGTGGAATGCCAGTGATTGGCTCACATCAAAACCAAAAGATGATCAGCTGGTAAAAAGCACGTGGTTTTGCACTGCATATATACAAGAATACAATAAATTAAAGAAAAGGCTCCATTTGTTGCAAATGTTCTACCCTAGCCCTATTTAATGAATTAGTAATTCTAAATTCTTAGCTCAACTACAGTGCTATGTTTCACTGTTTCAGGCCAGATAATCAATGTTTCAGAGTATGCACAAGACATGATGTAATATTACAATACAAACACCTCGAATATTAAGTAAGAAACATTAATTTATTTTTATATTACTTGTTTTTTATATTTGTTATATTAAAAATATATTTGTTATATTACTTTATTTTTATATTCCCTCATATGTCTTTATACACATTATTGGAATAGTATTAGACCTAAATTCAAGCTTTTCTTACAAAAAATATATTCATTTATGGGATCTAATTCTTTCAATGGCAACGAACTTTCATGTGAGAGATGAGGGATGTGTGGCCTTAATACAGGTGGATATTCACAGAAAATTTTAATGGTGTTGAGACAGAGAAGATGGTCTAAATCTGCCCAGCCCCTAATCAAGCATTGTCATTAAATTTTGTAAAATTTAATTTGTTAAATGGAGAAATAGAAGTTCCCTTTCTCATGTTCATTGTTCATACAACAGTAAGTTAAAACACGAACACAAAACCAGAAAACACTCCCCAGTTTATATAAACAACATAAAGAAACTTGACATCCCATACACTTTTGTGTACTGTCATTCCAGCCAACATTAAAAACCAGTTCTCCCACAAAACCACTTCACACCAGTGGAAGTCACATGAGGGTTTCAGGTGAAGCTGCACCTCTGTGCACAGCCCACCAACATCTCCTGGGCCAAACTGCTCACAGGGAAAATTGGGCTGTTCCAGCTGTTCCCAAAGCCCACTCCTCTTCTCTGCTCAGCTTTATTTATCCAGGGAATGCCTGGCTATGCAAACAGGAGAAGGCAAGTGCAGATCCCAGGCACTGCCAACCCCACCTTAAGCACAAGGGAACTCCTCCGAAAGAGCAGTACCTACAAACTAAAATAAATATTAGTGTATTTCAGCTACAAACTGAAATAAACCTGTGGGAAGTTGCTAAGTCAGTATTCTGAGGAGACAGGTGTATAAAATATTGATATAAATAGTCAATAAATAGAAAGGTGAGTGCTAAACTGCTAAATATTTAGAGAAATTCACCTGGAAAAGAGAAGGCTGCAGGGAGACCTTTAGCACCTTTCAGTACCAAAGAGGGTCTGCAGGAAAACTGGAGAGGGACTTCTGACAAGGGCATGTGATGGCAGGACAAGGGGTGATGCTTTAAAGTGCCAGAGGGAAGGTTTGTATCAGGCATCAGGAATAAATCCTTCACTGTGAGCTTGGTGAGGCACTCTGGGCACAGGCTGCCCAGGAAAGCTGTGGATGCTTCGTACTTGAAAATGTTCAAGATCAAGTTGGATGAAGCTGTGGGTGGATCTCTGCATCCCCCCTGGA
>VXBC01005402.1:109692-122344 GCA_013399945.1 Ploceus nigricollis
CTGGAGCTCACTAAAGGCATCTCCTGGGTAGTCTCCTCACCTCCAACAGCCAATCAAGTTCTTTAATTAAGAACTTAGTGGCAGAGACTGCCCACAGCCACTGAATGCAGCACAAACAGTAGGACCCAGCACAACAAATGAAAATTGCACCCAGACTTGTTCCTAAGTAAGTACAAGTTTGGCTCTTCCACTTTCTGACTGGTTGGGGCTTCTAAAGACTGCTCTGATGCAGTGAAAACATCTGTCTTGAGGAATGTAGCCTTTACTGCCAGTACTCCACTCCTACAAATAAGTGTCCCTCAGTAAATGAAAATAAACAAGAGAATATGTGCACCTAGATGGGCTGTTTCAGTGTTCAGTGCAACTCAGGCAGCAGGGCAGACAAAGGGGAAGCTGTGGTACTTTTTAAACCTTGCAGCTGATGGAGCAGGAGTGTAGAAAAGAATGAGGACAATGGTGAGCAGCCAAAACCAAATAATTTTAGAGAATTTTACATCTCTTCTCAGGGAAGAGAACTGTGTCCTCTCTCAATATCTCTGACTGTATACATATACGTGTGGCTATTAGCTGTACTACTGAACAAATTACCCCTCTGAGCACTGAAATTCCCATATTCACACTGCCTGCTAAGAATTATTCTTGCATGTGAAGAGAGCACACATTAACTGGGCAGTTACACACACATCACCTGTGCTCATCCTTTCAGCCAGACCAGGGAAGGCAGAGCAGTATTTCACAATCCAGCCCATAAGATTATTTTTCCAAGCCACAAGAATTAACAGTTTTGCCACCACCCCTTCTCTCAGAGAATCAGCTCTTTGCTGGTGTCCTCTAGGCAAATGCCTTTTATTTTCCCCAGTGATACCATTTTCTATTAACTACTTATCTGCTTTCCCTCAGGTACCTGTGTTCTTTCTTCCTCACTCTGCAGTAAGAACAACCTCTTTCCCTGCAGGGAAAAAAAAAATAAAATAAAATACCACCTCCTTGGCCTCTTTCAAGTACCCTTTGCCATCAAGTCCCACCTGGAGGTCAGCTCGTGGTGATCAGGCAGCTGCCAAATTGCAGAGGCTGTTGGTTGATTTTTCCTCCTTCCTCAGAGGAAACATCCATTTCACTTCCCTCTCTTCCCTTTCCCTGTAATCTCCATCCCCTTGCCCTGCAAACAGGAGGGATGAAATAACAAATAAAAAATAAAAATAAATATTAATAGAATAAAAAGACTTATTTAAGAATAAAAATCCTGACCTACTCTATTTTTCCCCCAGAGAAATTATTCCTCCCTTGCTGAAATATTTGACTGGTTTTTTGTGGGTGTTGCTGCTGATGATTGTGTATTTATTTTTCAATATCACCATGCTTCAAAGGTCTATCTTCACTGCCTTCTCAAACGATTCTTCTGAGGAATACTGTGATTTTAATATAATCCCATTTAAAATACAGTAGATGGGATTTTGTCTTGATCTGTAATCTTGGCTGCAAGTGTCGGGCTGCAAAAGGACAGGTAGTAACAAGTGTACATAGAACTATGGTAGAAACAGCTTTTTCTTCTTTTTTTTTATCTCTGAACAGCAGAAAAAAAGGGATTTTTAAAAAACTGTGTATGCAGTTTTGGGCCAGTTAAAAATGTAGCATTTGTGTCTCCAAAAGTTCGTTATATAAAAGCTGAAAACCAAAAAATTACCAAGTCAGAATCTGAGTAGGCAGAAAAACCTCAACAGGTCTGTCCACGTTAGACATCCAGAAACAGACCTGCTTACCTTGTTGTACAAAGAGTTTAATGGCCACAGACTCACAGCACTGCCTGGTAACCAAAGAGAATTAAAGTGCAATTAGTTACACCCGTTGAAATTAATATATCAGCTGCTCAATGGTACCTTTTCTGTCCCTAACAGACTGTGAGCTGGGAAACTGAAACAGGAATTGTAACCACAGCACAACTTGTTCTCTGCACAGTGACCATTAGCTGCCTTTAATGGTTTGCACACCAACAATTTGCACAACAAGGAAAGGGCTGCAAGTATTCAAATAATACACTAGAGTGAAGGTGAAAACAGGCATTCCCTGCTCCCTGGTGGAAAGGCAACTGCAGGAGCTGGAGAAAAACAACTTACAGGACAATAAAACCTGGGCTAACTCACTAAATATGCAAAACATCCAACAACCAGTGTTTATTTGATGAAGGTTTGAAGTGATCAGCCACAAAAGGAACCAGTCATTATTTGTTCCAGAATGCAAAGTTTGTTCATTTATTTTTTGTTATTTTAAGTAAAATAACACAAACACACACACACACACACACACACTCATCTCTCTTTCGGAGTCAGTAGCAAGTAAAGGATTGTGTTGAAATTCCCAAGTGATAATTCCTATATTAGCAATGTTATTAATGACATTCTAAAGGACCTGTACGAACAACAACTTCAGAAGCAGCAGCAATTCTTCCTTGCAAGGAAAGCTCTACCAGCAGTTTTACTAAAACATATCTCAGCACAGCGAAAATATTTTACTTCTCAACAGTGAGGGCTCGATGTTCATTTGGGAGCACGCTGCATATTACAGCTCTCTGGAACCACCCTAAGAGATTCTGGGAAGCTCATCACATAGAGCATCTCATTTAAACAAGCACCTACGTAAGGAATTCCTGTCTCCTGCCCTTGGCAGCTCATGGCAGTGGTGTCCTGCTGAAAGCATCCCCACATCGCTCCACCAAGTAGGAATGGTGCTGGGTTTTTTGCAACATGCAGACACAACCTCACCAAAAAAACCCCACCTTTCCTGATCTCCTGTCTTTTGACCTTAAAAAGCCTACCCCTAAAGGGCTGTGGCTATGATTTGGTTATCCACATTACAAAGGACCAAAGAATTTTCAGTGCTTTTCCCTCTGCCTTTCAGAAATCCTTGAGCTGATGCCTCGTGTTGAAACCTCACATCTTGAAAAGCTTGGTTTTGTCTCTATAAGCTAGGAGAGTCTATTTTTTCATTTCTTCATTCCTAGCATTTATGTTCCCTCCCTACTTGTTATAATGATATTTCAATGTGTACATCAATATATTAATTTAATCTTAGTGTCTTTTCCATGGCATGATCAGTAAAACCTTGCACCCCTGCACTTTGTGAACAGTGCCAATTCTAGAACACTTGCATTTCCTATCTGACAAAATTGTCCAATCCCAGGAAGAGCTAAGAGCATACCACTTAAAAGGGGGACTTTTATAAAATATTTCCATAACTAAACTAAATATTATCTGGGCTTGTTCTCTCCTCCCCATGGCCACTGAAAAAGTCTTCCTGTTTTTGTACTATTAAACTTTCTTTTTCTGAAAGAGTTGGGTATGATCCCTTAGCTGAGCTTTCTGTCCCAGGAACAACCAGGGAAAACACTGTCTGACCAGGCCAAATAAAAGAGGCCAGGAATACTTCAGCAGGAAATAGCTTAGGCAATTGAGGCAATTGAAATTCCAATTTTGGGATACGTTCCCTGTTACTGTTGGACAGGATTTACATCTTGGCACTGCTTGTAAGCCATAAATCCCCATTTTGTGCATGATCACTTTCCACTAAATTTCTGAGGCCCAGGTAAGAGCTTTTGTAAAACTGACACATGAAATGCCTCTCCTTTCATTAACACTGCAATAAACTAATACACAGGAAAAAAAATATTATTACCTTCTTTTAAATGGACTTTTCTCTTGATCTAGAACTCATGAGTTTTCTGAAATAGCTTCAGATGTGCTGTTTGCAGCCTTACATTATTGTCCATTATATAGCAGAGCAGCTTGTTCCAGCTCATTCTTCAGTTACAGCTCTTCAAAAGGACCCAAAAAATTGGATGGGACCATGGGGGACTGAATGGCAACCAGATCCTTCAATATAGTAGCAGTGTGATTTTCTTTGACTAAAGCTATAAAAGATCTATAAAATACATAAATACATCATGCAAAGCAATATCTTAGCACCAATGAGAACCTTTTTTAACACACTGAGCAGGCATGCACCTGGTTGAGAGGCCCAACACTACACATTCAACATTTGGGATCTCCATTACACCAGCATATAACCTAATCCCAATTTTGTTCATAAAACCCCTAATAAAAAGCCAGGAGGGTGCTCCTCTGAGTCTGCTGTTCCACCTTTTATCCTTTCCTTATTCCTCTCACCGTAATCCAAATAAAGAGCCATGATTTCATACCTGCCTGCCCCTGGTGGGTTACCACCTGTTTTGCAGCTGGTGGGTCTCTTTCTTTACATGAAACAGTTTTCAAACCAGCCCTTCCTTCTGGCACCACGAGACAAATTTTAGTCCCACTAAAACTTAGTGTCCAATTGCCTTCACATAATCACAGCCACAACCCCAAGCCCTCCTGTAGTTATTCCAAAAAGACAAAAAAAACCTGCAGCAGTTTGAAAACCTGCCTTTTTCATCCAACATTTAAGGGTCTGTCTGCTCCTTCCGGAGACTGCATATTGTGACATTTTGCTCAGTCTAACAGATGCTACAAACAACTCTCCTTAAAGCTGTGACCCTCATTCTTGTTTACTGCTTTTGCATAATGTGAAAAGACATATTAACAGTCTCTCCAGTAACTGAGAATTACTGCAATGGATTTATTCTTTACCTAAGTATTTTTCCACATACATAAATTTCCAATGAAACTCAGCCCTGTTGTAATGAAAACTCAGGCTTGTGCCCTCGTATTCCTCCTGATTGTTGTATGATCTCACTCTTATTTTTATTACAGTCCTCTAACAGCAGATGTATTTGATTTAAGAATCTGAGAAGGAAGCAAGTGTCTTTTCAGGACAAAGGAATAAGGGCAGTTCAGAGAAGATTTTACTAAAGAAACTGTTACGGTGATTAAACCTTCATTTAAGAATTAACTGCTATGCCAGCAGGACAAGTTCAGATATCATAACTGAGATATTCTATTTCACTGTATTAAGAGAATCTATACAATTCAGATTTGTTCAGTATGTTCAAGTATGGAGGTCATTTGAACATGTTTTTATACATGATTTCTAAAGTTTGCTGTTAAGATTTCTAAAGTTTGCTGTTAAGATTTTCTTATTCAAAACAAAACACATGAGCACCTTTTGGATTTCACCAAAGACATTTTTAAAATTAAGATGGCAATTTAATTTTTTTTAGGATTAAGATGGCAAACCTTGTTCCTTGCACAAATGCACTAAATGATGATGTGCAACCTGGACTTGTTAAAAGCACTTTGTAACAATTATCACATTCAGCCATGCTCATCATATTTTGCACTTGCTGCAACTGAGGTGCTTGAACAGGTATCTTCAGTTTTGTTGTGATAAAGGAGGAAAGATGCTGACACAACCTGCTTAGCTGATCATCCTCTCTGCACTGCACCTGCAGCACCCCCCTGCACTCACTCCTGCTGCATTGGCTTCATGCAACAAGAAACACCAGACTGGACAGAAGCAGTGGAGTGAAGAAGAGTTCAATCCACTGAACTCTTGAGAGAACAGAGCAAACAGCAAAACCCAGCACCAGGATGCTCTCCATACTTATAAATTTACCCCTTTCCCCTCTTGATCTCTCAGTTTCTTTCCTCTGACAGTGCTATTGCTCAAAAGCATTGTTTTGGAGGGCAATCTGTATGAAAAGGTGCATTGTGCCCAGAGAAGAGATCCCTGACCCACAAAAGCCTTCTGGAGTCACCACTCTGCCTCCTGCACGCACTCAGGGATTCTCCAAAGTTATCCAGGCTGAGGAGATCTTAGCAAAGTCTTTTGTATTATACCAACTGCAGGAGCTTCAAGGGGATTTTTATGCTAATGATTCTCTTTAATCTCCATATAATTCAGGCCAGCTAAAAATAGATTTTTACAAACAATGAATCATCATGACTTTAAGTGGATGCAGTTCTGCCACAATGAAGTTGAAATCTCTGTTCCAGAACACCCTTCTTCACTCTCTGCACGTAACAGCCACCCAACAAGCCACTGACAAAAATCAATAGAGTTGATTTTTCTTCTCCCCTCTTGCTTCAGGTGTCAGTACTACGACCAGAGACAAATAAAGAAACAACTCCAAGTACCATACTAATTTGAAGGATAATTCCAGAAACTAAATAGGACTTAAAAATTTCTTTTAAATTAAGAAAATTAGTCATGAGGTTGTCAAATCTCACAACAGTAGCCATGGTAATTTCTTTCTTCAAAGAAAAGAAAAAAGCACCTAGCCCCAAAGCAGGCTGTAGAGCTACTTTTGCTGCTGTTTAACCCTCCTGCAATGTGTGAGAGCTCTGAGACACACGCAGCAGCTGAGCTGATTACGTACGATTAATTAGCATCCATCTCACATTAATTAGGTCTGCCTCACAAGTTTTTGCACAGTGTAAATGTACATGTACTCCACGTGCAAAGCTATCTCCTAGTGTCTCACTACCAGGAGACAAATAGCTTTGCAAATCTATCTCCAAAGGTCAGGCAGGCCTGTGCAGGAAAGGGTTAGTTTTGTATCTGTTGTCCATAGCCCATTTTAACCTCAAAATACTATCACTAAAGGAAGCAGAAACAGTCATGCTGAAATCCTAAACAGTAATTCAAAAGGCAATTAAAAAAAAAAAAGACAATCTAATTGGTTGCCTTACACAATTCTTGTAGGTTCTTTGAATTTTGCCAACACCCTTAAGGAATTCCCTTAAGACAAGTCTGTAAGATAAAGGATTGTATGCATTTTTCTTAGAAAGAAGGTGGAATAAATGAACAACTGCAGAGCAAAGGCCAACTATTAATATCAGAGGTTTAAGGCTAAGGGAGATCCAGGCGTTGGCTGATGAAAAGTAAGCATAAGATAAGCTGAAAGATTGTTTCCTGGACTTTTAAAAGCTTTCAGGCATGAACTTCTCTGACATTTGCTTTTGGATCTTATTATATTTTATTTTGTTATTTTTCAACAGAAGTTAACAGTGTGATCCCTGGGTTAACTTATGTACCTTACCAACAGTGAGACATATCTCTCAACTTACCCAAATTTCAACCTTCATGACTCTGCTGTGCCAGGGTCCTGTGAAAGGATGCCAGTGTCAGTTTTGGGTAGCAGGATGCAAATAAACCCCCAGCAGTGTCCTGCAGCTGCCATGCAGCCTCTCTTCCACAGCCTCACAGGATTCTGACACAGCAGTCTGAGCTGGAAGGGACCCACAAGGACCATCAAGTCCAGCTGTTCAGGGAGTGGCCCACCTGGAGACTGAACCCACAGCTTGGTGTTAGCACCATGCTCTGCCCAGCTGAGCTCATCTCAGAGTCAGTGCACAATGAGGAATTACAGACATCTTTAAGCCCACTCTGTTTTAAAAATGTTTTTTTTAAATTATTGCAATTAAACCAATGGCTACAGATGCAAATCACCAAGCAGGAGACAGATGTCACAGCTGTGATACCTCTAACTAACCCAACAACCCAGGCAAAGAAACAGATCCTGAAGGACACCAGGAACAGTGAACCCCCCAAACAGAGGGCTCTGCTACATTTCCCAAAGTCCTTCCTAATGAAACTAAAGCAGGAGAGATTTACATGAGATGTTAGGAAGAAATTCTTCACTGTGGGGGTGGTGGGGCTCTGCTCCAGGTTGCCCAGAGAAGTTGTGGATGCCCCATCTCTGGAACAGCAAGCTGCTGTGGTGGGTGGCACCCCTGCCCAAGGCAGGAGGTTGGAACTGGGTGATCTTAAGGCTGCTTCTAACACAAACCTTTCCATGATTCTGTGCTTTCTGGGCAGCAGAAGAGACTTCTAGTCCAAAGGAGCCCATCCTCTGGTCAGCCATTTTTCCCAGTCCAGAGCACAAAGTGGTCAGGGAGAGGGGTTAAGATCCAGTGGTTAAAATTGTCTCTGCCCAGATTAAGGTGCAAACAAAACTGATATGCTGAAGTCAATACTAAAGATTTATATTTAATGGTAAATTTTGGGTAGGAAGGGAGAGAGAGAAAAAAAAAAAAAGAGGGGGGAAGAGAAAGAAAGTGACAGAGAGATAGTCAGTGGGTCCTGACAGCATCCCATTGGAGCTTCCAGTCCTCTCAGTGTGAGGGTGGAAGGGATGGTCACAGTGATCCACCTGGGGCTGGAGAAGGCTGAAAACACAGAGTACCCTGGGCTTACACTCACACAGGCTCACGTGGGAACACCCAGCCACCTCCCCTGGAGAGGCAAGTTCTTCACTGGATGATTTAATACTTTGGATCAGGGGACACTTGGAATTCCTCTGATGGAACATGACACCATATAAAACATTGCAGTTGCCTCTTATAGAGGAGGTAAAATAATCCAACTTGCACACAAAATATTCCAAAGCCTTTACCTGCCTTTCCCCTTTATTTTTTGTCTTTCAGCTTTAGTTTCTTCCTCTTTCCACTTCTTCCAGTTTTTCATTTCTGCTTAGAGTTTCTTTCCTTTCTTCTTACTACCAAACACTGTTCTCTCTCTGAGCCAACAATTACCAAACTGTTACATTCACAGAAGAATTAACATTAAAGTTTGACTCCACTTTTTTGAGTTACCCCAGAAATTACTGAAGAGAACATCCAAGGAAGTAGAGTCACATAACCTTAACCTTAAAGGCCTGAAGTAATATGGCCTGGAGGAGACCCACTAAAAAATACTTATTGGACCTTACTAAGCCTTGGCACAGCCCCTCTAGAAAGGTTGTTCTTACATGAACAGCACACATATGTACATACAAATTAAGATAAAGCTGCAACTGCAGGCAAAGAAGGGTAACAGTGAGTTCTTTCTGCATTTCTGAAGGAGCAAAGACACCAGGGGTTCACTTTGCTCACCAGCAACTGAAACAAGTATTCCGTGAAATGTGAAAGAATTTAAGGGCCATCTAGTGCTTAGATGCACCTCCCCACTTACAATTTTGTCTGTAATTTCTGAGGGTCAAGAGATCCTCAGAAGGGTAGATATTCTGATGATTTCTTGTTGTGTAAGAAATAAGAATAACCATTTACTGAGTATGACCATAGATATGACTCTTTAGGCTCCCTTGGCTCAGGTTAAGTATGATATTTTTAAAATGTTCAGTTCTTATTGCCCCAATGAGTCAGAAAAAGCCTGCGTGGGGTGGGTTAAGTTACTTGGTGTGTGTTGCACCTCCAGCACATCAGCACAGGGACCTAGCTTAGAAAATTCTGGTGAGTTGCTATGTGCCTTTACCTCAGGCTCCTTGATTTCTACATATTGTTATTCCTTTGAGTTTTCTTTCTCAGCATTACACATGTTATTCCCTTACATTACTTAAACCAGCTTACAAATTTAAACTCACGCCAGGAAAGTCTTTCCTCACAGTTTGCCAAAAACTTTCCAGCTTTGTGTACTTACTATATTCACACCCTGATGTCCACTTTAATTGTCCATGGATCATGATTGCAAAGGTGAGTGGTTTGTATTTACTGATTACTTTCTAGAAAAATGAACACTATCCTCATCATAGCCCTTTAGTAAACGATGTTCCACGGGTTTTTTCAGCAGCATACACATCCCAGAAAAACACTAGAACACAAAAGATGTCTATTTCTTTCTCACCTTGCATTCTACTTTCCTTTCATGGCATTTCTACAGTGCTGTGGAAAACAAGACGCATTTTCCAGATGAAAAACCGTTTTTCAATTGTGTCCCCAATGAATGTTCCACTGTGCAATGTGTCACATACAATCTTACAAGCATCCCAAGAGAGAGAGAATGTGTGGGGAAATTCTACAGTGCCTTTGTCTAGATTAGATTATTTGTAATGGTGACATCTGTGTATAAACTACCTCAGGGAATATTAAAAATTGATCTACTTTGGTAAATTACTAATAATGCTTTCATCTACATTTAATTAAAGAAAATTCTCATACATTGCTTGCCTGATAGGCAAGTAATAACAACAACATCCTGACTTTGTTGTCATCTTCATTTTTTAGTTGCTGTAACCACTCCATTCTAAATGAGTAGAAATGCAAAAGAAAAAAGGATCAGCCTGCCCTGCAGTGCTTTGATTCATCTCTGCTTTGCCCTGTTGTTCTCCATTGCTGCCTAAACTGGATAAACCTCCTTAAACTGAAGGAAGAGCAGGTTCCTTTGCCTCCCCCTCCAGAGGGACAGCACAGTAACTGTGATGAGGAAAGGACCATCTCACGTGTGTCATCACCATCACACAGGTCACTTACAACTTCCTTTGAACCAGCTCAAGTGCCTGTGGGAGCTCCTTTGTATTTTTAAACAACTGGCCCTGGTACTTAACACTCTGGAAATTATTCACCAATAAATTTTTCAATTTGTACATTTCTCAGAAAAAAAATGTTAATAAACCGAAAACACGTCTTCCCACAGAAATTTTTGCTAGACATTGTCTTTGATTCCTTGTTTTGTAGAAAACAGTGGTGCCAAAGTAAATCATATTAAATCTGCTATTAAGGCACTTTCACTAGGAATGCTGTGAATCTGCCAGTCCATGGGCTGTAAAGAATAAACTCTAACAAAGATTTCCTAGAGCTGACCAGCAAAGAGGGATGTAATAACTCTGTGACAACATAAGTTGTCTCCATCAGCATAAGTGCACCAACATATTAAAGATGCCTGAAATATCACTGGTTTGCATCCGTAGAGACAATATCTATGTGAAGTTATCAAGTTTTTCCTTTTTCCCTCAAAAGTATATTCCTAATTTTTTGTTACAGAGGAATAAGAATTTTAAGCAATCAGATAGCAATACTTAAAATGGTAGGCTTCAGAAATCTGTATTACAAAACCAAGTCACATAATGTGAACGGAGTTCTTAAGCACCTGATGAAAATTTCATAACTTGATTCTCTTTTGGAGGTGTTCTTACTATGTGCACAAATGAATATTGACAGTTTGATTAAAAATCAGAACAATCTTTTCCAAAGCATCCTGATCTTAGCAAAGGTGAATATGTTCCTGGAGAAGATGGTCAAAAAGCCACCTTCTTCCTTCTTTTCCACCCAAAATAAATTCAGCTCGTCCATTCTGAGTTTATTTTAATAATATACTAACAAATACACTGGTGTGGGGAGCAGAGGCATGGTTACTAGTGTTATTTCAGACCAAGATACTACTGGTGGCTGTTTCAGATGGCCCCGTTGTGAGTTCCACACATCAGAGCATCTTTATCTGGTTGGCCTGCTAGAACAATGCTATTTTGGGGGGGAAGGTGGGGGGAGGAAGAAATCTATTTTTCAAGTAACAGATGGATAAACAGATGGGTGGAAAAGTCCACTGAATAGTGTGTTGGCTGCCTGTCACTGCCTGTAGGACAGCCAATAAATATCATATGGATTAAACCTGTAAACTAACATGTCCCTGTTTAATGAGTTCTTGCAGAACAGTAGGTGTTTTCTTGCCTATACTCATAGAAATGAAATGCCACTTTGGATAAGGTAAATTTTTGCAAGGAGACCAAACACCTAAGCACAGTTTGTTCTAAGATTAATAACCAAAAGCAAACAGGGAAGGAAGCCACGTGGTGAAGTGTGTGCATTTTGACAGACTGGATGTGAGGTGGTCCCTTTGCACATCTGCAACAGATTCCTGCAAATAACTTCACTTTCAGGATACAGTTTACACTTAGGATAATGTTTTCATACTCCTTACACCTCTTCTTGTGAGAATTTTACACTTTTTTCCCTCAGGCTTGCATAATGTGCCTAATTGAGTAGCCAGCCATGGAGATACCGCCCCAGACCAACAGCAGAACACATTTTTCATCTTCTTCTGAGAGACTCTCTCTGTTTTGGGCTAACATAAAATTAATGGGAAAAAATGCTGACACAACATGAAATTCCACGTTTCCTGGCACTTAGGCTCCCCAGTGCCAGCTGCATCTTGCACTGCAGATGATGACAATTTGCCTGTGTGCCTGTGAGGAATGGATGGCTCCTACTCACCTTAGAACGTTCATCAGCACATGCATCATCATGTGTAAGAGCAGTGCCTTTGCTTTTCTTCCAGCCCACTGTCTAATACTCACTGAGGAATTTCTAGGCCTTCTGAGACAGGGTGGATAATTTTTTCCTCGTTCAACAAGCCATCACTGATTTTACAAAGAGAGGCAAAACTCTTCCAGGCTCAGCTCCACAAGCTGCAAAATGAGGCAGAGAGAAAAACGCTGCACTGGCAAATCTGCCTGGAGAAGGAGTTCAGCTCTCCTGAGCAATGCTCCAATGCCTCCACCACATGGGAATCTGGTTCCTGAAGTTTTTGAGAAAATACAAGAGCAAATATTCAGGTACAACAACCACATGTGAATTTAAGCGTTAACATCACTTTCAGTAATTCCTCACAGGTAGTAGAAATCGATTTGCTGGTTTTCAAAAAATTCCTTGAAGACAGTGTTCCTGAAGGGAGAGCTCAGGACTTGTTGATACCATAAAATATTTAGTTGTGCCTAGATGGAAAAAGAATAGAAAAAGAAAATGCAGAATATTTTCGTTATGAAAATATAATCTATAAACCCACTACCAATAGGTGGGGTATTTAATTTCATTAAAAATTTCTAAAAATGTATAGACAGTTACAAAAAGCTGAGAACAATATTTTGCACCACTATCAGATGTAAAACTCTGGATGCACCCAACAGAATGTTGCATGACAACAGGAAACTGATTATTATTGGAAAAGGGAA
>VXBC01005402.1:131340-179796 GCA_013399945.1 Ploceus nigricollis
TAATAATAATAATAATAATAATAATACTCTTGGAAATATCACCATTTAACCTAATTTATTAATTTGTGCAGAGATAGAGATGAGGACTTTTTCACAAGTCCCTTTCACGAAGACCTGTGTTCATCCCAGTGAAGTTTTTTAATTGATTCCCTGCAGATAAGCCAAGTAAGGAACAACCACAGGCAAAAAACACTCACCAGAGTCCAACCTGCATTTTGCAAGCAGAACTGGTTAATTCTAGTAAAATGTTGCTTTGTTCTCAAGGGACACAAAGTTGGGTCAGCAAAAGTCCTGATGGACAAGGAGAAGGAGAGGATGCCTGGGTGGGCAAAACAGCCACAGGCAGCCTGCAGTGCAGAAAAGAGAGGCCATAAAAATAAAACCTGGCAAAATGCATTAAATAATGTGTTAAAATATTAAATGATGTGCTTATTTCTGCATGCAGACACAAATTTCATAAACTGCTGGTTGAGCATCAGATAGAATCTCCTATGGGCATTGAATTAGATTCTGAATATTTTTCCCTACACATCCTGGTGATCTGGAACATTTCCAAAATCTTGGATTATTATGAAGTGTATATATATATATACACACACATATATACACACACACACACACATATATATATATATGCCATTGCCTATTTGGATTTTTTTGCAAACAGGATTTTCATCTCATGTTTTCTGCACGAGGGGCCTTGCCATGGGCCCACTGGTGCAGAGATATACCCCTCATTTATTATTGCAACTTGTGCAGCTCATTGTGACAATAAAAACCAGCACAGCTGAGGGCTTTCATCCATCCATAACTCTGGGTGGATGTCTCCAGGCCAGTGGTTAATTTTTTTACTGAGACTTTGATACGTCTTAAGGATCTGTACTTTGTCCCTTAGAAACAGCTTTTTAATTAACTTATTTATTTATTGATGAGTGCAGATGAGAGGAAAGAAGCAAGGGTAATAAGGAAAGCACACACTCCCAGCCTATTAACCTCTGCTATTCAAAAATGCTCCAAAACCCCCTTAACTTTCATCTTTTCTCTCTCTAGATAGAAAAAGCACTGGTTTACATTCAGTATGGGGGAGAACTAACATCTTTGCCAGCTAATATCTGCATAAAATGAACCCTAGATCAATAGGGTTTTCTATTTACAGACATCTGTCAGAGATCACCGATCCTCCAGCAGATTTAAACTCAGGAGAGAGGAGAAATAGTTGTTGAGATGCTGCTGGAGAGGGGCTCCATGGCCATTTCACATGAAAGACCACAGGGTTCAAACAGTCTTTAACCTTCTTGGACCAAACCAACCCACTATTGGACCAAAGCCCAAACCATTGCATTTGCCAAAACTGTGCCTGTCAACCTCTTTCTGATTTATTCTAATGTGGTGTGCCCCCCTGCTGCTCATCACTTACTACTTTAACTCATTCTGAATAGAAGGATAGCTGCTGTGATTGCTGTAAAAAGACAATTGCAGGCATTGCAAAGAAAGCAGCTGAAGATCAAACATGAATTGGTATTTAATGATAGTCTGACATACTTACAAGTCAGCTGATGAGCTATTAAGGAGAATATCACTGATGGAAACCCAAGACAGGTTAGCCTGTCCAGGAAAAAAGGTTGTGAGAGAGAAATGGTTTCTCTGCCCCAACTGCAACATAGGCTCTGCCAAGCTAATAAATTTTTGTTGAACAAGGATTAATAGCTCTGCTTTAACTAAATTGCTTTCATTTCCAGGAGTAACATTCATCTGCACAGCTTTTACCAAATGAGTTATTAAAACAAATTCACATCAAGTAATTACAGATTTAAGATCATTATTTTAAGTGAAATCACAGCTTTTTGTGTCACATTCAGGCATCTCAAAACCCTTCAGGCCTGCCTAAACTTTACCTCTGCATTTTGCTGCAATAAGGAAAATGTTATTTTTATGCCATTGCCCCTTTCTGCCAGGAAAAGCTGTCAGGGCATGCAGTGGGCTGCAACTCCCTTCTCCTTGGACTTTGGAAAGGAAGCAGTGGCTGCAGCGAATGCAAATAGAGATAATAATAATAATAATAATAATTAAAGCCAACTGGATACCAGTCACACACATTCTAATATTTCTAAACTTTTCTCCCAACAACACTTTAAAGCCTCAGAGCATTCCAAGCTGCTGGATTTAACACAGGGACAGATCCCATAAGATTGCTAACTGCCCACCAGCGTGGCATAATTTGGGGAAAATATGGAAGCATGACTCAGGCAATTTGAATTGTATCTTGACTTTAATCACGGGAAGCGTTATTCCCAAAGAACCATCTTTCAAATTAAACACTTCTCTGTATCACTGCAGAAGATACACCCCTACAATTTACCCTGGCCAGGAAAAGCCGTGTGCATTACTCTTTCTGAGAATGATGAAATGATCCTCCTGATCCAATAACCACCCTCAATCTCTATGGCTACCCAAGGCAACTTTAAATTGCACAATCACCAATTACACCAGCACTGCCAGAGGTATCCTCCAGCCCTTAACACCAGTTAAGGTGTTACTGAACACTGAATACTGAACAGTCCTTGCAGGCTGACAGCCACACCCAGACATTTTCCTGATTTGTCGTGCAGGATTGCTTTAGGGACAGGATGAGGAGCTGGGAAACTGTGGGCCCCAAATCTCCAGCTCCCCCAAAGCTGTCCCCAAAGTCAGTCTGGTTCTGGCAAAGTGCCTGCTGTCACTCAGGAACCTCCTCTGGAAATGGATTGACCTGGCATTCAAGACTAAGGAAATTGCTCATTGGGAAAAACTGTGATTACAAAGCTGGATTTATAAATATTTTCACGCAGTTATTTCAATTCAACAAGAACCTTACTAGGATATTGGTGGAATCTGAAATGCAGGGAACTCTCAGGACTTTGGGTCTGTAAGCCAAGGCTTAGAATCAAACCCAGGATTTGATCTGAGACTTTGGAAAAAGCTTCCAAACTTAGATGCTGGAAGTGAGAATGTGGATTTATAGTTTAAAGCAGAGACACATTAAGCTAAGTAAAGGAAAGTCTAGAGTTTTAGAATTTAAGATATAGAAAGAATAAAAGTAGCTACAAAGGTAAACAAGGAGTTTAGAATGCAGCACTGTAGGTTTGTGTGCCATAACAGGATTGGCTAAGAAAGCTCACACTGTAGCATGGGTCCATAACACGAAATATTTTAAGATTGGGTTAAAAACATAAATATCCTTGTTGGCAGTGTTTTATTGGTCAATAACTCCTTAAAAGGTCTTGTAACTAAGGGTCTTGTGGCCTTCTGACCCATGTGGTGAAGATGTGAGCTGAACTCACCCTTCCTGCCTATGTAGAAGATAAGAAAAATAAATCCCATCATCAAAAACAACTCAGAGGTCCCACCTCGAATTCTTTCAAAATGCCTCACAGGATATAAAGTGTAAGAAATACTTTCAAGGATGCATTTGTAAAGGTTCATGTTTAAGAGAGGCTTTTATGCTCCAGAGAGCACAAATTGGTGTGTTGAAGATGACCTGATTAGCTGATAAATCACACATAAGCAGGACGTAGCTAGGAGCCTTTTTTCCTCCAGTTCAAACCTTTGCATACATCTGTTGGAGTGGCAAACAGAGGGCAGGGGAGGATGGAAAGAACTGCAGTTTCTAAAAATCTTAAGCAAGAGGCCAAAAATCACATGGCTATCCTGAGGGAAACAAGAGGGGATGGAGGGTGGAAATGAGTAAAGTAAAACTTAAAAGGAGGGAAAGAGAAAGGGGGAAAATGGAAAAGGGAAATACAGAAAGATTATACTTTACTATCATACATAGTTCTGGGAAAGATAAAGGGCTTCAATTTGCATGGTTTTCTCTGCTGCCACGCAGGCTGGAATTCAGCTTTAGTGTTTCAGGAAAATTGATATTCTCATGCCCATGGGAAAACTTGGAGCACCATTAACAACAAAGGTAATGAGTGTTGTCAGCACTGAATCTGATGCAGTGACTTGAGCACAGCAACATCTCATAACTTTACATGCAAGAATAAGCAGAATTACAAGGGAGGGTTCTGCTTAGAGAAAAGAAAACCCAAGTTCAGCACAGTTACTGCAGAGCCTCACCACTAAATGAAGAGGAACAAACTGTGAATGCCTGCTGAGGAATGCCTGATACTCTGTGGGCTATAGGAAGTGCCTGGCAGTAATGCCACAGGTGGCACCCTGTGTAAGGGGGAACATGAATGATAGTCACTAGTTCCATTTAGCAGACAACATTAATTCTGTATATAACAACATTAATTCTGTATATAACAAGATAACAACATTAATTCTGTATCCCTAATACAAATAATGAATTACTTCAAAGGAGAAGCTATGGCGGAAATTCTTAGATCTTTATTTCCTCATCAAAGTTTAAAAACAAACAAAAGTCCCAAACAAACAAACAAACAAAACCAAACCAAAAAACCCCAAACACTAAACAAAAAAGTGCAAAGTTCTCTTTGCTCAAGACTGTATTTGAAAAAAAGAATGAATTGCCTTTTCTCTGGAAACCCAACTGCTTTTTAACATTTTTTTCCATACAAAGAGTGCTCAAGTGAAACAGAATCCTGAAAACAGCTAAAAGTTGACTAGGTCAAGTAAAATATTTGCCAACAGTGCATAAACTGTGAAAGAGTATTTTAAATATGCTGCTGAATTGCTGAACTATTGGGAAATGTGGTATTTATGGAGGGCTGTGCTCCCTTTGGTATACAACTGGATCTAATGGTCACTGCAATTAGATTCATTAATTATTTTTGTCTCAGAGACAAATGTTGACTGCTGCTGCTGTTTCACTTAATTTTAAAAGAACAATAGTCAGCTTGCCTGGAGGAACAGAAGTTACCAAGTCCAAACAGCAACCAGAAAATACCCTCTATGCTGAGCCTCTGATATGTTCTTTTCCACATAACTAGAGATTTATTCCCAAAGCCTTAAGTCAGTGCTCTAAAAAGTAAGATACTGGCACACTTTACGGGGAGGCTGAGATGTTAATCTCCCTGTCAGTCAGTCAGTCAGTCATCACACTGTTGGCTCCAGCAGTGCTCCTGCCCAGGTGTGCAGGCTGCAGCCCAGGGCTGCTGTGTTTACCTCAGACACAGGCGTGGAAAACGGGCAGGGTCCTGGTGGAAAGGCTGGTGTGACAAATCCCCAGCCATCCCTTAATCACCTTTGCCTTAGAATAAATACTATCAAGTGCAGTACATGGCAGGGCATTTGCCAAGCCCATTTAATGAATCTACTATTTTTTAATTTCTCATCACCTGTTAGCTTGTAATAGCCTGAGTAACAGTGAGAACTACAGGATGTGTGCTGTTTAGGTACAGAGCTCATGTTTTTTACAGCAGTGGAAACTTCTTGTATCTGTAATAGGTGCACTAGAGACTAAATACCCTTTTGTCTCAAATAATTTTTCTGTCTTCCTCCTGTCCTCCGTTAAAAGAAATACACAAGCTTCAATTCCAAGGATTTTTTAATTATAATTTTCCTGACTTTAGTTTTCTAAAACCCACTGTCATCATTCCTAAGCCATCCTGGAATGCAGTATAGTATACACCAGTGAACCTGCCTCCACACCAAGAACTGGTTTAATTCAGCATCATCATATTTAGTCACTATCATGCAAGTGCTGGCAGTCAGCCTGCACTGCCCCATACTCAGTGGACCTCGTCTTGCAGAGTTTCAAGTCTTTTCTTCTTCCAAAGAAGCCCACCATCAGCCTACTGACCTTAACCCCTGCTCTGCCAGCTCTCATTGCTTACCAAGATTTCAATTTCCATTTGGGCCACTTTAGAAACAAGGCATGGATATTGTCAGGCACTGGAGCAGGCTGCCCAAAGCAGTGGCTGAGCCACCATCCCTGGAAGGATTCAGAGCCCTGTCATGCCTGCTGTGGCACTGGGGGACGTGGTTTAGGGATGGACTGGGCAGTGCTGGGATGGCTGAAAGGTCTTTTCCAACCTCCACAATGCCAGCATTGCAGAGCAAGGCTGGAGGCACAGCTGAAGGCTGCAGGACCAGGCTTGCAGGCTGGGCAGGTATTAACAGGCATGCATGTCTCATTTCTCCTGAGAATGTGACTTCTGCACTGCATGACAAAACAGCTTCATGATATCTCCATTTTCACATGCTTATCAGCCAAGACTGTCAATACTTCTCATTTCAGCTCTTAGCAACGTCTACAAGAGATGTTCTTCCGTGTGAAACCACTTAATTAAAAAAAAAAAAAATATATATATATAATTTACAAGAAAGATGTGGAGGGATGAGCTTAAAATAATGTTCAAATTAAAAAAGAAGCTTTCCTAGCCTGAATTGTTGATGACTAAGTGATTACTAAGCTTCCACACATTTTAGTATACAAGTTATATCGATGCTGCTGGTTTTTTTTTACACTTGCTAACTTGTGCTATGACCTTGTTAATGCCATGTTAATATCATTAGTATAATTACAGCTAATATCAAGTTCTAATAACATTGTAAGTCTAGCAGAAACCTATTCTGAGCACTAGTGTACCTTCAGTACAAATATAAACCACAGACAGACTATATTTTCTACATTTTCTTTGCCAGAATCATATCCACAGACTGGAACTGAAGAGATGACAACAGAGTACATAAAACCTAAGTTTTTATTTAGGTATTCCAGCATGTATAAATTTTAAGATGTGATTTATATAGTGGCATTTATTTTGATTCCAGTTTCTGTCATATTCACTAATGTTTCACAGTTTAGGCATCTTTTTTAAATGAATGGTCAAAAACATGAAGAGTATTTGCCACTGTTACGTCTGCAAAAATTTGTATGGGCACTAAAATATAGACAGAACTTTTATACATACGTATTACATTCTAATAATAATCTAATTATAAATTGGAGAAACTGCACAAGTTTGTTTTTCTCTGTTTTGAATTAGGCATCTCCACTGAAGTATTTTCAGCTAAGAACATGACCTTTGTTCTTTTAAAATTCCAGTAAACATAACTTAAAACAAGTGCTGACCTGTAAAACAAGTTATCCCCACGTTTTCTTCTTGCACCTTCATGTTGGCAGTAAAGATGTTCTTCCTGTGATCATTTGCAGGTGCTCACCAAAAACACCAGAGGTACTCCCAGGACAGACAGAGGGAGCTGTATCTCCAGTTTTCTCATTTAAAAAGACATCTATATACAAGCTGTCAAGTTTAAACTTGCAACCATAAAAACAAATTAAAAAAAAAAACCCTGGCTTGTTTTTCACCATTACAGCCAATCGAATTAAACTTGTAAAAGCAACGGGAAGAATAAGATTTGCCTGAAGATCAAGGCACAATGAAGAAATTTTTAGTTTTTATAAATATAGCTATGTCAGTAAGAAGTTTAGACAACTGACTATTTGCTCTGTTTTTTTAGCTTTGATTTTCCATGAACAAATATTTGCCCCTTTTCCTGATTTAGTGATGTAATAGCAACACTGAAACACATGGCATGTCATCAGTGAAATATGTCAAGCAGAAAAATATTATATAGTATTAGTTTTAATCAACTTCTAAGGACAGGTTTTACGGTTCACCAAACAAAGAAAAGCCCTTCCTTCTCATTCACCTGAAATAAGCTTAAAGAGGATCCAGAAAGGTAAACACAATCCTAACTGCAGAGAAGACAAGGAAAAATACAGAGATCATATTTAGAAACACATTTACCTTCCCACTATTACCTCTTTGTGCATGAGAAACCGTGCTCTGCATCCACGTGCAGACACTGAGCTCTCCCCACTGCTGCTGTTTATCCCCAAACCAAGCAATGGACAGGAAAAGTAACAGAATATTGCACATGTGAAATTTTGTTAAAATTGGATATCAACCTCATTAAGAAATTTTTTAAAGACTTTTCAACTTTACTGCCTAATTCTTTAAAATTCAACATATTTTTCTATTTTATCTTCTACAGGGTCTGGGTGACGGGGAAGGGAAAAAGCTGTTCTAGATTCATTTAAATTATTTGCCTGATTCACTTGTAGCACTGAAGTCTTAATTAATCCACAAAATCCTGCTTTAATTGCAGTATAACTCCAGTGTAAAATGGCCTCTGCATTTGATTCTATTTCTGAAAGACTTATAAACTTAATTTCATGTTATTTTAACTCACGGATAACTTTTAAGCAGGTGCTTCACGAAAAAGTAAATGTATGGATATAAAGACTGACTCCTATCCTCCACCGAATGCTCTTCAAAATTTACAGCAGAATTTTGAAGAGCATTCAGTGGAGGATAGAAGCCCTTTACACCTACTGAAGGGCTCTTTCTTGAGAAGAGCACAAAGAAACCAGGCCTGAGCCCTTTCTCACTGTTGCTAAATATCTTAATTAAGATGGACAGCAAAAAAACCAACTTATGAGTTCATTACTTCTCTGTTTATTCAAATTTGTCTCATTTCTCACCAGTACTTTTGCACAGTGATACTGAAACCAGTGAGTCACAGCTGATTACTTAAAACAACTAAGTTATTTTAAAATTTAAATTAATGAAATCACCAACAATCTGTGTCTAAGGCTTCTTATTGCCACGCTCCCACCCCTGCCCATCGCCTTTCCTGAGGGCACAGCTCTCCTGGCTGCTGTTACACTGCTCAGGAGCATCAGCTCTCCAATTAACACCATGCCTTCCCCTGTACAAAAAGCAATCTTAAAGCAATTATATGAATCATCAATAATCATAGAAATGCTGCCCTAGAAAGCAGAATGCAAAGCATCTGGTGCAGCACTTGCTGCTGGAAGAGGCACTTGCCAAGAGTGTCCACTGAAGTCAGCATTTTCCCATTTGTACCCCTTTCCTTCCAGCTTCCATGCATCAAATACCTCCACACATCTTCACAGAAACTCACGTTTCAGACTGGGATTTTGTTCAAGTCAGGTGGCAATCTTGGCAGATGTGACTCTAAAAGACTACTGATAAAATACTCAACTGTGAAAGCTAAAAAAAACCCCCCAAACAACCAAAACTGAAGAGATATTAATTCTTTCTATTACCTGCATTATGAAGCAGTGAAACTGATTCTTTTTCTTCAGGAAGCAATAATTGTCAGTAGGCCCTCACTGGCTGTAAATGCAGACAATAGTGTTTATACTGTTAAATTATGTTTTAAATGTACAGATTTTTTTATTATAAATATCATAGTCACGGGATAAGTGTGTCTACTTTTCAAATAATTATTCCATGCAAATTTCTTAACCAGGCAGGTACTTGTGACAGCACACCAACTTCTACAATAACTTGGATTAACTAATTAAATCCCATTATCTAGTAAATTCAATAGAAAGCATGTTTGTAATGCATACGAATAGTCTTATAGCTGGGTTTTACCCTTTCTAATTTTTTCCCACTCTTCTAAAGTACTAACATGGAAAGATACACTCTTCAGCAACGTGCTCTGCCTGCACATATTGTGTGGCACCAGAACTACCACATGACGTTCTCCACAATTATTGCATATATTGGATGTTTCTACCCTTCCCTTTGTGTACAGGACCATATTCTTGCCATATTCCCTCTAAACACAGCCCACATCTTTTTCTTTCTTGATAGATAGATGGCCTTGCATTTGGCTGCATTAAAATGTGCATTGCTTAGGCTGAATGGAAGTTTCTAGAAGTGATCACTGGTACCTTGACAGCAAGCCTTGGTTTGCCACCCGACGCCGTCTCCTCCTTAAATATAATTTTCAACTGTGGCAAAACACAGTTAATTTCAGTAACATGTCACATACACCACATTAGAAAGATTTCAGGTGTGCTCTGTTGACTTGTGTTCAGCTAGCAAGATCAATGTTCAACACCCTTGACATAATTTAAGTCACCAAGTCACACACTCTCAGAGTGGTTTGGGTTGGAAAGGACCTTAAGGATCATCCATTCCCTGTCCCCTGCCATGGCAGGGACACCTTCCACTGTCCCAGGCTGCTCAGAGCCCCATCCAGCCTGGCCTTGGACACCTCCAGGGGTGGCAGAGCCACAGCTCCTGTGGGCAGCCTGTTCTAGAGCCTCACCACTCTGAGTAAAGAAATCCTTTTTAACACCCAGTTTAAATCTCTCCTCTTTTAATGAAATCCTCTTTAATTAAATCTCCTCTTTTTAGTTAAATCTTTTAACTAAAACCATTTTCCTTTTTCCTGTTGCTGCATGTCTGTGCAAAAAGTCCCCATTTTTTTATGAAATGAAACTGAGTGAAATGCTTACAGTTACAAGAAGGCTTTAACCAAACATAACCAGAGGTTTTTCTGGGAAACCAGAAGGCATTTTTTTCAGGCAAGCAGAGGTTAAAATTCTAGGGCTCTCCATATGTCAGGTTTAAAGCTGAAAGTGAGGAGATGCTGAGAGGACAGAGAAACAGACCTTCTAAAGGGAAAAAAATCAAATTATATACTGTCCTGGCTGTGCAACTCCAACATAAAGGCAAATAAAAGCCTCTTTTCCTAAATGAGGGAGCATATTTACACAACCCTGCATGCAGTAGTTCAATTATCCTAAGAAACTGTGCCTTTGAATTTAGGTGTGAGAAGTGTGCATTTTAAACACTGTTTTAAGCATAAGGAATTTTAATGCTTTCATATAATTTCTGAGGTACCAATTCTGCTATAATATCTGGATGGTCTTTCCCTGAAGTGTGTCCTGAACAAGGCACAGCATGGCACTACAACTCTTCTGAGCCTATGCTGGAGGCACAATTTTTCAAATCTACAATTGAAACACATTTCAGTATGAAATCTCAGCTAAAAATAACCATAGCTATTTATATTTAATGTTTGCACAAAAAAAAAGTCTAAGGTAGAGTCTGTTGTCTCAAAGATGACAAGAGTAAGCAATATTATTTGAAGTGGAATGTTTTATTTAAGCAGCATGTGTAATGAAGCTAGTGGAAAAATATTGAAATTTCAGAAAAGAATGAAATGCCCACCACCATTTAACTTATTTCAGGTTAGTGATAGATGTTATCATCTATATCTAAGAACACATTATATGACTTACCTTTACCAAGGAATTAAACAATATCCAGCTATTTCACTGTATTGTATATTAGACAGTGAACCTAAATATCAACTTGTGTCAATATGACCCAAAAAACTACAAGGAAGTAATCATTTCCATCAACACAAAGAGGATGCTTGATGAAAGTCAAGTTCAGAATGATCCAGTCATTTGCTCAGAATTGGATCAGAATGATCTAGTTAGAAGCCAGTGTAGTAGTCATTGAGCTGAGTCAGAAATTGCATTCTTTTTATTCTACCAACCAAGTTTCAGACATCACAAATGAAATCCTGGTACCAATTTGATTATCTAAATTAAGACTTTTTCCTGAAGAGATGAGTCAGAGGTCAAAGAAGTTGAAACTTGTACTATTTTCCATTCATTTGTAGCAAATAAAACTAGAAAACCAGTGGTCTTTTAAGATAAAATATCAACCCAAAACTAAATTTAATTTAATTTAATTAATCAACAAGAAATTCTGTTGAATGTTCTACAACCGAGTATAGCACCCAAACAAAAAGCTAGTGTTAAGAGTGGGCCTTTCCTGAAATAATTTAATACTTACCTCATAATAAACTATCACCAGCACAGGAGGATACTTCATAAGACCCACAACTCTGCTTTTTTGATGGGTTAATTATAATTCCATCGACATCTAAAAGTTGTAGTGGATCTGTGCACAGAAGTTATGGTTGCAGGAAGAAGTTCAGATGGTCAAGTACAAATCTGACTGCTTTACTGTAGTGTCCAAGTGCCAACAGTGGTTTTTTAAGAACCCTTTCTCCCCCTCAAGATAAATGTAGTATTTACAATTATTAATCATTAAACAACCAGGTGATCACTCAAACATAAATACTTACTTTAAAAAAGCTAAGAGTCCATTTACAAATTTCTGGACAGAACATGGCATGCTGATGGTCCCTTTATTTAAGAATTAGCTCTTGTCCCATAGGCATTCTTGCAACAAGTTAGCTGGAATAGAGCAACAGATATATCAAGAATTCTTAGGTTAGTTTCAACTTACTCTAGACTAAACCAGACATCGAAATTAGGTGTGTTAAATCCACCCCCATAAAAATATGTCTCAATTAGCTACTGAATTTAGACCGTTAATTCCAGGATTTTGAAATTAATCTAAAGGGAATACTACAAATACATCAAACCTGCAATTTTCATAAACTTGGTGTTTGATGCTCTTTTCAAAAAATATAATTAGTGTATTGTATAATTAGTGACACCCACTTACATGCATTTAGTTTGCATTTTCATGCTCTCTACTTCCTAACCAAAAAGAAGCACAAAGGTAAGAAAGAAAAGTTTTCTAACAGCCTTCATTTTATTTTTTCAGTTTGACAATATCTTTCCAGTTAGCATTCTGGCAAATAGAATTGAAGGAAATGATACAATCATGTCATCATATGTTTTGGTTTAGAGTTTAACAGCAGCTCTTAGCTTGGCCGACCTTCCTCTTGGGTTTGTTTGAATATCCTTGGCCTGGGGTGTGAGAACTTTTTTCTGTATAGAAACCCACTTTGAGCTGGACTTTCCACAAGGAGATTCTTGTGTGTCTTCTCCTTTGGAGGCATTTTTCAGAGCCTGTCTTATCTTCTGCTTTGAGCCAAGGTTGTACTTTTCAGTCACGTCAATGCCGTGAAGAAAACGTTTGATGATACGATCTTCCAGAGAATGAAAGGACAGGGCTACAAGGCGACCTCCAGGCCTCAGGAACTTCTCAGCTGTCTTCAGCCCTATCAAGAGTTCATGGAGCTCATCATTCACAAATATTCTCAGGCCTTGGAAAGTTTTAGTAGCAACATGCACAGGTCTCTGAAGCAAGTCCTTCCGTGCGTATAGCGCTGATGCTGGAAATGCACCTGTCACACATTTTAAAATATGCGTGTTAATATTTCTACATCTTGACATCCACTCCTGCAAGATGACTATAAAGGAAAGCATAGTCAAAACTGAACCTTGAGTAGTGAGCTTCCTTCTTTGCAATGTATCTTTATTTTATGCTTTGTATTCACATCTCTGAACGAAGATGCTTTGTGGTTAAGAGTTGGGTTTTTTCCCTAGAATCTTTTAGAGAAGGTTCCTTCTCCAAAAGCATCACCAATTTTAACTAAAAAATAATGACTGAAATCAAGACAAAGAAAAAAAAAAGATAGGACAGATAAGTCTCAACTTACAGCTCAGTGTAATCAATGTCAGTTTGGTATTTGTGGTTGTGTTAAGTTTTTAAGGAAAAAAAATTAATGTACGATGGACACAACCTTACCTGTTGCCTCCCAGACAACTGCATTTCTTCACAGGCAGAGATAACTGAAGACAATGTCTACCTGGTAATAACTACCTTTCAGTGAATTACCTGAAGTTTAAAAGAGGTATCCTTGTTTGGGAATTGCAATTGTTGAACACTACGCCTGTGTTTCTTCAAATGTTCACAAAAATACCTTGAGAAATTTAGAAAATGCAGCTGACACTGCTGTGTTTTCATGTGCCTACACAGCAGAATGTATCAAGGTTTGCCAGACCTAAAATCACCAGGTTAAATATTTTTTAATTAGATGCACAAAACTTCCTCTTCCTTTCCCCAGAATTCTTATGAGTCAAACAAGTTTTTGCAGAGAGCGAAATTTTGATAGGAATTTTAATACATCAATATTTAATGTATTTTAAGCTTGAACTTACATTACATGGGTACAGAACAAAAAGCTAGAGAAGGCTGATTTGAGGGATCAGAGGGACTAAAGTGCAAGAATCCTGTAAGATCTGTGAAACCCGAGTAAATTTATAATCTATTATGTACATGACCACAGGAGTCTGGTAGAGATAAAATTGAATAAATAATGCTAGCAGAAAAGTGGGCAGTTAGTTTTCTAAACAAGAGGCAGTACAATTGGTATGTATTAGAATGCCCTAATTTCATGTCAATGCTAAGCTGCAACATAACGAAGCAAAGAGTTTGAAGTAAACACAGCTCACAATCAAGTAACTGATATTCTACATAATGAAGTGAAAGAGGGGAATGCTGTACCTCTGAAACTAGTTGTCTAAATTCAAATTTGCATGGGTGATTGAAAATAAATAGAGATATCATTACTCATAACAGGCTCGCACAGAAGAATTTATTAGTGTAATTCTTGAGAGTTTTAAAGGAAAGATTTTACTTATGTCAGAAGGCCTAAGTGCTCACAAAGCATATCACAAACACAAAAGCAATCTCAGTGTTCAGCAAAGACAGAGGAAAATAATGGGATTTTAAAAGTCAATCCTCATTAACAAAGCTGTTATCATGTATGCTATGTCCCTAAGACATGTTTCTGCATAACTGATTTTCCTACCTACCTTCCTCCTCTGATCTCCAAAGCTAACAGCTCCTAAATTCACTGAAGAGACCCACTGTAGCTGTGGCTGCTTCCAGTCCTTAAAGTCTGAATCCCTCGAGACAGAAAGTGGCAACAGGATTGACTTCTCCCAACAAAAGAGTGCATGTGAATTTGTGGCCTGAAGCTGTCTCACAAAACAGAGTAAATAGATGGAGCCTGCAGGAGCGAGGCTTCTCCATCACTTACAAACTCTAGAAAAAGCTACACTAGCTAGCCAATGTAATTTCTGTCCTTGAGAATATCAGCTTCTATACTGACCATGAATCATAAAAAGAATGTGTACTCTCATTGTAGAAGTCACAAAGCTCGTTTTGATGAGAGACCTCAATTAAAAGGAGAGCTAAAAACCACAGAGCATGAGGAATCCCATGAAACTGACACCAAGCTTGTGCTTACTGGCACGGTGTCTGTTTCCATATTTCTTTGCACATCTATAAATGGATTCTTTGAAAATGGAACCCTTGGAACAGCCACTGAGTGCCAGCTGTGTGTGATGAGAACTGTCTCTTAGTGCACAACAGAAAGGAACGTCCTGCTAGGCAAAACAAACACAACTTTGTTGAAAGGCCAAGTAACAGCCACCAGCACTGGTAGGATGCTCAGAACTAGGGAAGGAATCAGATCAGAGGTTAGAAGAAATTCTTCCCTTTGTGGGTGGGGAGGCACTGGAACAGGTTGCTCTGTAAATTCCCCATTCCTGCAAATGTCCAAGGCCAGGCTGGACAAGGCTTTGAGCAACTTGGTCTAGAGGAAGGTGTCCCTGTCCATGGCAGGGCAGCTGGAACTGGATGGGCTTTAAGGCTCTTTCCAACCCAAACCATCCTATGAATCTAAATTCACCTTCAAAAGGCTTTGTAAAAATGTAAATGGACATAGTATGCTGATATCTGGGCAGGTTTTCATTGGTCTGATCATCAACACTGATATTTTGCAACTGCAATACTGAACAGATAAATAAAAGAACAGTAACACTGAGGCTATTAGCATGCCAAGGACACGAAAAGGTCTTTGGAAAGTTCTTCCACTTATCCTGCCATGGCTGTTGAGTGCAGTTTCTTCCTACAATAAGCTTCTATGACAATTAGCTCTGCCATTAATTTATTACTACGAATAATTTATCACACACTGAAGAAAAATTAATTAAAGCCCAGATATATTCTGTAAGTATAATACAACGCCTCAGCTGAACACGCACAAAGAGCACTGCAGGTCCTGTAATAAAGTACAGAATACTAATAACCAGGAAATTGGTAAAGAAATGCAGCCACTTTGCAGTTTTATGCAACCAAACTCTCCCAGACTAAAAACAAAATCAAACGGTTTACATGTTCAAAGACTTACTGGTCTACTGTCAAAGACTGGGATTAACTAATAAATGTAATCTCTGGTTGTTCTAATCTGGTTATTATTATATATTAAATGTAATTTCTGTCACACTGGCCTTCAGCTTTTTAACAAAGGCAATAGATTCTGATCTGTGTTCCACTGGTGAAAAATTCCCCTATCACTCTCACTCCTCTAGTTCAGTTAAATAAAAATCTATTTGTGCTTTCTGCTCAGGCACATCACTTCTCACCCAGGCCCCTCCAGTTACCAAGACACTTAAAGAAAATCCTTCCTGGTAACTGGCTGTTCAATGTACAAAAACATTTTAAAGAAAAATCTGTATGGAAAGCTTGTAAAATGAATTTCATTCATAAAAACACCACGCTTCTGGCTAGATGACTGGTTTGAAATCCCAGTGAGAGAAATAACCATTTTTAGTTTTAGGATGCCCTGATGATACTTACACTTTAAAAAAATCTAATAGGTTCTCATGTTGAAATTTTAAAAGCCTGTGAATGAAATTAGCAATGTGCTGTGCCTGTCAATATGAACCCTTAAAGTCCCCAGAGTGTAAGAGAGTAGGAGAGTGTAAAAATTAATTCAGAGCGTGCACCTGTTTGCAGGAATTTGTCTGTTGAATTAGCACTGCATTTAATAAGTTTCTGTGACGCAACCAATGTCCTTTTGTCTAGGCTCCCTCAGTACAGTGTTAATTCTCACCCATCTGAAATGCAGGCAATATTACAAATTCCAAACTGATAATTAAAGTCTGTAAAAGTGAGCCAGTCTGAATGAAATGGACTTTACCGATTAAAGTCCTTTTTCAACTTTTAAAATTTCTTTAACATGTCACCATAAACTCCTTTCCAGTTAAGGCCAAATGATTACATGATCTCAAAATTGTCTGTTAAAAGATTATGTATCTAAATAATGCTCAGAAAAAAAATTTTTTTGAACAAAAATGAATAGATAAAAAGATATATTGCCCCCTGAATAGAAATCAAGATAGACCATTAGTTGTACAGGAAAAAGCATATGAAAATTGCATTCTAAAAATGTCACCATTTTTAATGAGTCTTCCTGCACATGCAGTCAGACCTCATGTTTCCAAACAACTCAATAAGGTACAACAAGAGACATCAGGAAGTGCTTCTTAATCAGCTTTCATCCATCTATTCACAACCCTTCAGTTGAGAACTACTGATTTTCAGCATTTACAGAGCACTCAATGCTGCAAACAGCTCTGTGAAAATTATAAACAGGGAGAAGAGTTCGACTGTGCTGCAGGAAAAGATGCTGTTCCCAAAACTTCACCTACTGCAGATTCCACAGCTCCCATAGATCTTATTTAAACAGATCAGAAGCCTTTTGAATAATATTTATAAACACCAGGAGGAAGACAAAGTTTTTAATGCTGCTTTGTTTCCTTGGGGTTTTTTTAAACTACATCCTTCACTTTTATCACCCAATTGATTAGGAACTGCAGCACATGTTCTAACCTTTTGGGGGGCTGGTAGGAAAGACCAGAAATCTAGCATTCTATAAAAAGAAATTAAACTTTCCAAGCTCAGGTTAGTCCAAGTCTAGATTCACTGTGATTCTGATTATCAGCTGGACCTTAAGATAAAACTTGGAAGCTCTAGAACATCTGAAGCCATAGTAAACAATAAGAGGAGAAAGAAATACAGACACTACAGAAATTCTCAGATGCTGACACCCAGCTTCATTGGCTAGATTGTTTTGCTTGTGTCCTGGTTCCTATACTAGGCAAAAATAATGACCCTGTTCTGGAAGATAATCAGGCTTGCAAAGAATCTGCAAAATCTAAAATGCAAGATTTTATTGTTCTAATTAATATTTTATTTTTTTAAAGGACATTGCATTTAACTAATAAGTCATAAATCTTACTCTAGTCAAGTCCTCAATTAGTCAGTGTTTTTTGGGCTGTGCCATCAAGAGGTTCCTGTAGCTGTGGTCTCTGGCACTTTGGCTTATCCCAATAACTACACCAATATAATTTCATGTAAAAATATGTATTAATTACAAATGATTAATCAAAACTTATCACAGTTATGAAAAATTTCCTTAATGTTTTCCTATCAGTTCAAAAACTGACAGGATCCACCGCAGTGCTTCCTTACTGGATGAACCAAATGAAAACTGGAGGAAGTTTTATGCAAAGAGGGATCAGTGTAACAGCTCTAAAATTGTCACAGTTACTTGTGTACTCCCAAAAAAGCACACCAAACATACATATTTATTGTCTTGGCAGATGTGTGCTGGACTCACTGGTTTTGGCATGTACACTACCTGATGCCTACCAGACTTGTGGATCAAGAAGCTCTCCAAATATAGCAGGGAATTTACACAGAGGACAAAAAAATCCTTCCCATGGTCACAGAAAGTGAGCATCAACTGCTGACTCACATGCAGCACATTAAACATGAAGGGATCTCCAATTGCTGCCTTTCATACACCTGTATTTTCATTTCCTGAGCTTCAGCTATGGCACAAAATGGTTTCAGAATTACTCAGTTGCTTGTCTGTAACGTGCTGTATCTTTAACACAGTGAGACAGCTGCTTCCAACTCAGTAGTAGTACACTGTCCTAATAAACACTTTTTCAAAAAGCATGGAATATATAGGACAAAGCTCAAAATTGTAATTTCAGGATATTGCTAATGATGACATTCAAAATGTAAGGTTTACAAAAGCCTCATAGTGCTTTATCTCTTTGATTTTTTTTTTTTTAAAGATTGGTTATATTCACTATATTTACAGGAGGGGCTTACAACAGCAAGCAGTGTCTTCAGGTCCTTTTATCATATCAGCTAAACATTGAGCCTTGGCTGACTGGATGTTTTGCTAAAGTATCCTGACTTCTACAAATCCACACCTTTTAATTTCTCCATCATTAAATTTAAGTGCCTTAGACTTCCAGTTTAAGTAATACAAATTTTTAAGAACACCATGAAATTTTTAATGCTCTTCAGGATACCGATAAAATATTTTACACTGTTCTTTCAGCAAATGTTAAATTTGGATGAGAATTTTAAAGGTCAATATTCAAAGTCAGCAGTTTAGACTTATTTGTGACAAGATGTAGTGCTTTTCATCATTGGGTTAAAAAAAAAAAAAACATCCTGATGCTACATATTATGCTCATGAACAGGATTCGTGTCTTATATTTTTCCTTGAAAATTTTTACTTGAGGACACAAACGTAAAGGCTCTTGATGCAAGCACTGCTCCTGCCTAACTGCATTTTCTTCAAGCTGTTTACAGTGAGGAGCAAGGAAGATGAAGTGTTTCAATAGTCTCTTCAGGCTGATCTAGTTGGCATGCACAAGGTGAAGCAAGCCATGTATTGCTTTGTGCTTCCTGATTCTTTAAAAAAACAGAAATGATCTGATTTTACTCGTAATTGGAAACTGCTATGGTACCTCCCCTTAAAATATTAAAATACAGAAATTTAAAACTAAGACAGATATGACATATCTGATATTTGAAAGGATCAATAGCCAGGATAAAGAATACCCAAGGCTGCTGTCATTCTGTGGTTCACCTTGGTCGACAGAATGATAAATCACTTCATGTTAAATCTATTATTGAACTAATTGTCAATCTAAAATGCAAAAAAAAAAAAAAAAAAAAAAAAAAAAAAAAAGTCTTTGNNAGAAGAAAAAAAAAAAGAGAAAAAGAAAAAGAGAGCTGACATCAGAGCAGAAGGGGCAGGATTAGATCCCGCACCATTCCAAGTACAAATAGATCCCTCTGGGACTCTGCGGGGATTAATATTTCCTTTCCTCCTGCGCTGAATTAATGAGGGTACCTGCAACAATGCTTGCCAGCTGCCTGGTCCTGGTGATGGGGTAAATGCTGCGTGCCTGCACGATGGCAGAGGCGATTCTCCTGGCGTGCCTCTCCTCGCCGTACGCGCTGAGCACCGACGCAAGCGCCCGCTGGTCCAGGGCGTTCACCACATCAGCAGCGGTGGCCATGGCAGGGCACCTACGCACAGAGCGGCCAATTAGTCCTCTGACGCCAGCTGCCATCCACCAGAGGTGAGCTGCCACAGAGCCACACACACACACACGCTGCACACTGCCTCTGAGCTTGGCAAATTGCAGGTGGCAGCGCTGGGAAAACAGCTTGCGCCTCTTAAATCCCCTTTTCTCGCTGCTCTAGGTGGAGTTTGCTCCCTAACTTCAATTAGAACAGTTTTAACTTCCAGGTGTTGTTATAAACAATGCTTGTGATTTTTAAATCCCCTTTTGTCCCTGGTCTAAGTGGAGTTTGCTCCCTAACTTCAATTAGAACAGTTTTAACTTCAAATGTTATCATAAACCATGCTTGTGCCTTTTCAATCCCCTTTTCTCGCTGCTCTAGGTAGAGTTTGCTCCCTAACTTCAATTAGAACAGTTTTAACTCCCAAGTCTTGTTATAAACCATGCTTGCCCCTTTTAAATCCCCTTTTCTCTCTGGTCTAAGTGGAGTTTGCTCCCTAACTTCAATTAGAACAGTTTTAACTTCCAAGTGTTATCATAGACCATGCTTGTGCCTTTTCAATCCCCTTTTCTCTCTGGTCTAGTTTTGCTCCCTAACTTCAATTAGAACAGTTTTAACTTCCACGTGTTACCATAAACTATGCTTAATAGTTTAGGATAAAGAATTTATTAGGTAGTTTGCATGTTTTCCCTGATTAGTAAACTCAGAGATGATGTTCATAAAATACCCTGAACTATTTCAGTAGTGAAGTGACAGAGATGCAGGCCCATAGATTGAAGGCTTACACTGTTTAAATTGTACTAAGTCCTGTAGCTTATATGACTAGGTCATTTCTATTATCTCAGTAGAGTATTTATATGTAGATTCTTATGCCTTGTAGTGAAAAGTAATGTTAAATTAAGAATAAATATATTCCAGTGTCATGCTAGGATGGAAATTATGTGTGACCTTTCTCTTTAGCCAGCTTTAGAATATAAACTTGCCTCTTAGGGGCTCATTTTAGCCACCTTGCATCATATGTTGTTTTCTAGCCAGAACTGATTTCAAAGATCTTTTCTTTCACATCTCCTGCTATGAAAACAATTGCTAATGAAGATAATTTAACATTACTTTTCACTAAAAGGCATAAGAATCTATATATAAATGCTCTCCTGAGAGAATAGAAATGACCTAGTCATATAAGCTACAGGACTTAGTACAATTTAAACAGTGTAAGCCTTCAATCTATGTACCTGTATCTCTGTCACTTGGCTACTAAAATAGTTCAGGGTATTTTATGAACATCATCTCTGAGTTTACTAATCAGGGAAAACATGCAAACTACCTAATAAATTCTCTTCTTCACTTTCAGGCATTTTTTACTCCTCTGCAGTATCTCACAAAAGATAAAAAAACTTAGAGACAAGTAGTATCATAGCAACAACCATAGTGTAAGGCTTTTGTTATGCCTCAGGTATCCTTTGTTCCTATGCTCCCTGTTCTGTGTTTGCTTTCTCATGATGCACCCGACTTATATGTAAGCCTAGAATTCAGATTCTTGAAATCTGAGGACTGAATCCCAGGAGAATCATGGGAGCATTCTGCACAAGACCAGAAAAAGCAAGTATCATGAAATTTGCTGTGTTAAGACTCAACATTAATATGGTAAGCTAATTCCTTAGAAACTGAGGCTTCCCATTGGCTTTTGTGAGCAATGAAAGAACAAATGGCATTTCTTAAGATACCACGCTCATCAAAACACCAAGAAAAAACTGTCATTCTCTGTCATGTAACGTGTCATGCAATTACAGCCATCACCCTTACAAGACAGATCTTTGGTTGCTCATGCAAAAAGCAAAGTGCTGCAGAAATACATCAGGTTCTCTGAAGATGAAAAACGCTGCATAAGTGGAAATTATCACTCCACTACTGATTTTCATGCTCTTGAAAGTACTAAACACCAATCCAAATTTAAACACAGGTGATTTACTCAGTAACCATTAATTTGACAATTAAGTAAGCCTGATGTGCCTCCTACACAAAGAGAAAGGAAGCTTATAATTTTGCTAAGCGGAACTCACAACAAATACATGGGCATGGAAGGCAATGTCACACCAGCGTGCCAAAAGCAATTTAGCAATCTGATTTAAGCTAGCAGATATAATGAATGGGATTTCATTTATTTTTATTATGTTCCTTTAACAGAGAAGCAACTGGATCAGATGGTCATTGCACACAAGAGGGACGCTGCTCCTTTCCTGAGGGAGCAAACTGAACCTGCTCAAGTGAAGTTTCCACAAATAGCAGGTGTGGCAGAAAAGGAAAGGGACTGCAGCAAGAAGTTGTGAGCCTGCAGATCAAGTACAGGCAAACTGTGGAAATAACAGGCCTCTCTGAAAGAGAGATGTTCCTGTGACTGTATACCATACAGTCCAAAAATGTTACAATTTAAAGGTGCAGTTAATAAAACATTACTGGTTCAATGACTCACCACTGGAACCTTCCTCTCATTTCCAAGAAGGCAAAGACAACAACCAGGGCTGAGCACTGAGATAGAAAAAAAGCTTTTTGGCAAAAGAAAGACAGGATACTCATGCAGTATTAGATGTGGTTTGATGATAAGAATTCTCCATTTTAAGAGGAAAGGAAATGCACAGGGGTTGCAGAGCAGACAGTTTTTGCGGTTCAAGAAGAAATGCTCTGTGATGATGTACCTGTCATGATCCATCCTCATGTCCAAGGGTCCATCCTTCTGCAGGGAGAAGCCTCTTTCAGGTGTGTCTAACTGCATGGAAGAACAGCCAGCATCCAGGAGAACGCCGTCCAGAGTCCCTGGCTCAACTCCAGACGAGATTAACAAAGCCTCTGACTGGCTGAACCGTCCTAGAAGAGGCTGAAGCTGTTTCCTGTAAGAAAGGAACAAATGAATGGCCCCAGGCTGAATTATAACAATGCCATCTCTCCCCCTTGCACAGCAGGAATTAGATAATAGCACCCAACTTGTCTCAGAAGCAATAGGGCTATTCCCAAAGTAATAGTTTATGTCTTTTCATATGTCAACATTGAAAACTGGTCCAGACCATCCCTCAGTGGCTACTTCAACTTTAACTCTTTACTCTCTTCCTGCTTGACCTTAATGAAATGGAAAGCTGACTAAGATTTTGTTTTTTCAGTGTGCAGGAACTCAAGAGGACACCTTCAGCAGAATGTCCTGACTACTGAAGTACCTGCCAAGCTTAGCAGGGCCCTTAGTCAAGCAAGGCCAAGGTGCAGGAAAGAAAGACTAGATCTTGGACCTAGAGAAGCAGACAAAAAGGAACAAGAGTGCACAACCTTGTGGTTAATATTTACCCACCAGGAAAACACTTCCAAGTTCCTGCCATGGGACCAAACACGTTTTTAGTGGCATTTGTCACTTTAAAAATAACTGGGAGAATGAGGTGCACTGAATCACAAGCAGGTAAAACACTTAGTGCATTTTGGATTTAGGCACCTGATCGCTGCAGAGAGCAGTTTAACATGCACTTTTGTGCTTACTGTTCTTTCCTGGGTTTAAAGTGGCTGTTTCTTCATATTCCCATGCCGATAAGGAAAAGAGGAATGGCAAGGGAGAAGAGAACACATCTTGGACACACGTGTGTCCAACCACTCAGAGCTCAACCTGACAGAGCTCAGGAAGTGTTTGGACAGTGCTCTCAGGCACAGGACGGAATTCTTGGGGTGTTCTGCCAGGAGCTGGACTCAGTGATCCTGATGGCTCTGCTCCAGCTCGGGCTACCCTATCATTCTGCGACCTCTGAGGTTTCCATTGCTCTCTTGGGTAGCTAATCCCAAACTTCTGGGTTTTGCCTATATATAAGGTGGCTTACGATTACACCATGGATTTTATCTGTCTCTCAAAATCTAAATGGATTTCACAGACCTAGAAAGATTAATCAACATATTGCTGCATTTTTAAGCAGTACCTGCAGAACAGAACACATTTCTGCCCCTACCAGGAAGCCACTGCCTCCATGTGGAGAGAAAAAGCTGCATTAAAAGGAAAACACTTATGAATCCAACCACATGGAAGAACACTCAGCTACACAATGCTGTCCTCACCAGAGCAGAACAAATCCACCTACTAAACACAGCACAGAACCTGGGAAACAGTGTGAATGGACAATTTCCATGAGGGACATTATGATGGCACACACAATATTTGGAACTGATTTCTGTCCAGCCCATAACTGAACACAGCTACTCAGCATAATAAGAACTGACAGCTCCTGAAAAGCACAATGAGCCACTTCAGATACTTAAAACAACTTAAGCTACATAGTTATATAGTTTTGAGATTCTATTTCCTCCTCAATATAATGAGGGGAATTTTCTTAAGAATATGTACCACTTTTTCCAGCTGGGCAGTGTTTCTACCTTCGTGACTCATGCAAACGAATGAACTTTAAAATTCCATATGTGGGAGATGAAAATAAATGAGACCTGGATAAAACTATAAATTGCCATTGTCCAGTTACCCAGCAGACAGTAATCCATGTCAGTGGCTCTGAAGTAGTGCTCCACCAACCCATCTGAAAAATTACTCTGAACACTATTTATTTATTGCTAGAAATTTTCTTACATTTTTTTAAACAAGTCATAAATATGTGGACAGCTAAGATGTTTGTGACAGCTTTTGATTTATCTGCCAAACCTTTGTGATTACAAAAGGTTAATTTAAAAAAGAATTAGATTTTGAGTAAGTAGAAATTTACTCTTTGGTAGAGAGATGCTTCAGCTGGAAAAAATTCTGGAGCTTCCAAATAAAAAAAAAAAATTGAAAAATGATTAGGTTGACATTTGATGTCAGTCTTTCAGCTGTGTGAAATTATAGCTTCTGTACAGAACGTGTTTGTTATGCACTGCCTCATGTGTACCAATGGTGGATACAGGCATCTTGCTGATTACAAATTCTCACTAAAACCAGATGCTTTTCATGAGGTTATAATGACTGTATTACAATGTTCAGGCCAGCTCTCTGAATTCCTGTTTCTCTGTGGAGCAGAAGACAATTTTAAGCATCTTGGCTATCTCATACACTTCAATTAATCCAACCAAGTACACAGTGATGAAAGATTTATTACCTTATGAAAGGAAACACAAATATCAACTCTTTTTTTGATAGGATAATAATGATGATAGTGATGAAAAGGACTAATCTATTAGATTATAAGCATGACACATTTATTTGAAATAAAATATTTTACCAAGAATTCACAACATTTGCTAGAAGATAAAGAAACTCTCCCCTAGTCTATCATTCTTTATGCCTATATTCAAATAAAAACTGCCTGTTACACACAGGATTTCTCAAAATATTCTTAATTTCCCCTCAACTTCCTTTTGACTTCAAGGTTTTTATTTACGTGACCTGTAAATCCACCTCCCAGAAAAATCCCAAATAAATAATAAATAATTAACAGTTAAATAAACTATGTTAAAAAACTTTATTTCCTACAGTCACATGCCTTCTGCTCTACCTAGGTATGGAGAATTCTTTCCACTTTCTTTTTTCAGTCTTCCAGTGTTTTCTTTGGTCAATAGAGGATTTATGTTCTATGACATACTTACCTAGTGTGAAAATCTATTACCTTTTCTGTCTTAATATATGGCAAAAACAGTGCTTAGTGGAAAAAGCAGGCAAGGTAAACCAGGGAACATCCGTAAATACCAAGAAAAACAGCCAAGCTTACAGTTCTGAGAAGCCTGAGATGAGAGAGCACATCAAAACATCACAGAGCAAGACTGAATGGGGATTTTCATCACGTCCTGATGACACCTTGGAAAGCTGCTAGAACTACAAAGGGTCACTCTAATCATTTCAGGCAGTCTTAGAAGGTTAAAATCTGACTAAACCAAGCTGCCTTGCTTAAGAGAAAATATTTAAACTTAGTACTTGAGCAGCATTTTATATATTCAGAATATTTTAGAAACATAAAAAAACTACCAAGATCTTTTAGCTTCTCTCTCATAAATGGAGAAACAAGACTTGTAGGGTTTAATATTTAATGACTTGAAGATACCATGCAGAAAGCTAAGACAATTTCAGAAACAATGGTCTGAGGATGTAAAAAAAGCAGAAAATACCTGTCATATTAGCTCTCATTTGGGGGGGTGTGTATGGGGCAATAGCATGGCAATTTTTCAGCAAATTCCCAACTGCTACAGACAAGCAATCTCTAACTTCCCAAAATATTCAACGTGTTCACTCCCTCTTTAGTAATCTTGACATTCTACAAGAAAAATGTATATAAGATTTTAAAAGAACAATGGGAATGTGTACAATCTAGCCTACTTTAAAAAGAATAAAAAGTTATTTATGACAACTAAGGTTGTGGGCCCTTAATAGATTTTCCTGCCCAACAACTTCAGAAGCTTGCAGAATTCTTGGGAAATAACACAGTTGGAAAATAATACAGAACTTTGGGTTCAGGTCCTTTGTTCGGGTCATAACACAGTGTTTTATTATATTATGACACATAGCATAGTAATTCTGCTAGACAGGACTTGATCCACACTTCTCAACCACAGGAAAGAGCAGAATGAGAAAGAGTTCAATATCTCCTAAAGTATTTCAGTTAATCTCTGGTATTCTGCAATGCTTTATAAGAACACTTATTTTTCATTTTACTCAGTTGAGAGGGATCCACGCAGGAAAAAAAAGTAAAGCATTAACACAACCTCAACAAAATAAATGGAAACTTTTCTCTCATCTAATTTCTCTTGATTGTCACAGACATTGACATGATATCAATCATTCAAGTAATTTCACAGAGATGTACAATGATGCTTTGATGGTGCTTCAACAATTTTTTTATGTATACGTAACAATACTTGCTCTTGATGTTCCACTATCACTCCCCTTAAAAATTCTGTGTATAAACACACGACGATCCCTTGTCAGCAGTGAAAACTACATTTCACTCAACCAGAACAAATGGTTTCTCCAGGAGAACAGAAAACAAAGTTTTTCAGCTCACTCTTGGCACTGCACATCAAACAAGGAGACTTTGGTGGTGCTTTGATGCAGTGACTCCAGGGGGATTGCCAGCTGTAATGAGGGTACTGGTACAGACCTGGTTTGACACTGACTCACCTCCCCGAGGTCACCCACAGCTGCAATTTTCACTCATGGCTGCACTGCTCCAGGCACACCTAGAAGCAAACTGTGAAGTGTTCCAGCCATAAATCCCAGGAACTTCCAGCATCCTGCATCTGGGAATTGTCGTGTGTTACTGCGCCTCAGTGTAACATCCCTCTCAAAAAATGTGTCTGAAAACTCTGTAGAAGTTACCTTTATCAAATGGAAATTTGGCATGGTTTTCATGCTTGCCAAGTCTATTGGTTTTTCATGCCCTGTTTTTGGTAGTGGGGGGCACAGAGGTGACTCCTGTGGGAAGCTGCTGGAAGCCTCCACCATGTCCAGTCCCTGGTGGCTCAGAGGATGGACCTGCTGCTGGCCATGGCTGGGCAAGCAGGGATGGTGGGAACACCTCTGGGATAAGAGATTTAAGAAGAAANAGAGATCCATGCACAGCCCATGGGATCCATGGGGGATGCAGAGATCCATGCACAGCCCCTGGGGATCCACAGGGGATGCAGAGATCCATGCACAGCCCACGGGGATCCACGGGGGATGCAGAGATCTACCCACAGCCCATGGTGGAGGTGCCCAGGTGGTTTCTCCTGGTTCTTCTCTCAATCCATGAACCCTTTGTTAAATTTTCTCTCCTCTGTCCACCTGACAGAGAGGAGTGGGTGGGGAGTGGCTTTTGTGGGTGCCTGGCATCCAGCCAGGATCAACCCACAGCACCAAGAAAAGGAGTAAAACCAAAAATTGTGACATCTATCACCTTATAAACAAACTGTGTCTAGTTTTATACAAAAATAAATTAAAGATGTATGGAAAGCCCAGTATCTACTAGAGAACTAATAACTCAGTCTAGGCTGGGTGTTGTGCAACAAAATTACAAACTGAAATCTCAGCCACTGATTAACCAAGACCTGAAAACTGGAAGAAGCATAGGTAAAAAGCAATTTCCATAGAACCAGTTTAAGACATTCAAATTTGAGTGCTACAATTGTAACTGTACTCTGTCTGAGGATCACTGAAATGTCATTTTAGGTATTTTTAAACTGGCAAACTTTTACTTACCATGTATTCCCACTTAAGAGCAGAGAATATTTAAAAGGTATGCATACAATTGAAAAGTCAGCTACTTCTCTCCATATAACCTGAAGACATCACACCAAAAAACTCCAACAAACAACAAAGCCCCCTTTTTGCATTGACTTGTAGAACACTGAGCATCTTACAGTGTCAGAAATGCTATCCCAGGAGTGCACAAACCCTCATGAAACTGGTTATTTCCTGCTTCAGTGGTTCTCCTCTAGCTCCCAGGAAAACTTCCCCTTCTCCTTACTCTGCCATTCTGTAAAGAGATGCAATCCTTCCCTCCTCCTCTGCCACTGACACCACGCCCCCAAACCTGCTTCTAACAACCTCTCAAGCACACCTGCTCAAAACACACTGCTCACCACTTAAATGCTCATTTTTATTTCTATATGAACTATGTGCTCTACTATTCTGTCCACTAACACAATTGCAGCAAAAACTACTGGAGAAGACACTGTTCCAACTAAAGGAAAAGACAAAATTTGTAAACCAAAAGCACAAATATCAAAGATGGTTTCCATTGAGGATAAATCCAAAATCTTGCCATACTAGACATCTTCCACAGCAGGTATACTCAATCTCATTAAAATAAGTAGGAAAATTTGAGTTCATAATGAACAATGTTTCCTGCTAAATTACAGATTAAGGAAGCAATTCTTTTCCTTTTCCTGGCAAAACAAAAGACTAACAGAAAAAGGCAATCGAGGCAAATTTCAAAATTACATGTCTCACCAAAATTTGAAAAAACTTATTTTTTAATTTCCTAAGTAACACAAAGTTTTGCTGCATAATAAGAGCAAACTTTATGCACTTGCATCTAGCCATTAAAGCCTTTGCTATAAAACATATAACATCATTATGAGTGACACCTTTTCTACATGATATATGTAGCATACATAATATGCTGTCATCATTCAAAAGTGCAAAGAAAACCAAGCTGTCAGAATGATTTGCTTGTCACTCACAAGCCATAACAGTTCAGAGAAGTCAAGGTTTCTCTGACTTTCCACTGGGGATTTTATTGGGAGGCAGATCTCTGTTTGGCAGTGGCCATCAGCAGGAACAGCTGAGTTATTATCATTATCCCCACATCAGGACTCCCAGATCCTCACAGCGACCCCTCTCAGCTTTATTACCAATTTTAACTGCCCTAGCACAAACAGTGGGTATGGACCCCAAACCAGATGAATCTGCCTGATATTTCACCTCTCCTCACAAACACTACTACCACTTTCACAATTTCTGCAAGAAGTTTTGGACGTTTCTGCTGACAGCTTGCACAAGCACCTTCTTAAAGGTGAACGTCCAACTCATCACTCAAGTTTCTAAGATCATTTTTTCACTGTAAGAAAACACAGCAAAGCAAGTTTTCTTAAAGCTGATAAATCTCAATAATTATATTCTTTTTCTACTAGCATCTTAAAAGATAGCTTGATAAAATCTGCCTCTCCAGTCCACAACAACCCACATATAAATTCACACTTTCATTAAAGACACAATGGTACTTAGTTGAACTCAAAAGAAACTTTGCTACTGGCCATAGAAGGAAGAAAAGCTCTGTTTAAATCAGTTGCCAAAAGCCAGTAGAATACAGAAAGAAATTCTGGATATACACCAGCAAGTTGAAAGGTATAAATTAACATCAGGAACATAAAAGCTGTGTATGAACACATTTCAGTCCATGAATATAAGAATACTGAAATCTGTAGCAACAAGCATTGTAGACAGAATTTTTTTCAACATGCAGGAAAGGGGCAGATCTCTTTTTTCCAGTGTTAACACGCAGTCTCAGAGGAATCTGAAATTGTATGGAGTGTTGCAGACTGGAGACAAGGCACCAAACCAGATTTATCACTCAATCAGCTTTACTGATCAATTACTGATTAATTGTGATCAGGTATGTACAATGACCAAAATACCAGATATAACACTTTAAAAAGACAAGAACTTGCCTCAGTTTTGTCTCATAAGTTAAATGAACAACAAAAAAAAGAGTGTATTTCTCTAGTACCTGTTTTCCCCACTGCAACATTTCAGTTTCTGAATATCACAGAATCACAGAATAATGAGGTTGGAAGAGACCTCTAAGATCATCAAGTCCAACCTATGCCCTAACACCTCAACTAGACCATAGCACCAAGTGCCATGTCCAGTCTTTTTTTTAAACACATCCAGAGATGGTTCTCCCTGGGAAGACAATTCCAGTACTATATTTCTGTCTTACTATGTTATATGTCTTATATGTTTCTGTCTTACTTAAATCAGTAATTAACTATTGTTTCTTTGACAAACCAGTTTGAAACAGTACTTAAATCTCAGAATGCTGCATATAAATACATCTAGCAGCAGGAATTTATTACAGATGAAACAAGTGACTTTTTCTTCCTCTCTGTTCTTCTTTTCTAAGCTATGCCACAGAAGAACATGTCTCCAATTTGAATTGACTCTCAGCTCAAGCATTAAACTCTCTGCCTGTCCCTTGGACAGCATCACATGCTCCTAACTGTGGGGAGGAGAAAGAAGAGCAGCAGAACACAAGAGGAATGCAAATAAGGACAGAAGGGAAACGGGGGCATCACTCAGCCACAAGTTACACTTCGCTCTCCTGTGCCTTGCTCATACCAGGGCTTACCCTTTCCCAGACAAGGCAGCATGAACTCTGCATTAAAATTAAAAACTCAATCACATCATGGGTTTAAAAGACAGGCTAATAGTCAGTATTTTGCTCTCTGTTTCTCTCCCAGGAGCTTTTAGCACGCTCTTCTACCCAGCAGTGAACACCATCGTGCATTAAGATTTCCAGAGCAAGCCCAGGATTTCACCTGTCACTGTCAGCTCACAGCCTACACGAGTAAACCCAGCGTGGTTTGCCACACCACTTAACTCCATGTCTTTCCACCTGCTGCCTTGTGAGCTTCTGCAGTTGTCCAGGAAAAAAAAAAGCTTCATTTTTGCTGTATTAGGTAACATAGCCTAAAATCAACAACCAAGAATCAACAGCCATCATGCCACCAATCATACTGGCTTATTTTGATAATTTAAGAATAACTAAGTTGCATGCTCCACCCACATTTCCTTGTGGCACTGCACTGGTGAGATCACTTGCAATGAGATCAGAGTGACCCCTATAACCAGGCAGAAAATCCACAGATTTGGATTGCCTTACTTCTACTACTCACTCTCTACACATCTTTACCTTGTTAAATTGCACCTGTTACTTCTGTATTTACCAACTCTGAAAGTTGTTCCAAGTTATGAAACACTTAAAAAATCAAAATTAAATCTACATTTGTTTCTCAGAACATTGCAATCCAATCTTGGGAAGAAAGTAATGTGCTCAATCCTACTAAAGATTACAACATGTATCTGCATAGTTCAAAGATAGTATTTTACTTGTTCATCAAATCAAAACCAAATCATGATTTCCAAAGACTGCACATGCAAAGTTAGGTATATCCCTTAAGATAACCTTAGTTACAACAGTAAGCATTACACTTTGGAAAACTACTGAGGTTCCACAAAAGAACACAACATTACCAACTCTAAGAATGCTTTTGACTGAAAATGCTGTCTTAAAACACAAGTTGGCAGCCATTCACTCCCCCAGTGACCCTGACCTTTCTTCTACTTTAAAAATGTCAATTTCAAAAAGCAATCATAAAAATAAAACTAGTTTGTTCAGGAGCCATGAGCATCTTGCTGCTCTTTAGACACCACCAGTTAGCATCCATGTGGAATTATACAGACAATTCTATATTAAAGTCTCATTCTGTTACTACATTCATTAAGTGCCTTGTAATGAGAGCTGGGAAATTTAAATGCATGCCACCAGTGACAATCTATCCTGACATTCAGTGTTTCCTGTACTGACATTTTTACTTCACACAAGTCATGAAATGCTGCATTCAAATCAACTTCCCTACTACAAAATGAGCATCCAGAAATTGTGAAAATTATCTTTTAAGTCAATATCAGAGATAATAATTATTTTTTTATTGAAATACCCTAGCCTCAGCAAGGTTATTTTTTATGCACAGAGACTACATGCAGTCTAACTACCTGCCACTGCAGATTACAAATAAAGTCTGAAGCTGTAAGTATTTGGAGAAGTAAGAGAACTTGCAATTGAATAATGTTTGCTCCTGAAAGTACACACACAATTTTAAATTACTGCTCTGTTTCTCTCTACTGGGAAAAAATATTCAATTGAGATACACTGGAAAAAAAAGAACAAAAAAGCACCCCATTTGTGAAATAAGACAACATCTTGAGGTAAAAAAAAAAAAAAAACAAAAAAACTGTGAATCAGCTTTACCAAATATGCAAGTTAAGGAACCAGGTACATAATCAACAGTTAAAGAGATACCATATAGAAGAAGGAATATGGAAGTATAAAAATGTGGCAGACTATGAGAACAGAAGCTGTTGTATAACCCCATCTAAAGTATCATGAGATATGATCCTTACAACTCCATAAACAAAAAAAAAATATTTGCAGCAAGTTTCTAACCTAGAAGGGGAAGTGTCAGTCTAGCTAAATTTGTTGCATGCACCCCAGTAAAGAATGGCAAAGCTCCTAAAATATTACCAAAGAGCAATGTGATAAGCTCAAAGCACCACATGTGAAAACATGTACTAAATATGTGCTTGAAAAAACCCCTTGCCTGAGCTGAAAGCTCATCACCTGGACATAAGCAAGAAGAGAAGGAGCAGCAAGCTTAACTTGGCCATATGAACAGTAAACAGCTGTGAAAAGGGAAACAAAACCCTACAATATGCAAGTCAGAAGTCTTAATTGGAATAGAAAAGTATTTAAAATAGAATAGTGAGACTTCACCCAGAGTTTGGTATGCCATTACAGGAGCCTTGTCTGAAACAGAACAACTCCAAGTGGAACAGAGGAGCTAGAACAGGATGAGCAGAAGTGAGAGATTATGAGAGGATAAAAAAAAAAATCCCAGACTTGTTTTGCATACAAAAAAGAAGGGCAAGAATAGATGTCAATATTCTACAGTGAGTATTTTAAATGCCAAGGAGAAAAAAGAGCTAAGAGATATTAATAAAGTATTAGTTAATTTTCTTCAATTAAAATTAAATTAGGTAACTGCTTTAACTGGAAATTTAAAAAAAGTTTGCTATAATGAAAAATTAGACTCTGGAATAGCTGGAGCACTGCATATAGAACTCCTAATTACTTTCAAGATAGAGCACAGTGAAGGAGATTAAATTATGCAGTGGCTTATAACACCATGCAATTGGATTCAGTGATGTGGATGTCTTTACAGCATGTTTATATTTGAACAGCTATTGTAATTCTCCATTGAAAAGTTCACCCTGAAAATGTTTATGTAAACTTATCAAGACATATACACATTACACATTTTATATGTGTATAAACACACTCCAACCTAAGAATAACTTAGCCCTTAGGTATAAAGGATTCCTTTTATTTTTAGAAACTCCTTAACTGAATGCATAAATACAACATTGGCATTGAAAAGTCTTCTTTCTCTTAATTTTCCCCAAAGCAGTTACTGGGGAACTTTTAACCAAGCATAACAGTGATATTGAATGCAAACTGCTGTTTTCTGATAGAAAACTCAAAAAATACACTGCTCTCAGATAAAACTGTTTTTAGCTTTTTTTTTTTGATTTCTTAATTCAGAAGATGAGAAAGGAACTTCCAAACCCATTTGCTGCCACAAAAGGATAATTAGGATCCCAAGATCAACAACTTTTGATTGTTATTGAAGGAAAGGTTCAATAGTTCAAAAGTTGAGGTGCCTGCTTTTCCATAGGGTGCAATAAAACAGTCTAAAGGCATTAACTTAAAGTGATATAAAAGGAGATAAAAAAGAAACTCCCAAATAAAATCCCAACTTACCTTAGTGCTATTTTTAAGTATAATTCTATCCAACTAGAATAAAGAAGAATGGGCAGCTCTAAGAACATTTTAACCTTCTGCTCCATGGCTTGGGACTTTGCAGGCTCTATTTCTCCATGTTTATCAGCAGGTTTCCATCTGTTTTTTCAAGTAGCTGATTCCTGAGTTAGACAACTACTTTCTATCATGTTACTAAAGGTTGAGATCTTGTAAGTAAAATAATTACAGGCAACTCTCACATCAGGATGAACGCCCTTCCAGGTGCTAGAAAACACACAACGTGATCTTGACAGCCTTCAGAAGACAACTACAGTCTACTTCAGCTTTTATTTAAAACCAAATTTTCCAAAACTGCAATTAGGCAAGAATCCATTTGATCCACAAATGTTCCAACTGTTATAGAGAATTTTTTTTTTAGCTGCCATCTTTTTACCTAGGAATCACAGAACTAGGTAACAACTTGCAAAAGAGACCTCCAGAGAAGTCTTCTAGCCCAAAGCTCAGTGCAGCCCTAACTAGATGGGCTCCCCAAGGCCAGGTCCAGTTAACACCTCCAAAGATACTCCCCAGGCTCTCCAGGAAACCTCATCCAGTACTACAACCCTTCTGGCCATCTTCTCCACTGCCACATCTCATTGGAATTTCCTGCCTTTTAACTTGTGTCTCAGCAACTCCAACAGCCTCCAGCTCTGTGGCAGTCCTTCAGGAGGTGAAAAAACTTCAGTGCAAATGGTTTATAAAGTTGGCAAAGGGTTTTCAGCTATTAAGTATTCAAAAATACTACAGATCACTGATCCTGTTTTTAATTTTTTTTCCTAGAATTACCAAGACAAACTTGAAATTAGGATGTAGCAACTGTGTATTTGATCAAAATTATAAAAATCAATTAATTAAATTAATCAAAAAATCAAATTAATCAAAAATTAATCAAATCAATGCAATAAAATCAAATCAATAAAAAAATTATAAAACAAGAGCAGTTTGGCATTCCCCTGGAAGATTCATTCTGAGTTGTGTTTTGTAACATAGAAGGCTGAACAGTTACTCCTGAAGCATTTACATATTTACTACAAGCAGACTCATTTTCCACATCAGGCTACTAATTTATGACTTAAGAGTTTTTGATGTTGGATTCTTGGCAGGATATAAAATAATTGCTTATCATTACCTGATGACATGAAAAATTTAAGAATCAAGCTCTAAACACAAGCTGGTTTACATCTCAGTATTCTTGCATGTTCTCAAAACAGCTGATTTTTTTCAGTTCTATTATGGTTTTCTTTGGAAGCACCAGTAAATTGAATTTCTTTGCTCTCCATTTGCTACAATACTTTTTAGTAAAAAAAAAAAATCATTATTGAGCAGAACAACTCTCACTGGAAGAAAGCCCATTTTTGTTACTACACAAATATATTTCTGTTCCCATTCACAAGCTGAACTACTGAAATCATTATCAATACCAAGAGCAGCACTTCAAGTGGAAAAAATAACCTCTTATTTGGAATAAATGCCTCTTTGCCAATGCAAAACCATGGGCAATCCATTAAATTCTTCAAAATACTGTAGATGGCTCCACTGGGGTTTCCACAATGTGCTCGGGTAACATTTCAAATCACCCATGGGAGATACTAAAGAAACGCTTTCCTATTTCATTTTGGCAGTATTATAGTGCCTTACCTGGAGTACCTCTTCCCTAAGGTGGCATACTGTAAGAGTAAGTGTAACTCCATTTGAGAAACTCCTTGGAAAGAACTTTAAAAGGTACCACATTTCCAGTAACAAAATGTCAAATGAAATCAAGCAGAATTCAATAGAAGCACCCACAGGAAGTGGTTAATGTCAGGACAAGCAACGCTCTGGTTCCCTTCTGCAAAGCACTGCCACGAGCCTGGTGCAGCAAACTCCATCCCCACACCCCACCTGCATCACCAATGACTGCTGTGTTACGTTCACAGTGTGCTTATTGGATTTGTTACAAAGGGTATAGCTCCATTTGATTTATAAAAGCAATCCTCAAGTGATCCCAGAGCTACTGCTCTGTCTCAGAAAAGAACCCAGAAACCATGGCCCAGAAACCTTCCACTGTGAGTCTGGCTGCTCAACACTCCTGCATTGGCGCTGACTTCTCCACCTACAGCAGTCCTGACATCACAGTCCCTGTGACCATAAAATGAGCCAGTTACCTGATGCACAGATTATTAACACCCTGTGGAAGACACTGTCTGCCAAAAAGACTGTCAGAGAGCTCTGGTACCATTAGATGGGGGGATAAAAGGCATGTTCACTTCATTACATCTGTCTGGCACCGTGCATCTTACAAAGAAGGGGCTGAGCCAAACAATTCAGGCAAAGGTTTAAATCGTGGCAAAACCACATTGGGGTCTTCTCAAAACATGCAGATTACTCTGACAAATATTAGGGTCTGTCTGAAATGAAGCAAAGAGTAGAATCACATTCTGCACAATAAGGGTGTGGTATGGCTTCTTTATAGATGCATCCGCTAGGAAAAAATGCAAACACTTTCACAGCATAATTAGCAAAAGTCTGATAATCAAAATTAAGAGTCAAGTAGCCAAGTCACACGTCACAAAACTAATCAGGTATCACCTGAAGTACTGGGCCAAATTTACAGCAAGTTACAAATTTACAGCAAGTTTACAGCAAATTACAAGCAAATTTACAATTTGCTTTAAGACAAGGAGTCAATAAGTTGAAAGAGATCCAGAGGCCAACAAAGAAGCAGGTAGAAAACAGGAGTCATGTAGAAACACTGGAAGTTGGGCTTTGTTTTGTTTTTCTGTGTGAATAAGAAGGCTGGAGGGGATCTGATGGTTATCTCTGTACAAAGTTATTAAAAAGACATCAGTATTCAGCCATTCTGTGTGCCAAGCCAGAGCAAGTCAAGGAATACTTGACTGAAGTGGCAGAAAAGGAGCTCTGAGCTAGACATTAGGAAAATTTCTTTATGTATATATAAACCACAAGAAATCACCAAGAAATATTATTTATGCAATTCCTGTTATTATGGAATGTTTCTAGGAAGAGGAAAGGCAAATGGTGTTTAGGAATTCCAAAAGTACATTAGATATTGTTTTAATTTTACAATTTATTGACAGTGCTTAAACGTCTTGTTTCCAACATCCATTATTTATTTTATTTAAATTTTCTTTTGGAAATCATTTGGGATTTAAGTTGTTTCATTGCTAAGTTTGATCAGGAAATCTGCAGTTAAATTTCAAGTTGCCAAGTTAAATTTCAAGTTGGTAACATCTGAATTTCATGTCTTTGGAAAAGTGACTGATGAAATTTTTGCCTATGTCACTCTGTTCTTTCTTCTGTCTTATCTCCTGATACTCCTGTAACTGCATCAGGGATTTCTTTACCTTACCAGTATTTTATTTATTTGTATTACAAGAAGGACATAGGTAGTTGGCATCCTTGCCCATGGAGCAGGGGTTGGAACCAGACAATCTTTAAGGTTCTCTTCCAACCAATACTATTTTTTGAGTTATTATTTGGGGTATTTTTAAACAGGTATAACATACAGAACCCATATTTCTTTTCAAAATTGAAAATTTTAGCTCAAAGCTGAGCATATGAACATAGATGTTACAAAACAAACAAACAAAAAGAAGTGGGTCATTTCCAGTCAAGTCTGAAGGGACCAGAGTACACTTAGAAGCATTTTCACTGACTGATTTCATGCTGAAGTGGACAGAGAGGTGCAAAGCCACAGTCCTTTCCATGGCAACTGTAAGACATGCCATACATGTTCTTGTGGAGTAGAAGAAGCAGCTAGGCTGAAATGCACAACCATGCACAATTTTCAGGTTTTTTCCCCCTCTAAAAAAAAGACTAAAACCTGTCTTTCACTCAATACATCCCCCTGAACTGCATACCCTGAACGTGTACTCTGAAGCTCACATAAAGCTCTTTCTTGGCTATCCCTGACTCACCCATAAATTTCAACTGCTGCTGTCTAATGGCCAACTGATATTTAATTTCTGTTCTTTGTATTTTGCCTGTCACATTCCATATTTGCATCTCTTCCATTCATTTTATCTCTGTCTCATAATATTCCCTTCAATCATGAATTATTCAAACCACTTGTCTTTTTGGAATTTTTCTGATGCTGGATTTTTTTCTCATCAGAACTTACACATAGCTCTTGTCCTCTAGACTTGCTTCTTTTACCCTTCAATTGCTATATTTTCCCAATTCTCCACATGTTCATTCATTCCCTGCTCTCTTCCATATTCTTCCCCACTGCTTTTCTACACCTATCAAGGCAATCCCATAGATATTCTTGCAACATAATAATTTCCATGGTCTTTGAACAATGAAGAGGTGTTTACCACAGAAAGCATCACATAGAAAATCTTTCCTATTTCCTAGAATAAGAGATTTTGTCTTTACTTAGGATGTTTATTTCTTGCTATTGTATCTAATTTACCAATGTGTAACACAAATAGTTATGAGCCAGGCTTCTTCTCCAGTATGATACAGATAGTGATCAAATTGAACATATTCATTACAAAGAAATCCCACTTAAATGATACAAAATCACTGAAATTTTACAGTTCTGTACAAATGAAAATCAACCTCCTCAGCTCATTACACTTAAACCAAGTTTTACCAGCCAACCATTGAAGTTGGAGGGCTGAAACACTGACTTGTAGGTCTGATTCAGTTCTTCCCAAAAAGCCTTCCACTACAATATCTCACAAACTGGACTTGAAATAATCACTTATGAATCTTGCATGTTCAATCTAATTTCTCATGGAATGGCAAACGTGAAGAAAATACAATCCATCTGAAATTAATTTGTGTATTATCACTGCCATGTATTGCTCTTCTGTTACATGCTTTGTTCATTCCTGTGACAATGAGAATGCAGGGTGGCTGAATTACAGATATTCTCTTAGAAAGGGTAATGCAGTGTATTGAAGGAGATTAATATTGTCAAGCAGATTAATCTAAAAAGCTAGCATTTGTGATACAAGTACCTCTTTGGGAGGTGGGGGGGGGAAGGGGTAAGGAATGAAGGAATGCTGGAAAAAATCCAGGAATTAAAACTACAGGGAAACTGTGCAACTCTTGTCTGTATTATGACATACAAGAACCTCAGCTCATGACTTAAAAAAATTTGCCTGTTAGGGATATCCACACTGCAGCTATCAAGAGTTTTTTGCAGGTTGTGACAGCCTAAACACAAATTCATTTTGAACAGTTACTTCAGAACTTTACCAATCATTACTCTAATCTCCTTTTATACAGAACGTTCTCCAACAGGTATTTTCTTCAATTTTTGCATGTGTAGTAGCAGGAGAAAGTCTACTATCACTATTCAGATATCCAAATTACTGTTCCAAATATTGCCTGAATATCTGCAAGCCCCCAGGAAAATGCAGCTAAAATATTTAACTGTAATTTTAAAGCTGGATTCATGTTAGAGTGTAATTCTTAAATCTGAGATTTAAAGTAGCCTTTCATCTTTCAGAAATAGCCAGCCTTGTATTCACATTCCCAGTTAGGCACCACAAGCAACCAGCCAACAGAGAGCTTCAAAAGGTGCCTGTTCTAAGAAGAAAAGGCTGTTCATGATCTCCTTCATGAAACCCAAAAGCATAAACAAGTCACCTCTCCACCAGAAAATTTCTTTAAAGAAAATATTGAAAGGATCATTCAGAAAGACAACTGAGTTTTTTGATGTGACAAACTTTCTCATGTCAGGGCAAGGACTGCACAGCTCTGAGAGGAGATTCAGACAGATGCAGAACAAATGTGCACACAGGAGGAACCAACAAGGCTTTCTGGAAGATTTAATGTCTCCTTCATAAAATTACTAGGCAATTAAATACTTTCTCCCTCTCTAATTGCCTTCCTGTTTTTCCCAAAGAAACTGGAAACACTTCCTGCAGTTTCCCTTCTCTTCTGGAATTTTTTCTCCTTTTTGTTTCAATGGTCTCCTAATTCTGCCACCTCCTGGGCAGTCTCTCCACTCAAACAACCCCTTCTTTCTCAAGCCCTACAACTACTTTTTTATGCCTTCAACAATTTTCTCAGTCACTACTCTGCAAAAGAAAATGTTTGTCTCCATTAACTTGGTAAGGACACTCAAACAGGTTTGGTAAAAGACAACAGAAGTCAAGTAAAGAAAATAAAGGACAGGTAAAAGTCTCTGATGCACTGCACCCAGAATATCCAAATTACAGGAGATAGCAGTGAGGGATGTCAAAGGTTCCACACATGCAAAACACAAGAACCAAAACCAGAATATCCAAAAAGTTTCCCTCCTGTGGCTGCTCAAAAAATGACTGTTTGCCTGGAAATCATATTATGACTAAATTACCCATAAATGCAGATAGCTGAGACTTTAAGATCAAGCAGCTTCTATTTACTTGGAAAATCAAGATGTAGCTGCCAAATTTAGATTGCAGCCACAACCTTCTACGCAACACCTTAAAGCTGCCCTGTTACAATAAAGATCAGAGCCCTCTAAAGAGAAGCATTTTTTGCAGGAAACAACCTATGACAAAAGGTGGTGATATTTTCACTACTGACTTAAAGAACACAGTATCATTAATAAAGTGCAGGAATGGAATAATAACCTTATATAAAAGAGCATTCCCTTCAAAACAAATCTACAGCACACGAGCAAAGCAACGTGTGCAAACAAGCAGTTTGTAACTTGTAGTCAACAGGCAACTCTGAATTCATGCCTGAATACACAGTGCACATCACCAAGCCCTCAGGAGAAGATCACTGAACATCACACAGAAGGAAAACACATCTGCTGTAGGTCCTGCTTGCAGACACTGGCATTCTTATGGCCAGAATGCAGTGAACCAGCAAGGAGGAATCACATCCCACAGCACCTTCCCATGCAGCTGCTCCATCCCACTTGCTATGTAGGGTCTACAAATATGCACTCGTGGGTGTTGCTTAAGTTTAGCTTTTTGAGGGAAAAGGCAGCATCAGAAACCTACACTGAAATTGTTCTCCATGTGTTTTTGACCAGCCCAGCCCCTCCACACGCCCTGTACTTCCCCAGTTCTCTCTACCTTAAGCCCCTCTAACATCCTGCTGAAGCTCCCAGACTGACCTGAGAGGATGACTCAGCTGTAATTACATTAAATTCTAATAAAGGCTCATGCATTTGACAAGGCAGCCCAGCTTGTCCCAAACACACGTGTACAGCCAGCAGGCGAGCCGAGGTGTGGCTCCACGGAACGTTTTGGGAACTCTGAGTGCAATAATTCATATTTTTTATTATGCTGTTTCTGGAAAGCTACATTTAGTAAGTTATAAAAAAGATCCCTTCCCTTATTTCTATCTTGAGAAAGAATCCTAATTGGCTAGAGCCAGTCATAAAAATTTAACCATGTTTCTGAAAACACGAGTGCCAAAGGGTAATGCATCGCTAATGGCTGCCAGTGGAATAAATAGCAGTTCTGACGTCAAAACTTTGTTACACTCCAATAACTGGCTCACTTGGGGTTTCAGGTACAGCAAGTTACATGTCAGTTTTAAATAAAGTTATAAAAATAGAACACACAGTGAACCATATTGCCACCATGCAGCCTGAAACTACATGATTTATGTCTAATAAAATGTTAACAAAGGTGACAGAGGGTATAAAAATAGTATTTTCTACCTCATAATATCCTCTTACTTAAATTTGATAGGGCAAAATGAGGCAGATATAATTTTTCTTTTGTTTTTCAATACATATGGCCAAAACCAGAGTAAGCAATTTTGAGTGGAAGTGACATTTAAAAAATATTTATAGTACCTTTACCCAGAAGATAGTATAGTAAAACCCAAGTTGTAAAAATCTGCATTACAATGCATCTGCTTGAATAAACACATTAAGTAGCAAGAAGCTTTGTCTTTCCATTCCTCCTGTAGTGCAGCAATTAAACAAAACACCCTTTAATTCTGTACAAGATGAAACCTTGGGCTGTGCCTATGTACATAACAATTTAATGGTTCAGGGATTCAGCCACCCTGATGATGGACAAAACCATGGTGCATGGATGGAGCTGAATATTTCAATTTAGGAGCTTACTTGAACACATAATGCTTAACACTGGAATTTAGGGACATGGACCTGGCAGTGCTGGGTTAACAGTGGCACTTAGAGGCCTTTTCCAACCTAAGTAATCCTACAATCCTTCCTCTGCACAAAAAAAACCAAGTTTTAGATGTGCAAATATGGCTGCACTCACAGGGAAGGGAAAGGACAATACCCTGAAGGTAACACAGAAGGCCAGAAAGAAGTTTGAAGAAATAACCTGAACTTCAGTGCAGTGTAGGAATAGGGATAATTGCCATTTTTGACCTGTAGGCTCTCCAACGTTCAGTTCAAGAACATTAAGACACTTTTACCATTCCATGCAGCTTCCAAAGCAAAGGGAATTCAAAGAGCTTCCAGCACTGCAGATCAGAGATCACACACATGAAACCCCACCCTTGCAAAAAGCTGCTGACAGACTCCCAAGTCACCTACACTGTCTGTCTTTGAGCAGGAAAGAAGTAAAAATTCCAAGAGCCTGTAGAAGAACGGGAGTAAAGTGTGGCAGCAACTGCAACAATCTGTATTTGTAATCAAATAATAGGAAATCTACGATGAAAATTTTGGAGTGAGAAAAAAAATTTTGCCACAAGTCTTGTTCAAAAAAAACAAGACTTGCCTACATATAAGTGAATGCAGTCAAGTAACCTGGAGGGGAGTGTGGCAAAAAGAAAAAAAAAAAATCCCCTTGTTTCACATACAACAAAACTTGGTCTCTTTCAAAGGCACTAGTTATCATTACTTAAATGTTTGCTAAATATTTCCTCTTATTTGAAAGGTATCACAAGGTTTAAGACAGACACCAGAAGAAACTCTACCCTTTAGTCAGAAACCTTCAGCAGGTCATAGAAATGGATGTGCTCTTCTAGTCCTGAAATATTTGAAATATTAAGTGCCTTCCTGCTGTAATGGCGATCTCCAGAGCGACTTAGAAATAAGAGAAAAAAAGAAAAATTACATAATACTGACATCCATTTGAGTGAATGTTCTTGAGCAAAAGCAATGCAGTAACATTTGATATATTGAATAATCATTGCACTAAATATAAAGAGGAAGATTTAGGTTCTACATAAATCTAAACCAAAAAATCTTTATTTGAATTGGTTCTTTGTATTCCTTACAAGAAAACAATTTTTTATAGTATTAACTGCAACCAATAATACTTATTTTCACTTCTATAATTTATTTTCTTTGTTCGTCAGCACCAACTGCACCACAGGCTCCTGCTGCTTATTGTCCTGGTCAATTTTAAGCCCTTAGGTGACTTGTTAGCAAATGATTTGGAAACAAAAAGTGACACAAAGGCCACGTAAATCCTTATTAATTATTAACTCACTCAAACTCCAAACCACCTGCAGTACCTCCTAAAGTTGATTACGGGGCAGAAAGACGTCAGAAAGCCAAAACAATAAGAACATTCTGGTTCTAGTTAAAGGGTGCACGTTCTTTTTTATACAAACTCTTATTGAAATTGTCCTTCAAGATTAAAATATTCAAAGATGAAAATGCTTTAGGTATGTGTTAAACTTACAACAAGTTGTGACTGGGTTGAGCATTGCAGATGAACTGTGTTGACTTAGGGTATGAGCTAAACCAGTAAATTAAAATTCCCTTTTCTCTTTACATCATTTAACTCTAGAATAAAGTCAAATGTAAGTATCAAATCCCCTCCTAGCTCAGGTAAGAGCACAGGCCAAGACACTTTTAGAGAGGGCTCCACTTCCCAATAGAGCAGTGCTTACCAAGAACCCCTGAACCTTGAACCACGACTCTTTTTTTCCAAACCTTATCCCAGGCAGTAAGGAAACAAAGTTCTAAGATGCCATTCACTCCCTGCTTCACTTTTACACAGGAACCTTCAAAAAATCCCCCAATGGTTCAAAGGAAAAAATCTTATTTACATCTTACAATTTTGTTTGAAAAAAATGACTTTCAACTTATCATAAAGTTGCTTATTATTTACAGTACAAGTCCTGCTTTTCATTGGTTTGTTGTTTTTTTTCCTTTAAAAGGCATATTCAAACAGCTTCAGGTCAGTCATCATTATTAGAGGGTTTGCCAGCATTTATGTTCACAACACAAACAATATTTTTAAAAGAAATAGAAGCTAAGTCCAACTTCATCTCTAACAAGCATAATGCTCCCTGATGAGTTTAAACAAAGTTGTCAGTGACACAAGTGACTTAAATTCATCTTAAGAGATCATTTTTGTACTTGATCTGTCATGTAAGTAACGTTTCTCCTCTGCAGCATCTTTCAAAGACAAACAAATAAATTACAACTTCTATTTCTCAAAAGCAATTGAAACTTTACAGTACTAAGAGTATCAGAAACTATCTTCATTTTATAACTTAAAAACTCAATTGAACACTTCATGAAATTAATCGGTAAGAAAGCGTTAGGCCATAGGACAAGAGGGAATACTTGTAGTAAACTACACAATACCAAAAATAAGAAACTGGTAAAAACCTTCTGGTATAAGAAACAAGTATTCCACAAATGTTTGACACCTCAAGTGTCACAGCTCCTGATACAGCCACAAACAGATTTTGGAGGAATAACAGTGAAGGGCGCATTAAGGGATTATTTTTCATGGAAGTAATACAAGTGTCTAGTAATACTTTTGACCATTGATCTAAGATCCTCGATCTAAGCTATGCAGTGTCACCCTGCAAGTCAAATCTTTAGGCAAAACTGGTGATGGTAGCAAAGGAGACAGCAAACCAGAAACCACAGGATTCAGGAGACCTCAGCCTTTGGAGGGAACAGGTGAACAGGAGGAACAGGTGAACAGGAGGCCCTCCTGGCATGAGAAGGAACTCAGGACAACAGGTCAAACCCCATCAACAATTCCTGCCAAGTGCAAGGGAATCCATGTGAATCCACACCCATAGGAAAACAAAAAGCCACAGCAAGATGCCAGCTTGGTTGAACAGGGAAATATTGACCATGTCAAAGAGAAGAGAGCCAAGAGGAAGAAGCAGGACAAACTACCAGAGAAATCCTGAGCTGGATTTAAGAACACCTAAATCTGTCTGAAGCAAAAACTGGAAAGGGAAATGCCATGAAGATATGGAAGGCTGAAGAATGGCACAGGCAACCCAGGAATTAATTTCACTTAAAAGGCTGAGGCAATTAAAGTCTTGGTCTAAGTATTTACTGGCAAAATCTGCCCCAAGTGCCCACTGTCCTAGACCAGGAGGGAAATGTGTTAACACCACAGCACAGGAGGACAGGTGAGGTGTCACAGGGAGCAGCTGGACACGGACACGAGACCAGAATGTGTCAGGAGAGCTGGCTGATGTCAAAGCTCTGTCAGCTTTAGGACAAATCCCTGATAACTGTGACAAAGGCAGTGCCATGATAACTTCAAAAAAACCTCAAGAAGGATTTTCCAGAGAACTACAGGCTGGCAAACCTTCCTTCATCATTACACATGAAGTCTGCATGAAAACTATTACCCAGAACACGAAGAGCAAGATGAGAACAGACAACATAGAAATAAATGAGGTTGATCCAGGAGTGTTTTACCTTAAATAAATCTAAGACAAAGTACCTGCCTCTGTAGATAACAGGTAAACAGTATATTTGATTCCATTTTAATACAGCTTTTGGTTTTTCTCCGCTATTACCTTGGCAGGCAACATTAGAGCCACAAACAATGTATGGGCAAAAAGCTGGATTCAAGGGCTGTTGGTGCCATGGATCAAAGTGTGACTTGCACCTGAAAGTCTAGCAAGAGGAGAGAGCTTCCTTCCAGAGACAAAAACCTGTCCGACCTGCCAGGGCAATCCAATTTTGAGTTGGAAACTCAAAACCAAGATTCAGTAGTTAAAGGGTTTACACTGCATCTCTGAATGCAGAATGAATGCATAAACATTTTTATGTACCATAATTTTATTACATATTTATCTATTTCTATTAAATGTGCATTTAGAAACTTCCAGATTGGCACCCAAATACTGACATTTCCTCCTGTAGCAATGGTTAGAGATAGGGGAGAACATGACATTTTTAGTTCTGCACACTTCTATTTTTCAATGTTTAATATCGTATTAATTATGATAATTAAAAATGCAAACATATTCCTTTGAAAGCAAGAAATTCCCCTGGTGATACAATGAGATTCAGTTCTTGTTTTAAGCCATGAAGTCATTGCACAAAAGGAGTATCAAATTTTAAGTTTTTAAAATTCAATAACGTTTTTTATTCACAGTTCTTGCTACAATAGATCTGAATTTATAATGAACTAGTATCTCAACTAAAGAGCAATGAAAAAGTACATCAAATTAACATCAAAAGCCTACAGAGTTTGCTTTTTCAGTCCATTTTTTTATCTGCAAAATATCCAAGGAAACAGAACTCGAGGTTTCCTTTAGACATACTTTTGGTGCCCCGTCCATCAAGTACGTGACCATGCAAAACAAAGAAACAGATGAGAGCAAAAAGACCAGTGTCTTCCATGTCTGCTGCTCTATTCTGCTAAATTCCCCATAAAACCATAATAGTCCAAATACCTGGGAACAGCAAAATGGAAATAAGCAGTGGATATTGTCTGGCTGGACTGGAGCAAAGCTTTCAGCACCCTCTCACAACATCCTCATGAGCAAACTCAGGGAGTGTGGGCTGGAGGAGCAGACACTTCAGGGGACTGAGAAGTGGCTGCACAGCAGATCCCAAGGGCTGGGGCACAGGGTCAGGCTGGAGGCCTGGCACTGGTGATNGGGGACTGGAGAATCTCTTATGAGATGGGCTGAGGGAGCTGGGCCTGTTCACCTCCAGAAGAGATGACAGAGGGGAGGACCCTGTCAGTGTCTGCAGGGAGGGGTCAGGACGGGGCCAGGCTCTGCTCGGTGACCTGGAGCAGCAAGACACAAAGCCATGGGCAGAAAGTGATGCACAGCAAGTTCCACCAGAATATCAGTAAGAACTTTCCTGTGCAGGTGGCCATGCCCAGGAACAGATTATCCAGAGAGGGGTGGAGTCTCCTCACCAGAGATATTTGAGAACCATCTGAGCACAATTCTGTGCAATGTGCTCTGGAATGACCCTGTGTGAGCAGGGAGGTTGGACAAAACCTGCTGTGGTGCCTTCCAACCTGACCTATTCTGTGATTCTGAGGAATTTTCTGTCACAAGAATGACTTGAGAGGTCTCATCTACTTTGTTCTATACAGCAAATACTACAACCAGCTCAAAGCCTGATTTTATGACAGGTCATGTATCTTCTCACTATTACCAGCCACTTTAGGTAATATTATTGTTAATCTATTTGAACATTTACAATGGGTTATTTTGAGGGCAAAAAAGAAAACTATTTTAATTATGCATTTTATTTTGGGAAATCTAAATATTTTTCGTGGCACAGTATGCTTTCCAAACAGGCAGAAATAAGATCATTTGTACCACACAAGTCATACACATATACCACACAAATCCTACCTTGAGCATACTGTAAAAATAAATCTATTTGTGGTGTTCCCCCTCATTACCATGATAAAGAACACCACACTAGAATTAACCTTTGTATTCAGCCTTTCCTTAGCTGCTGTTATTGACACATAGAAGGATAAATTTCTGCTTAAGAAAATTTCACCTTGCATAGCCAGATTTTGTTAGCTCCAAGGAAGAAGTTGCCCTTTATACTCTCAGAGCAGTATCCAAGCTGATCAGTTCACTCTAAATGAAATAAGCTTTGTTGCAGCATCAAGTTTAACCAAGTGGCAGTACTGATTATTCCAAGTGTTCACACAATATTGAATATTCACACATTTTTGGTCCTGCTGTTTGGAAAAGTAAGAAACTACACATTCAATTCTGTCGTGACACATAATTTTTAATTAACTATAGAAAATTAATTTTACTAGTTTATTTTTCGAACATGAAAACGTACTAGCACAATCTCATGCATCACCAGCTTTTGGCTTAAACTCTACTAAATGCCAGAAGGTATTTAACTTTAATATTGTACTCACTGGGTGCTGACATCCACCCAAAGGCAGACTGCAGAATGGGCTGAATCCACTCACAGGGTGGAAGTCACACACCACTCCAGCCTCAGTCCAGGCTGTAGTGCAAGGAACCAAAACTTATTCTAACACTCAGGTGAATGAGATTTTTTGCCTTGTCTTTTGCTGCTAATTACCCTGTTCATTAGGAAGAGCCAGCAGTGATGAAGGAGATGAGGATAAAGCACCACCTCACCCTGACAGGAGATAAGGTAATGCAGCACACCTGAAAGGGTGGGCAGCCACAATGCAGCAGGGGATTCAACGTGCCCTGACACAGAAAACCTGGGGGGTTTAGCAGCTGGTCTCCAAGCTTTGCAGAAATACTTCCCAGGTTTCTTTTTTGAGAGGAAAAGATGCTGGTTTTTAGGAATTAAAAAAAAAAAAGCCAGGAGAAAAGTGCTTTCCCAGAGAAGGCTTGGGGGAAAGGAGTGCTCCTCACCTTCCTCTTCCCTCTCCCAGCCAAGCAGGTGGCACAGATCTTCTTGAAGGTGAATGGCCAATCTGGGCATCAATTCCAGAAAGAATTTGGTTCTGGTTTTCCTATATTTA
>VXBC01005403.1:0-147182 GCA_013399945.1 Ploceus nigricollis
AATAAAACACACCACCACAACTGTCACCTAAAAATTCTATTATTTTTTGAGGAATGGAATCCGGGATTTTAAATTATTTCTCACTGTCAATCCATAAATGGTTTTCATTTCTATCATAAAAATAATTGCCATTCACAAAAGAAAAAACAGCATTTCTTAGTAAGAGCATTCTAGAGTGTCCTTTTGAGTGCTTTTATGGGTGCCACCCAAACTGTCTAAGTAAACATGACACTATTTAATTAATCAGTGTGAGACATGTCTTATAAAGTTGTTGTTGGATTTGTTTTAGATTTCTGCTAAGCAAGGAACAAATGTTGAAAAAGTTCTTCAAAAGGTCATTGAGAAGATCCCACCGTAAGTCTGTATTTAATTATGTATCTAATTAACCTCATAAAGTAATAACTCAAAATCATGAGTTGCATTTATATGGTATTGGCAGTAGTTTTACACTTAATAAGCATCTAATTTAAAGAAAATATTTTATAGCAAGATGTAGGAGAAACAGAAGGAAAATAGTGACTTGTGCTTAAACAGGAGAGGTGAATTAGTCACCAGCGAGGTTGAAAAAGTAGAGGGACATTTTCTTCACCTCTGTCTTTACCAGCACAGGGCTTTAGGCCTGAGGAGCAAAAATGCAGACTGATGCACAGACCCACTGTCATCAAAGAAGGAGTTGGTATGTGAACTGTTACAGGAGCCTGAGCCCTGTGCATCCATTGGCCCTGAGAGTATCCACCTGAGGATTGTAGGAGAGCTGGCTGTGTCTGTGCAAAGCTGCTCTTTGTAATCTTTGAGAAGCCATGGAGATCAGGGGACATCCTGGAAGACTGGAAGGATGCTAATGTCCAGTTTACAAGAAGAGCTTAAAGGAGTATCCAGGAATTTATAGGCCCATCAGTCTTACTGCAGTCCCTGGAAATGATATGGAACAAATCCTCCTGGGGGCTATGACAAATCAGATGAAGTAAGTGATTGGGAAAAGCGAGCAGGGATTCACCAAGGGTGTATTGTGCTTGACAAACATGATCACCTTCTACAGCAGAGTAACCTGCTGTGTAGTGTGAGTGACACTGGCAACCTGGGTTTCTCTCTACCTGGATCTTTAAGGTTTTTGAGAAACTCCTGGAGAAACCACTGTGTTACAGTCTGGAGTGGTCTTTGTCATGGGAACTGTCTGACAGGCTGCACCCAGAGGGTGGTGGTAAATAGCTCCTTTTCAGACTGGCCACAAGTAGGGTCTGCCAGGGTTCCACATTGGGTTCAATGCTGTTTCTTATCACCATAAGTGATTTGGAAGTTGGGATGTGTACCCTGGTGAAGTTTGCCAGTGATACCAAACTGAGAGGGGAAGTAGACAGCTTCAGAAAGGGGGAGCAACTTTGCAGGAAGACGTAGATAGGCTGGAAGAGTGGGCTAAAAAGAGCCCTATGAAATTCAACAGAGGCGAAGGTCTTGCACCTGGGAATACGTAATTCAGGAGCATAGCACGGGCTGGAATCTACCTAGTTGGGGAGCAGCTCTGTGGAAATGGACCCGGAGGTCTTTGGGTACAACGAAGTCAATATGAGTGAGCAGGGTGCTGCTGCAGCAAAGAAAGACAACAGCGTGCTGGGTTGCCTTAGGACATCAGGGACAGGGACATCAACAGCAGAGATGAAGAAGTCGTTATCTCACTCTGCTCAGTGGTGGTCAGCCCACGCCTGGAATACTGTGTTTGGTTTTGGTCCTTCCTGTGCAGAAAATGTGGACTGGCTGAAGAGGGGCCACAGAGGTGATTGAAAGACTGGGCAGTCTGCCCTTTGAGGAAAGGCTGAGAAAAATGGCCTTGTTCAGCCTTGAGAAAAGAAGGCTTAAGGGAGACCTTTTGCTGTGTCCTGGTATTTAAACAGTAGCTACAAAGAGACATTGGAATAATCTCTCCAGGAAAGTGGTGGATTGCCCAACATTGGACACTCTCTGGTTTGTTTGGGCAGGGTGCTGGGCCGTCTTGTTAAGCCTGTGTTTTTGCCAAGAAAAGTTGGATCAGGTGATACTGGAAATCCCTTCCAACCTGGTATGATTCTATGAAAGTGTTTGGGGTGGGCATGCTTGCTCATTCAATACTGAATGAAAACACACTGCATAATACATTGTTCTAATTTGTTTTGGTGGCAGACCCCAATGTAATACTGCTGATCCATTGAAAGCCTTAGTATTTGACTCTACCTTTGACCACTACCGAGGTGTCATAGCTAACATTGCGCTCTTTGGTGGGGAGGTTGCAAAAGGACAGAAGATTGTGTCTGCACACACTAAGAAAAGATACGAGGTTAATGAAGTTGGAATTCTGACTCCAAATGAACAGCCAACACATAAGCTGTAAGTAAAAACTTCTTACAGTGGAACAAATAATATATTGGGGTAAGCTACAATGTCCTGATTTCTGTTTGGTTTTTGCTTGAGAGGTAAAAACTGGGAGATGTCTAGGTTTTTGTTCTTGGTCTTTGGCGGTGGGTTTTTTAATAATTACTATTTGCAATTTAATGCTCTGTGTCATTTTTTATTTTGGGCATGCTGAAGCAGAAGGTTTTAGGGAGTCCTTTTTGGGCACTGCTGTGGGAAGAATCCATTATCTTCTGTACTACATGGAACATCTGGACAGCTAGGTGTTTAAAGGCTAGTGTTCGATATTCTTATTCAGCTGTCCAATTTATTTCTAGGAACTGCCTTGTTTGAGAATGGGAATGGGGCTTCATCTTAGTTATTGCTGCAGCATATTTTGAGGGTGGAAGGCTTAAAATCCATGAATGCAACAGCTTCCAGAAACTGGCTTCTTAATGGCAGCAGTGGGAAGAAAATCAGGTACCTAGAATTAGTGGAGAAGTTTTACCGGTTTGCAACCAAATATATGTTAATAACTTCATTGGGGGCATTCTCAGATTACATTACTGTGTTTGGTGGTTTGAACCCAGCCAGCATCCCAGCCAGCCCCCTGCTCACTCCCCAACCCTAGCAGAATGAGAACTGAGGAGGTACTTGTGGATTCAGATAAAGACAGTTTAATAAATGAATGAGAAAAAAAAAAGAAATAAGAAAAGTGATGCAAAGACAGTCCATTATTCACCACCTTCCACAAGCAGACTGATGTCCTGCTAGTCTACAAGTAAAAGTCTTGGAAAGACTACACTTCTTTTGTATTGCTAAACATGATGATCTGTGGTATGGAATGCCCTTTTGGCCAGTTTGGGTCTGTTGTCCTGGCTGTGTCACCTCCCAGTCTCTTGCACACCCCCAGTCTGTTTGCTTGCAGGGGCAGAGTGAGAAACCCAGAGGGCCTGTTCAGCAATACCTAAACATTGGTATGTTATCAACACTTGTTTCAGTCACAATTCCAAAACACAGCTTCATAGAAGACTGCTTTGAAGATAGTTACTCCATCCCAGCCAAAACCAGTACACTGTTTTACTCAATATTTACCATGTATTCCCCTACTATTAGCATAGATGTGCTGATGGAAAGTGTTTGTCTAGTTTCATTCTACTGGTATATGAAACTTGCTGTGCTGGCAGCTGGGAACTGTTCTAGATTCTTTGTCATAGGAGCTTCTCAAGGGTCTAGCTCCAGCTTTTAAACTGGGAGCAACACAGTATTCAAAATACAGGACCATAAATGTACTGTTCAGCTGTAACAGAAAAAGAAAAAGAACTAGTTGAGACTGTTCACAACTCAGAGGTGAAACAACTTAAAACTCACTTCTGGACTTTGGATATGGGCTTTTAAGGGGGTGATTTATTTGAATTTCTGGCTGGGCTAAATCAAGTAGGAAAATAGTAGAAATACTGCTAATGCCAACAATCATGTCCATATAATAACAATTTTATTTAGCTATGCAGGACAGGTGGGGTACCTGATTGCTGGAATGAAAGAAGTAACGGAAGCCCAAATAGGAGACACACTGTTTTTGTATAAACAGCCAGTGGAGCCTTTGCCTGGCTTTAAGTCAGCGAAGCCAATGGTTTTTGCAGGTGAGGAGTAAATCAATATAAAGTGGAGTTACTTTTTTCCATTGACAAGAGTAAGAGCTGTTAGAGCTTTTAAAAGAAGACATGTATATTAAGAGTTGGGAGGATTAGAATTTTAGCCGAGGTGCATCACTTATGTAGATTTGTGTGTTTTCCCTGTGACTTAACAGGATTAGTAGTAAATGCTGACTGATTTTACATGAATACAACACAAACATGATTATTGTTTCTAATGCCAGTAAACTCTTAATAGCTGGAAAAGAAGGGTTGAAATTTAAAAAAATTATTCATCTTGGGATGAATAAAAGAGGGAATTATTCATCTTGATAATCAGGTTGCTGTAATTGCTTTGTTGGTTTTTCTTCTTTTAAAATTTAGCAACTGTTTCATTTTTGTTAAACATGGTGAACTGCCAGAGCTAATATGCAGAATGATCCTGTAAAATATTTGACTTTTTGAGCTTGAATAGTTCCATTGAGCTGTTGCCACTAGCTTCAGTAAATACTACAAATGCTACAGAAGGTGGCTTTAGAAAAAATTCTGTAAATAATTTTCTAGACCTGTTGTGAAGCAGTGTGTAAAACTCACTTGAACTGTCTCATGGAGACTAGGCTGTCTCTCAGTGACTATTGCAAAGTCTGATCTTGTAAATAATGTTTTTGTGTGCATGTGTGTTGCTTCTTGATGTAGATGACATTTTCTGAGCATACAAGGATGTTAAAAGTGATACAGTAGGATCTATTTCAGGCAGTAGTTATACAAACAGCTGTTTTTATTAATTTTGAAAGAATAAAGTAATATTTGCAACTTTGAAATGATACTTTTTATTTTTCACTCACTCTTAGCTTTGAGGGAACATCTCAGTGAAGTCTATACATTTACACTGCAAAACAGTGGTTATACTCAACTGTGACTCTTCCACAAATGTGAAGGATTAGATGAGTACAGTGATCCTACTGTTATGGTTTAGATGTTAATTCTGAGGTAATCGAAAACATTTTTGTTTTGACTAATTTTTTTTTGAGGACTAAAGAATCCTCATGTTGTTTTTCACATTTAAAAACTGATGGAGCAGAAAGTAACTATTCCTGATTTTATTACTCTGTTAACTGTAAGTGGCATATTTGAAAGCCAGGTACACAGTAGCTAAAGCTCTCTGTCACATCACTTCTATTTAATATATTTTGACAGGAATGTATCCAATAGATCAAACAGAATATAATAATCTCAAAAGTGCTTTGGAAAGGCTGACATTAAATGACTCCAGTGTAACTGTTCATCGTGACAGTAGCCTTGCCTTAGGAGCTGGATGGAGGTGAGGTTTTTTGCTGCTTTCATTTTTGAAACCATTCATAAGTTAATGCATGTTTAAGTAAACTGAAGGTAGAATTAAACTTAATTCAAAATTAGAAGCTGTAATTCAAATTAATGATAAAGATCAAAAGCATTTGATTTTTTTACATTCTCTGTTTGCATAGAGAATGAAAATTTTTGTGATTAATAGTTTTTGTTCTCCAAGACTTAATTCAACTGTAGGATTATTTGGTCCCTTGAAGGTTGTTTGCTCTGCCTGATACTGCCATACTAGCACTGTAAACATGCTGGAGGGTGAAAAAGACCACTGTGAAATTCCAGGGGATACACAAATACTTTTACCAACAGGGTGTTTATTTTCCAGATTGGGTTTCCTTGGTCTTCTACATATGGAAGTCTTTAATCAGCGTTTGGAGCAAGAGTATAACATGTCTGTTATTTTGACTGCACCTACAGTTCCATATAAAGCTGTTCTTTCCTCAGCAAAGTTGATAAAGGTATGTTAAATTCATTTTAAAAATTATGTAAATATAATAAACATCTAGAGTCTCTTTTTAAATGTAGGCTAGTACTGTATTTTATAGTAAGCATTAGAAACAGCTGTATATTACTTAAAGAGTTTTTAATTTTCTTAAGGATGTTAACTGCTCTTTCCCCTTTCATTTCAAGCACTCTCTTTTTATGTCTTATACTTTTCATTGAAAATGGGAGTATAGGACACATATCTTGCTGTATTCTTTTAAGTGCTTACTGACTGGACGGCATTAAAAGCAGGTGAAATAATCTTCCAGGCTTTATCTGTCAGAAAAGATGAACGTTTCTAGAAATGGTTTGTGATGATACTGTAGATTGGCAGGGGCTGATGAAAGAAAGTGAGATTTTTTGATCACAATTAAATGGGCATGTGCTAACTTCATTAAACTGGGTGCAAATAGAATTACTGTGTTTGAGTTTTAGAGAGAGAAAGAGGTAGACTTAGAGCACCTGCTGACAGAGGAGGCTGCAAATTGACTGGCTAATTGTTCTGTAAATTACTAAAAACTTGTATGAGAAAGGTTTCTGTACTTACAAGGTGTGAGGCCTAGACCTTTTATCTCTCTGGTTGTTTTGGTTTCTTATTCAGGCAGTATAGCAGCTGAATGTAGTTGACACCTTTGGTGTGTGATTCTGGACTGTTGATGTGGGATTCTTTTCAACAATGCTGGAAGTTGGGTCCCTGTCAGTGGAGATGATGTAATCACTTGCTTTGGAGGAGAGGGAAGTTGCATTTACACAATAAGCAGCATAACCTTCCTTTTACCTCAGAAGGGTAACTCCAGCCCTTACTGGGATGTTGGACTGGAAAAAGTAGGTAATGAAGACACTTACACAGGAATCAAAAACTTCATTTCTAAATCCACTTCAGCATGTGAGGGAGCCTGAACCCAAAGTTCTACTTAGAGAAGAAAGTCCCCACCACTGATTCTAAAATATTTAGAGCAGGTCTTCGGTTGAAGCTGTGTAATAGTAACTTAGAGGATCAGGATGAAGTAAGAAGGAAGATCCTCAATTTACAGGGGAGAGAGAGACCTGGAAAGATGGATAGAAAGGTTTTTTGCATTTTTATCATTTCCCAAGTAAAAAGCTAATTTCTGCATAATGATATTTAAGGATATGCTGATAATGGACTTCTATGTGTTTTATAAAAATCTCTTCTAAAATCATCTTTGGTTTAAACTTGGATTGCATAATGCACCAATGTTTTCAGGCAATTGAAACATATTTTAGCATTTTTTCAATGCTATATTTGTCTCCTTTGCTGTTTATTTTACTTACTTCTAAAATTACAATACCTGGTTTATTTGTTTGTTTTCAGGAGTATGGAAAAGACCAGATTACTATTATCAACCCTGCTCAGTTTCCTGATAAACTTTCAGTATCAGAATATTTGGAGCCAACTGTTCTTGGTACTATTGTAACACCTCATGAGTATATTGGGAAAATAATTACCTTGTGTCAGGTTGGTGTATAATTTTAATTTTTTCTTTTGCATTTTTAAGCTCTTCACCTCATACTTAAAGTGAAGACACAAGATAGTATGATAATAGATATTACTACTTAAATAGTATCTTTGAAGTAATTATTGAATACTTTTGAAAGATAAAATAATTTTTAACATTTTATTTGTAAAATTCTGAACTACAGAATCCATAAATTGAAAAGTTAATGATGAATTTCAGTGACAACAAAGTACTTGGTGTGTACTAGACTAATTCATAGCTAGTTCTGTTCTCCTGAATGAATGGAGTCTGCAGCAGGGGAATAAGATGTATTGGGTTTTTTAGAACTATATTCATGGAAATACAACTTCAGCCAACACTTCTGACTATGTACCCATGTACTTTTTTCAGTACTTCACTGAAAGTAAATTTAGGATAGCAATGGCCAAATTTGCCTAATTGTATTTGGAATACTTCTAATTGAAAATGTTTTAACTGCTATGCATATTGTGTTTATATTATTTCTTCACAATATTTTTCTTGGCTTTTAACATTCCAAAATGCATAATACAAAGCAGTACAGTGAAGAATAAAATCTATTAAAAAGAATTTCTAAAATAACTTTAAGAACACCCTCCTGGGAGAAAAGAAGATGAGCTGCAAGTCCTACTGTGGCAGCAGTAAGCAGAAGCTGTTAAGGATTTCAGAAATTCAGCATTAGTTGTAACCACTTAATTTTTTACAGTGCTGCAGTTTGTCCTGGGACTTCAGCGAACTACCAGTAAGAAAGTTACTTTGGGGCTTAAGAAAGTTACTTTGGGGCTTGAATTCTCTTGTGTAGCTTGATAGCTGTTCATTTTAATTTGCTTTCTATTTTTCTGTAGAAAATTTCAAGGAAACTGAAACAATTTTTATTTGTCTAGGATCGTAGGGCAGTCCAGAAAGATATGTTGTACATTGATGAAAACAGGGTTATGCTAAAATACCTCTTTCCACTGAATGAAATTGTGGTGGATTTTTATGATGCTCTTAAGTCTCTGTCTTCTGGCTATGCAAGGTAACTACCTCCCCTGTTCCCCCTTCTCCTCCTCCCACCCTGGACCCTGGAGGGGGGTGGTATGGTAAAAAAAGGCCTGAGGAACAGCTGTGGAAGGGCACAAGTAAAGAATATTCCTTTATGGTGGTGCTGCAAATCTAGTCTCTCTTTACCTTGAATGGATTAGATTCACTGTGAAAATGGATGGAAATAAGTCTGAAAAACATGAAAAGTGCGTCACTACCTAATAGTCATTGTCTTTGGCAATGCGTGTATTTTTCAAGGGCACCCTCTGGAGTGGCACTGGCTCATCTATATGAGTAAGACCTAAATGGTCTGTTCTTGTCTGAAGTGACACTGTACAATTTTTTTCAATGGAATCACTGAAACTGTACTACTAATTGTATGAACTGCCTCTTGGTGGAAAAAGGAAAATAACCACATTGGTTATTTAAAGCTAGTAAAAACAATGTGGTATTTAAAACAAACAGTACTTACTTTACATACATGCTTTATTATGTATAAAAAATATGAAAAAATAAAATCATGTGTATTTTGAGACAAAATTTTCTGTTTTGGGTGGCTGCTATGAATTCAGAGTCTAGTACAGTGCTCAGATGTTTGTGAAGAGCCTTTGTGAGTTGAATGGAAGGGAAAATGTTGCATGGCAATGAGCTTGTGCCCCAGGAGGCTCAATAGCTCTCACAAACCTGGTATGTTAATGGGATATGTTACACAATAGGAACTGGTATACCTAATTACATTATTTATTTTATAAACATAAAAATGAATTTTATTGAAGGACTGAATTTGCTTTGAGTTTATTTTTTCTTTAATTATGTCTTACAAATGTAAGTAAGACATGTCTTGCCTAGGTTTATATATGTATGTAGTAAAAGCAGAAACAAAAGTGGAGAGGCAAGGTAGAAGAAACAGAGGGATGGAAGTTTTGAATTTCCTCTCTGGATCTGGCTCCCCCACTACATAAAACCTGACCTGTTTATCAAGAACCTATCTCATTAGCAGTATTATGCTGGGTTTCCTTTGATTCAGGGATGATTGCCAACGATGTTGCATTATCTTATTTATTTATCTGTTTTTATTTCCTAATTGACTCCTTAATACAGCTTGTGTATGTAGTGCTCTCAGTAATCATATTTCTGTTATATGGATCCATTCACATATCTGTGGTTATTAAGCCAACTAAGATAGAAGTACTTTGAAATAATCTCAAAGGATTTCCACCACCCCCCTTTTCTGGTATTTCAGATTTGACTCCACTACAGTGATACTGATGATCTTCCACAATTACACTTACACACAAGATCGATCGATCTATCTATCTAATCTATCTATCTATCTATCTATCTATCTATCTATCTCTCTATCTGTTGCATACATCACCTCTACATCTCTTCCATTTTAAGAATTTTTGCAAACTAAAACACAGACAGCAAGACCCACACCTACCAAAGAAGAAATCTGGTTTGGAAACTAAGTGAAAAACTTAGTTGTCAGAGATAGTGATAATAGGGGGTCACATAAAAAGTTTGTCAAATGAGAGGTTTAAAAGAAGACAGTCCTGGATTAGTGTTTGATTCCTGTGACATTCAGGACATTGTTCAAAAGCTGTGTTGAAGGGTTCTTTAAGACTGCATTAAGCATGTAGATTTCTAATTGCTCATTAGATTGGAAAGACATCTTTGAAGTCAAGATGACATCTTTCTGCATTGGAGGGGACATTACGTGCAGTATATTTCTAGTGTGAAAATGTACTGAGAGATTACTAAAAACTACTCCCATTATATTAAAAAGTTCAAGTGTTTAATTAAGAAATGTGTCTATAAAATCTATGGAACAAAGAATGCAAAATATAATTTATACAATATCATGACTAATTTTTGAACTGCTTTTATTTTTTTAGTTTTGATTATGAAGATGCAGGTTACCAATCAGCAGATCTAGTCAAAATGGATATTCTTCTAAATGGAAATCCAGTTGAAGAACTGGCAACTATCATACACAAGTAGGTTTAATGGATCCCTTATTCAAAAGGAATAACAATGAAAACATTGTCTATTAATAGGACTTGATGATCTTAAGGTCTTTTCTGACCTAAATGTTTATATGATTCTAAATTACTCTAGGTATATGTATTACTTGTAATATGACAAATCTGTTTGAAGATTTGCATTGAAGATTTTTCCATATGACCACCTTCATTACCGCTGAAAAAGAGAAGCATTTTGTAGTATGAAAATTAGGAAATAATTAATAGCAATTTTTTTACTTCCCTTTCTCAGCTTAAGTACTGGATATCATATTTTTGTGGACAATGTAGGGCAGAGAGAAAGAAATGCAAAATGCCAATCTTCTAAAGGGCTGGAAAAATTTAAGTACAGACCAATCTAGGAGATGCCAGATGCATTATTTATGATGCTTAATACTGACAAAAAATGATTTTGTTCTCCCAGTAATTCCTGTTCCATAGAAGTTTGTTATTACCTTGTTTGAAGGTAAATATTTACTGCATGCAATTACCTCAGAACTTTTTTGTTAAAATGATTCCATTTCTATGAGCATTTCAGGCATTAGAGGTGAGAATAATGCCTTTCCTGTTTGCAGCCTGTCCCCTATCTTCTCACAAAGTTTTTACAAGGCTCCCTTCTGTAACTTCAGCATCCCTTTCCAATAATGCCTACTTTTGTGTGTTGTTTGGTTTTCCTTCTAAAATATTTGTAGTTGCTAAATATTTGTATATTTTCATATTTTTTACATAACTGCAGTCTTGAAATCCTTAGAATTCTGTAACTCCAGAAGGATGACGTAGGAAAATAAAACCCCTTGCCTTCTTCAGAAGGATCATGGGGCTGAAGGGGACTAACTGTCTTGCACACAATTGCTAGTTAATGCATTTCTTGTAAGCATGCAGTGCTTAGAAATCTACCTGAAAAGATGCAAAATGGAGCGGGCCACCTTGCAAAAGTTAGTTATTGCTTTAACGTGTATTTTTTGATCAATTTCGCCCATATCCTGAACTGTTTTACTCACTAAAACTGACAACCTTTCTTTTGGCTTTAGATTTCAGTTGGTTTTTTTTTTAAACTCATAGTTGCAGTCATTTTGCTCTTGCTGCAGGTATTCTCAGTCTTCCCACTGTAAAAACTGCATCTGTAAGAATTATGCTGAATTTATAGAGAAAGCATTACAGAGATTACTCTAAGCTTGGTATCAAGATAGTCATCATTTGCTCTTACTGTACAAGTAAATATATGTACCTCTTAAAACTGTAATGCTCAATGAACATGACTTAAGTACTTCATGTTTAAACTGTTTGCTGTATACTGGTATCAAAGAGTCACATTGCCACTACCTGAAAACATGTATTTTGGTAAAAAATATCTGCTAAATACAGATATTTTTAGATAGAGATAGACCCATTTCTTTCTAATGGCTTATGAAAGTATCTGTTAGTAGCTTCTTTAGACCTTTTGTTGTTTTCTCTTTCCAAAACCTGAAGCATATGCAGATGCTGAATGTAGTTAGATAATTTTTATTAGGAGATGACAAGAGTATGTTAATTTATTTTTTCTTATGATATAAAATCAGACTTTGAAAGCATCCTGTAATATGTATATTTTGACCACTTGAGCCTACTATCAATGAAAATTGTCATTGACTTAGTTTAAAATTTCACTTGAAGCTGTGGCAGTATTCAAAATGTGTTTTGTGATCGATAATCAGGATGTTTTTTATATGATGTTAAATACTGAGGTTAATACAGTCTTATCACCTGCTAGTATGAAACAGGTGACAAACAGAGACCACTTATTAGATGTAAAATTTGATCTGATCAGCTTATCTTCTGAGTTAAGAAGAGGAAAACCTCTACTAAAATCCTTCAAACAGTTTGATTTATGGATATATTTTTAGTGTTGCTGACCCTTTTTTTCAGTGATAAAGCCTATGTTGCTGGTAAACACCTATGTGAACGTTTAAAAGAGACTATTCCTAGACAGTTGTTTGAAATAGCCATCCAGGCTGCCATTGGCAAGAAAATCATTGCAAGAGAAACGTAAGTGAAGCCTTTCTATTCCCCTTCTTTTTTTTTTCTGTCCATATTTCAAGATATGTAAAATACAGACTTTTGAAGTCTTATCTAGTTTTTATACATTACAGGACTTTGATTTTGCTATAAAGTTGTATTTTTCTTGATATATGCTACTTGAAGAAAAAAAACCACATTTGAGCAGTGACTATTGATTAAACATTTTAAATTAAATTTATACAAAGAAATAGTATTTTTATTTTAGATTGCTTGGGGTCAGAATTGCACTTAGTGGATAAAGTGTAACTTCCACCACACATATCCACTTCCTCTTTGGCAGTGGAAAAAGTTTCTTACTACTGAAAAAAAATAGCTAGTTGTGGAATACTTTGCTGTGAGAGTCAGCAAAAAAATAGCTGATTTGTGCTGTTCCAAAGGAAATATGTTGCAGCTGAACGTAAAAACATTTTCCTAGCACATACTTCTTTAAAGCAAACCATTTCCTTGATGTTGTGTTTCTCATCACATTTTTCTGTTGCTGTTTAAGTAGGATTTAAACAGTGGCAAAATGATTAAAGGTCAGAATTCAGGCAGAGGTGCTGTAAGAATTTGTTTATACATGTATGTACACATGGATGTAACACTTCCTGTGAGTCATAGCAGAAATTTCAGATAAAAAGCCGAGATTGTGATTTCTTTATGTACATATTATATGCCCTAAGTGATGTTTCTAGAATTGAAAACTGTGAATTACATCTTCTGTTTAAAGTTTCATCTTTTGTATACAAAACCTGAAAATGTTATGATGCCAAAGCATCTTACAAAACTAGTACAAAAACAAGTAACATTTTAACAACTCAAGTACTTAGCTTCACATGCAGATGTTGTAATATGTTAAGGTGTGTTATTTTATTTTGCAGGCTGAAACCGTACAGAAAAAATGTTGTGGCAAAATGTGTAGGTTATTTTTTTTCTCTTCATGTTTCTGACATTTGTAAACCTTAGAGTCCTACTAAGATAATATGCCCATCTCTTCCTAGAAACCCAGCAAAGACATATTCTGCTTGTGCTCCTAAGTGTCTGTGGAATTCTAACAGATACTTTTAAGCTTTTATTTTAAAATCCAACTCTTGTAACCTCTTGCTGCAGCTTGAAGAGTGGATCAGATAAAGTAATGACTGGCATTTTCAGTCACACACTTTGAGTGTGTCTGTTTCATCTCCTCATCATTTTCTAATAGTTGTAGGCACACAGTAAGTGCATGTGTGTGTATTTGTATACACAGGCATAGAGGTAACTTCATGTTTCCTAAATTGGTTTTCAGGTGATAGAAGGAAATACAAATGTGCTTCTTTTGAGACTTGATTGTGATTAGACTTCTACTTAGGTTTGCAGTAATACATTGTAATAAAGCTTTAAATTTGCGATAGTTTACTATGGACAAGACTCAACAAAGCTGTTGGAAAACTGATGCCTCTCATTTAGCTTGGATTTAACTCTCTGAAGTGAACATATTGGAAAATATTAAACAAGTGTCGCTTTCTCACAACTGCAATAGAATTCTGCTAAGCACAGCTTTGGGATGGTTTCTGTTCAGCACTGTACAAGGCTTTAGGTAATTTTTCTAGATGTAAACACCTAGTGCTAGTCAAGATGCCACAGTGTATCTGAGCTGGTATCCTGCTGCTATTTCAAGGGGATTTGGATCTAATGTGTTGTCTAGTGTCAGCCAGGCTTACAGGAATGTATATATTTAGGTGACATTTCAACACTCAGTTGTCCAAATTAATGTGTTTATTTGCTTCCTTGTTCTTTTTAACTAGTGGCCTTTAGGCCAAACTATTTGGAGTATAAAGTAATCTTTTTGTCTAAATATAACCAGCCTTTCTGACTATTTTTAAACCCTTGAGTTTAAAACTCAAGTTTTGGAGTGTACTGTAGCTGCAGTTGTAGTTTAGGCTTAGTAAATTTTTTTTTTTTCACAGTATGGTGGCGACATAACAAGAAGAATGAAGCTTTTAAGGAGGCAAGCAGAAGGCAAGAGGTTGATGAGAAAAATTGGCAATGTTGAGGTTCCAAGAGATGCCTTTATACGTGTTCTAAAGAGAGAAACTGACAAATAGAGATCAGCAACATCTGATCTTCCAGATCATGTCAGCTTTTTGCAGACAGTAGCAAAGTGAGCTAATACAGGATTTATCACTGTGAGAGGGAACATACTTGAATTTAAATGGTATGAATTTAGTATATGTGGGAAGATGAATTGACTTAAAAATGTACATATATTTGTAGATTATTATTAAAGTTGACTGCATCTAAAAGTTCACATTATATTGTTTTTTCATTTTATTCCACTGTTTTCATACTTTTAACACTTAAAATTAACATAATTTTTGGGGTTCTTTGCATTGCAAGTCTCTGTATATAGAGAGGAACCATATGGCAAAAAGGTTATAAAAATAATTTAAAGGTATATATAGACAAACAATGCTGTGTTGGTTTGGTTTTTTCTTTTAAAGTTTGAGCTGTTGACACAAAAGTATCAAGCTGTTTCCTGTTTCACTTTCTTTAAAGTTGCTGTTGTCAGGAAATTGTGATGCTAGGAAACCACATCAGATGAAAAAATCAAAACTTTTAAAATTTACCATGCTGTTTATTTTAAAGCAGTTGAAGTGTGTAAGTTTACCATTAGTTCAGCCTAGCTGTGCTCATCTCCAGGGAAATGGTAAGTTTCATATATGAAAACACAGGATCTGTAACTGTTCCACTAGTAAGACCAATTCAGGCATTAAAAAAGTTTATTTAACATGAAGGTTTGGTTATAGCATATCTTGCTATAGTTGGTGAAGTTTTATTTATATTGTTTACATACTAAAGTTTGTCAGTGCATCCCCAGTTAAATGCTGCAGTGTAGCGCGCGTAACATGAGGTGTTACTTTTGGAAGTGTACACAAAAGGAATATAAACATCAGTTAATGACCCTACTATGCACTGTATTTACAACTGTTTACCCACCTCCAAAAGCTTTTGAGCTGCATTTTTGATCTTCAGGGACTAGTTTTGCTCTTCACAAATCTTAATTTCTTGGTATTAAATATTTATTAGAGAACAAATTGCTAATCACACCTACTAAAGTACTCAATCACCAGGAAAGTCTGCCCTTAAATTTAGGCTTGTACCTACATTTTAATCATAAGCTAGTTTTATTTCAGCCTGCATACAAGAAGGAATTGGGAAAATCTTTGGAGGGATGGAATTGAACAGGACATGTTCCCTTTCAACCTGTATTAGTGTCAGAGTACAGAAAAAGGGGAGAGGGAATTCTGATACTTTAATGGTTTGTTGGGGCTTTTGTCTGTTTGGCTGTGTTTTTGTGGTTTTTTTTTTTATTTTTTTTTTTTATTTGAAGCTGTTTCAGGTGCACTGAAAAAACCAAAGATCTGGATGTGAACAAGGTATCTGTACCTTTAATAAAGGTACCTAAGCTGCTGCTACTGACCCTGAAGAAAGGAAGTATGCTGTGGATAAAGGCTCTCTAACACATGTATTATTCCTCCCCTGTAAAAGCTAGCATTTAAGGAACTACAGCTGCAGGGATACATGCTAGGAGCAAAGGAGCTAAAACAAGGTCCTCCCCACTCCTTGAACTAGACCTACAAGCACTGGTTCTGTACTGAGGAATAAGGCAGAAGCTAAAGGTGAGTTAGACATTATCCAAACAGTAAATCATATACTTGCTGAGTGACAGACTCAAGTGTATGTTACCTAATTAAATGAGTTACATAGATGGATAGAGCTGCCTTGAGAATCTGTTTTAGATTTTCTATAGTCACCTGAGGCAGAAAAAAAAATACAAATTGTAGACTTAATTCTCAAAGGACTTGTACATGTATCAGTTTTGAGAACAAGAACTTTAAATGAACTGGTCAGTACCTGTAAAGTACATGAAGTATTAGCTTTTGATACAAATGTACCAGATTCTATCTCGTTATTTTTTCATTTCCCCCGTTTCCTTTGGAAATACCTTAAAATGTGAAAAAGAATAAAATGGTAACCTTGATGTGCTAGACTAACTTAGAATTTACTTTTAAGACCTCCTGAACTTGAAAAATGCTTGCTTTGCCATTACTGCAGAGTAACAGGTTAAATTTTATGCAGCTTAAAGGGCTGACTTGCTCTTAGTAGTTGACAAGTTTGGAAGGTACTCTCCTAAAGAAATGATATTTCATAAAATGATTGGAAGTATCTTAAGGAATGAAATAATGGAAACAGGGTAGTAGTACTTCCAAAAAATTACATAATATAGCACTCAAAATTAAAAAGAAGTAGTGTAACAAGAGAAACAAGCTGGAGAACACCAAAAACTGTGCATTAAGAGACAATAACAGTCCCAGACCCACTCAAGGATAGACAGGTTCTGCTGTACCAGTATTTAAACTGGCCTGTGTTTCACAGAAGGTCAGGTAGTTAAAAAGGGAGAAAGATACTAATTCTGTGATCTCACACATCTTGAGAACACAAAGGGCTTTAGTGAGTAAGGGTGCCAAGCGAGGCACGTGACTGAAAGGTGTGCTGGAATAAAGAACAAGAATATTGTTTCAACAGAATTCTCCATTTTGCCATGTGAAGTGTGATGATCATCAAGATGAAACCTGATTCAATTCCTTTAATAGTAACCTAAATTCATTACTACTTTTAGTTTCATGCTTTTTGTAATAATTGCTTATAAACTTGCTTAGCTTTAAAGGCTAATAGCAAACCTAACACTGCATTTTGAGTCATACATTACACCTGTAACAGCATTCTTCTGAAAGGCAGTCTTTTCAACTTTTTTCCCCACAACGTTGCATTATGCTTCAAAAATACATATGCATTAACTGAGCCTTAAAGCTGAAAGCCTGTTTTAAATGTGTGGACATTCAATGTACTGTTGAGAACTGAAACACTAGGACTGGCTTCCTACACTGCTACAGATGCATTCTTCCATGCTTTTGTAATTTTACAGAATCAGAGAATAGTCCAGATTTGAAAGGATCCTGTAAGACCATTTATAACAAAGGTGAGCCTAGATGAGTCTAGAAAAGTCACCTAGATGAAAGGTGAGCCTACCACATCCCTGGGGAGATAATGTGATTTTGTAATAAAGACTACGTGCCTGTCATTTAGGTGAAAAGTTAAATTGTTGAAGTTACGCTCAGTTCTACTTTCTTGCAGTGAGTATTTTCAACAAGGGCTTTCACAAAAAAAGTCTTCATCAGTAAACTCTTATCCTTCTCCTTTGGTGCCTAATCACTCCTAGAAATTCTCAAGTATTTGCTCATGACAATTGATATTAGAAATGAAACAATTTTGAAACTAAGAGATTTATATTTAGGTTTTACTTATATTCAAAGTAGGAAATAACATTCCTTGTAACAGCTCAATGTTTATAATGATACAATGAAAAAGTGATTAACAGTTGGCTTTAAATGATCATTTGCAGACATTATAGTCCTGTAAATTAAGCTTTTTTCAGGCATTTCATTGTAACATCAGTTATATAATTGACCAGGTACCTCCAGGAAAGAACACTGAGATTTTTTTCCTTATGTATAAAGCTTGATTACCAAAAATATAAAAATCCTAAAGTAATTTGAAGTACATGAGAGGATAAAGTGCTATTGTAGAAGTTTAATATTTTTATCCATGGAGCAAGTTGTAACTTCGAAGAATTTGGTGCATTTTTAGGCACTGTTTTTGTATCTTCATTTGCCCGAAATATACAGCAGGACTTGAGATGCCCAAAAACTGTTTAAGACAAATTTAAGGCAACCAAGTGCAAAAGCTCAGTGTACATAAGATATATGTAAACAGAACATTTCATAGTAGAAATTGTACAACTATTACAAGTCCATAGTATTAGCAAAGGCCAAAACCATTCTGCCTAGAGACACAAATGCAAAATGTAATTACACTAACCAAGCCAAAAATTAAGAATTCTGGGAAATGAAGTGTCATTATCTCTAACATGAGGCAGATGCAATACATTGCTGTGCTAGAGTAAGTGCTCTGCTTTTCCCCTCTCTACATAACGTGCAGTCTCTCCCAAGTTTGTTCTTTTCCATTTAGTGATGTACCAGCCAACAGCAGAGCTCCAAATGTTAAAGCAAAACGCACAACACAGCAAACAGATGGAATGTGAATGTACAGATATTGGACCTTTTTAAAAATACAGTACCTAGGATTTCCCATTTTAAACAGTTTTCAGCATATTGCATAGCAGTGGATTCATCTGCTACCTAAAACTGTTGCTGCTGACCCACATGGAGTTCCTCTTCCGTCTTCTTTCAGTTTTCTTTCATACTGTACAGTGGGTCCACAAGCTTATTGTGCACATGCATTAAACCTTGGGGGGAAAGCAACAATGCCAGCTTTACATTAGTTATACTTTGTTAACATGTTCTTCTATCCACATATTTATTTGGAATTTGCTTCAAAGTATACATTTTAAATAGTTCATTGAAGAGAACAACAATGGCTATTTAAAGTAGTTCAGAGTCAGAGACCGCAGATATATTCCTGTATCACTTGCATACTAATGACATACTCAGTATCAGCTGAGCAGGGACCAGACAGTTCCCTGATAACAGACCCAAAAAACACATCTGGAATACTTCCAAACAAACTGAATATATCTTCTGTGTATCAGCAATGTAATTCCTCACACCACAACTTGCCATAAAAAGTCAGATGCACACATAGTGAGACTGTGACAGCTTGAGTTCTTTTGCAATGTTCTAGCATTGTGGTAATACTGTCTTTGTAATAATCATGTACTTGTGGTCCTAGACAGGCAAAATCAAATTAAATTATCCAGACTCTTAGTGCAGACTCAATTTCAGCAGTTCAACTGTTTTCTTTTGTAGCTGGGCTTTTTCCTTCTTTCTATACAAGTCCTCCATAGCTATGATTAGGGGGGTTATTTTTTTTCCTCTTCAACTACTTTCATTCTAATAAATGCTGAAGTGCAATTAATAAAAAAAAGTGCTTCCTTCTTAACTTTGCTATAACTTAGTAAAAATGTTACCTACATCTAGGTATGTATGACATGGTATCACTGGCAGGTTTTTAACCTCATTTCACCTTGAGGACTAATAACAGTAATGATCAGTGTTCACAATCTGTAAAGTAAAAGTCCATTTTAGTATTGAACTAAAGATTTAACTTCTAAAATTAAAATATGCAACACTAAAAGTAATTTTCTTAAAAACCATGAAAGAAATCTCATGGTACTGCATATTTATTATCTATGGCAAAGAATATTCAAATACCTTTGCTACATGATGCAGTGGTGGCAACCTTGGTGTCACTGCAGCAACATGAAATTTGAGTTAACTATACAATCTAAGGTCATTACTGTGGGTGACCATAAAAAAAGGCATCTTATGCAGCATCTATTACTAATCACTATGTGATTATTTAATGTAAAATACAGATGTTAGATCAAGTGTTATATTTTTTCAGTTGAACAGTGACAAAAACTTAAGTATACATTTGACATAAAAGTCGTTTGTCCAGAAAGAGTAACAGCTGTAAACACTATGCAAACTAGAAACATGTTTTGAGCTTTAAAACATTTAGCTTCCTACCAATATTTTCCTCTTCTAAAAACGGGAAATGAAAAAATTACCCACTTCCTAGATGCATGAAAAATGGTTACAAAGTTCTGTCACACTTAATGAAGAATATTTAAATCCTGTTAATGAAAGTGTTACAGGAAAAACAGTGAGAAACAAATGATTTTTTTAAAGGAATGCACCAGACTTGGTAGATGCCAAAACAATTATTTCAAAGGAAAGTCCCACTGGATATTCAAGTATGCTTTGAATAAACAGATTTCTGCACACAGTTTTAAGAGGAGCATGTGTAAGTATGGAAAAAACTATCCTGAACTAACTTATCTGCAGATAAATCAGTAAATTCAAAATTCATTTTCTGTTTCATTCTTCAAGAAAGTTGCAAGTAAGACCATAAGCACACTTGATAATTTTAGCCTATTATAGGTTTTCAGAAAGTTAGAAAAAATGGAATAGGTTAATCTATGTACCAGCCAGTGTGGTACTTCATTATAAAACAAAAAACAAAAAAATGCAGTTTCAGACTGAAAGTTTTAAGTGGTGACAAATCTCCATAAATCACTACCATAAATAACAATATTAAGAACTACCTAGCTTCCCTAAGAAGTCTAACCTGAAGATCAAGATTCAGAAATAATTTGACCCACACTGACTTCTCCATCTTAAAAGGGGAAAAAAATCTCACTGATTTGAGAGTAGGTAAAATTAAGTAAGTTTAAACTAAACCATCTTTTTAAAAGTTATATTGCTGTGTATTGCAGGGTAAATACAGTGACACAATAGCACACATTCATAAACTGTAGCCCTTGATGTTTTTTAAAGCAATGTTCAGTGTCATTTATATTTAGTGATTCTACATTAGGTTTGTATTTCCCAAGCAAAGCCTCTGCTTATATAAAATACAGGATAATGTTTAGAACTTATCCAGGCAGTTAGAGAAGTTTATCTTCGAAAACAACAGTAAGTGCTATCTAGCAGTGTGATACAAGAAAATACTAACCCTCCCTCCTAACCCCACAAATACATAGCAGAGAATAGCATACTGAAAAATTCAAAATTAACAAGCTGGCCACAAGAGGTATCAGGATAAATATCACAGAAATGTCCAAATTGCAATTCAATACATATATGAGCACTGGTGATATAATGCTCTAAAAAAGAACTTAATAAATTACAATCTTGATCTCTGATATGTCAGCTACTACAGGTACCCATGCTAGATAGAACAACAACTGAGTCACACAATTGCATGTGCTGTGCTAGTACAGTCAGGAGAAAACTACTTTTCTCAGCTTCTACTGTCTCAGTCAAATAATTCAGTCTAGGAAGTGTCCATTACTATAAAATATCCTGACTTTAAGTTTGCCCCAATATTCCTACTACAAATACAAAAAACACACAGAGTAAAAGGGTGCAATGTTTTCAAAGGCAGTATAGATTGTTATGCTAATTGCACATGAAAAATGTTCTCAGGTGGCTTCAAAGTCTGTATCACAGTTTACTAGACATCACATTACAGCACATAGCAAAAGCAGCATGGAAATGTATCAGGATTAATAAATGTATTAAGAATTTTTTAAACTAATCTTTCCAGTATACTTAAGACCTGTATTCTGGAACACCAGATTGCTGCTGTTTAAAGTTAAAGATTACTAAACTATTGTTTCAAACTGGAAGCAAAGGAAATACTCTTCCCAAGTAGATTGTCTGGAATGTAGGTAGCACAAGTTATGCCTTCTGGCAATTTTCCAAACACAAGAAATAAGTTAATATTTATATTTTGAATATATAACATTATACATCAGTGACTGCAAAGTGTTGGAAGGCTCAGATTTAAATCAATATAATTTCAAAGCTGTCGGTTTTGTGTAAACACGTGACCTCTGATTCAGTGCTCACCTTTAAAGTACTTCACAGTTTTAACTCTTAGTTCTAAAGTAGCATCTTCATCACACACAAAGATAGTGCGAGGGTGTTGTTGGAAAGCAGAAACTGTCCACATATGATTGACTCCTTCTTCAATTGCTTTGTACAATGCAAAAGCCTTATGTGCACCTGTTATAAGAATCATCACCTGCAAAACAAAGGTCTCTTTACTTTCAATCCCAGTATCAATACCAACTAATCTTGAAGACACACATGCAACTAGAACTAAATGAGTTCTTACTTCTCTAGCATCCATCACTGTACCCACACCAACTGTTAGCGCCATAGTTGGTACTTTAGATAAGTCTCCATCAAAGTATTTAGCATTTGCCAAAATGGTGTCCATTGCTAAAGTCTTTAATCTTGTTCTTGAAGACAAACTTGATCCGGGTTCATTGAATGCAATGTGGCCATCTGGACCAATGCCTTTTCAAAGTTAAAAAAAATAAATCATTCCAGACCTGAGAGTCAACACATATCCTCAAACATTGTAAATGAATAAAAAAGGGCTCATCCTTTCCTTTTGGTTCCCCATTTTCAATAAAAACTTACTTAAGTCATTAGGAACTTGGACACCAACCATTCTGTTTTGGAATTTATACTGATTCTTTGTTAGTCACAGAACTCCTTTACAAAATAATTGAAAAATCTGGGTTTTAGTCAAGTCATAAAAATAGTGATTAAAGAATTGGTGTATGTGCTTGAATTGTAACTAACCATAGAGTATTTCCTCATACCTCCAACAAACAGATCAATCCCCCCTGCTTCTTCAATTTTCTTTTCAAATGCATCACATTCCGCCTGTAAGTCTGGTGCATTCCCATCAAGGATATGAGCATTATTCGGATCTATGTCAACATGTTTAAAGAAGTTATTCCACATATAGGAGTGATAGCTCTCTGGATGATTTCTGGGAAGCCCTGAAATGATTTATGGTGAAATTACCATATAACAAGATTTAACCAAATAGCCTTAATTCTAGTCTGTATGTAACAGATGTAGGGCATGCAAGGCAAACCTGAGTCAAATAAAGCAAAATTTGAAACTACATCGAGAAGAAAGGTTTCCTGTTGGCACGTACAAGGTAACTGGTTTACATTCCTTCCACATACATCTTATCCCAGAGTGTAAAGTCTTCAACAGGAATGCAGTCCCAATATTAAATGACAACATAATTTCTACAGAAGTACTGTGAAGCACTGGATTTAGCCTGGTGTTTGTTTCTGCATTTTTGTAGATAAAGGAACAGAGAAAAATGCTGGGACACCAGTCTAATATAGGAATACAAACATATTAAACTAACCTGTTACTTTGACAAAGTATTTAATAGTTTTTATACGGAATAAAAATAATAACAGTACAGTATGTTCTCAAATAATAGCACATCTTACCTACATACTCATCCATGTTGAAAGTCTTTACATATTTGAAAGAGAGATCTCCATTTTTGTGATACTCTATCAGCTTTTTGTAGCATCCCAAAGGTGTACTTCCTGTTAAATAAAATTTTTCTACTGTTTTGTGTGTATCTGCACATTTTCACTGTATTTAAATGTCTTCACAGTCAAATTTGGCTACAATGCTTTTCAACATACAAGCAATCTGCTGTTTCTCATTTAGTATTTATCAGTTTCTCAAGCTACCACAACTTTTCACAGAAATCAAATCCCTATTTAAAAAAAAAAGAATATTACCAAAAATACTTAAGTTCTTTTAAATACTGTATCTGCTACCAGTGATACAAACATTGTTCTAGGCTTAGTTATTTACAAAGACTTTGAATAAAACTTGCCTGTTGGTAGACCAAGCGTGAAGTATCTTCCTTGACTTGGCTTGAACTGGATAATACGATTACAGATGTATTTGGCTGCCCATTCACTAGCCTGATCATAATCTTCAAGAATTACTAGCCTCATTATGGCAGTGAAGAGCTTGTATGATAAAACAAACTGAAACCTGGAGAGAATGTTGTAGTTTTAAAAATAAGCACCACATGAGTAGCTGTAAAACTCTTAGATTACAGAGGAGGTAAAAAAATCATCTTCCATACCAATGACTTGCATTAGCATACCACACTCTTGCAGTCCTAGTTCAAGCTGGACAAAGAGAAAAGCTACAGAATCCAAATGACAGATTGCAGTCAAAATATTTATTAAAATCCACAGACTAATTTAAAGCAATTAATAGGAAAAAGCTAAAACAAGATGAGAACAAGCCATTTTGAACTTCAACATTTTTGTCGTTATTATGAGAAAAGAGGAAATACTTAAATATCAAGATTAATTCCTGTTTCTTATGACCAGCTGAATGCCTGCAACTTCAAAAACAAGACCCAGAGTAACCCCATGTTTCTATAATCAAAATACCTAATTGGGACTAAATTTTTACTCCCATTCTAGCTCCTTAACAATGCTTCAGTAAGTTTATTAATCTGCAAAAAAAAGTTAAAGCATTAAAGATATTTGAAATGTTTACAATTCACAGGAAAAAATACGATGTCACATTTTTTCTTTGCTACATAAATTTAAACAGAAATTTAAAAGGCTTTAAGTGCAATTGTATCAACTTTTAAAATGAATATCCAGAAAACAAGCTTGGTTGCTATAAGTATACAAGCACCTCTTGCATTTAAGTGAAACTTATTTTTCCATGAATTTCTGCTTAACAGAGTCCGGTAATTACTTCAGAAAGACTGAGGCTCTTTTCCCCATTTTGGGATGTGTTACTCTTCTTTTCTCAGGTCTGGGTGTGCTCGGCATTAGCCAGAATACAACACAGTTGCCAGAAGCCTAGGACCACCGGTGTGACAGACCACACTACTTTTAGCTGACCCAAAATGAGCGGCTGGTTTCAAAACAAATATGAATTAAAGTACTTAACATGGTACCATGTTTGTCCCACTAAAGAAGGCGAAAGTGATCATCACCGTGTGCTGCCTGTGCCGCTCCATTTCCCTGGACAGCTGAGCCGTGACAAGTCAAACTCACCTTTGCTGAGGAAACGCTATTCGCGCATACCCAAAAGAAAGAACACACATCCCCCGAGAAGGAAAAGCAGGCCAGCAGGAACAGACTCCGCGGCTTTAGGCCGGTTTCATAAAATCCCAGCAATTTTACGCTGGGAACACGGGGATGCTCTCAAGAGCAGGGACCCACGGACAGCAGCAGAACCACCGCGAATTTTCTGCAAAGGGCACTTTTTTTTTGTTTTGTTTGGCGATGGTGGGGAGGGAGGGGTGACAAACCTATACTGGTAGAGGAGGAGACCTGCAGCCGGAGCGCCGCCGGCACAGCAGCCCCGGGCCCCCGCGGCCTCCCCCGCCCGCGGGCACCCACACGGCCGGCGACGGCGCGCCCTGCCCGGCCCCGCTCACCCGGGACAGCCCGCGGCGGCCACAAGCGGCACCAGGACGAGGACTAGATGAAGCGGAGGAGGAGGAGGAGAAGGAGGACGGGAACCGCCGCCCGCCCCGCAGCTCCCGCCTCGCCGCCTCCAGCGGAACCCGGCGCGCGACCCGGAAGCGCCAGGCTGGGACGGGAAATGGGCTCCTTTTCCCGTGTTCGTTTCCGGGCCTGTGCGTCCGACCCCAGCCGAGAGGCCCGGGAGCTGCGGGGGGCTCGGGGCGCTCCAGCCTGGAGAGCGGCTGTGCTCGAGAGCTCCTCTTGCACCCCCTCTGCTGCGGAGCACATTGAGATCTTAATGGAAAAAGGTTCCCCTATAACATAAATGTTTGCATGATGCAGCTGCAAAAGCCTTGCGTAGTTACTGGAGAAAATTAATGAGGTGAAGCATCTACGTCTTGGTGAATCGCAGGCTGACCACAAGCCGGCAGTGCCCTTGTGGGCAGGAAAGGCAGTGGTTTCCTGGGGGCGCATCGGGAACAGTGTGGCCAGCAGGGCGAGAGGGTGATCCTGCCTCTCCACTCAGCCCTGGTGAGGCTGCATCTGGAGTGCTGTGTCCAGTTCTGGGCTCCTCAGGGCGAGAAAGGCAAGGAGCTACTGAAGAAGGTCCAGTGGAGGCCACAAGGATGATGAGAGGTCTGGAGCATCTCTCTTGAGGAGAGACTGCAGAAGCTGGGCCTGTTTAGTCTGCAGAGGAGAAAACTGGGAGGGGGTCTCATCAGTGCATATAAATATCTCAAAGGCTGCTGTCAGAGGATGGTGCCAGACCCTTTTTGGTGGTGCCCAGCGACAGGACGAGATGTAATGGACATCAACTAAAACAAGAAGTTCCACCTTGTGAGAGTGGCAGAGCACTGGAACAGGCTACCCAGGGAGGTTGTGGAGTTTCCCGTCTCTGGAGACAAAAAACCCACCTGGACACATTCCTGTGTCACCTGCTCCAGGTGACCCTTGCCTCAGCAGGGGGGGGTTGGACCTGATGATCTCCAGAGGTCCTTTCNACAGCAGCCCCGGGCCCCCGCGGCCTCCCCCGCCCGCGGGCACCCACACGGCCGGCGACGGCGCGCCCTGCCCGGCCCCGCTCACCCGGGACAGCCCGCGGCGGCCACAAGCGGCACCAGGACGAGGACTAGATGAAGCGGAGGAGGAGGAGGAGAAGGAGGACGGGAACCGCCGCCCGCCCCGCAGCTCCCGCCTCGCCGCCTCCAGCGGAACCCGGCGCGCGACCCGGAAGCGCCAGGCTGGGACGGGAAATGGGCTCCTTTTCCCGTGTTCGTTTCCGGGCCTGTGCGTCCGACCCCAGCCGAGAGGCCCGGGAGCTGCGGGGGGCTCGGGGCGCTCCAGCCTGGAGAGCGNCCTTTTGCTTTAAAAGCAGTCAAGTAATTCCACAGCCTTAGGTAAGGTATAATTAAACAGGTGTGAAGTGATAGATCTTGATGTGTGGAAAGGGCTAGTAGTCTGAAAGGGTGGTGCTTCAGACTGGAGTGGGGAAACTGGAGTAGGGGGGTGAGCAAGCAACATAATTCTAAATATATGTGTATGCACATACTTGTAGGCTTCATTGAGGTTTTACCATAATAGAAGACCAGGATAAATCTGTTTACTGGGCAGGAGCATAATTGTCTGAGGAAAAACGTGATTGAAGGGTAAAACAAAGGAAGCTAATAAAGGGGAGTGTGTATTTAAGAAAAAATAAATCTGAGGTCATACATGAGCATAATGATACATTTTTTTTTTGCAAGACTGAGTTTAACTCAGTTTGTTAGATCATGATGCTAATAATGCCAAGGTTTTAATGTGGGTTTGATCCCCATATAGGGATCCCCATGTATGATCCCCATACAGGTCATTCATTTAAGACCCATCCTTGCAGGTCCTTTCCAGCTCAGTATATTCTGTGATTCCATGAGCCTGTCTAGCAAGGTTTAGAAAGATTGAGAAATACTTTGCCAAGGGCATGAAGGGTGTGGTTGCAAGCTTAGGAGGGAAAAGATGTCTTTCTGAGGTCTCTGGGGCTTAGCAGACAACCAATAAAAATACCTTTTGTTTCAAAACTGGCCTTTCATTTGAATTTAACTTTCTAATATAAACAATTTTAATTCATGCATGTTCTTCTGATAAAGTCTTTATCTCAGAAATTTTACCAGGTCCTAAAGAATAATGTTTTGCGCCATTTCTTGACTCATGCTCTGAGCCTCTGCTGCTCTCATTGTTTTGGAGTATACTTGCAGTGGAAGTGATTTTCAGATTCTATGTAACAATCTAAGTTTTGCCTCTAGATTTCAATTCTGATTTTTTTCCTACCTCTGTGGACTGCATGTAACACCTCCCCGGTAAACTACTTCTGCATACAGCAGACTAGTTAACACATTTATTTGGTATTACTACACACCTAGGAACCTACAGGCCTGAAATCACACCCCTCCCCCAAAAGCTCTGTTGGTTTCCACAACTTGAAAATTCTCTTTTTTTTTTTCAGCACTGCAGAAGAGCTCTTAAAATTCAGGTAATAGTCTCCCCCTTGTTGCATATTCTCCAGGAGTTCTGAGAATATGTGATGCACTGTTCCACACTCAGTGGAATTTGTCCTTTTTCCTATTGCCCCTAAATTTGGAACAGCAGCTTGTCTGTTGCCTTTTAGCAAACTTCACAATGCTATCAACTGCTTCTATTAGATAAACAAATTTCCTGTCTTTTGTAAACATATTCAGTTCTTACTCTCATTGTTTGTATGCTAATACCTAGGGGATGATTTTCCAAGTCATTCTTCAGATTTTCCTTTCTAATTAGTAGCAGATGAAAAATGCTCTATATGCACTGAATGTTGTAGCTGATGATTACTAATTAAGGTGCTGCTAAAAAAAATCTTAGTTCCTTATTACATTTCACAGAGTACCATAACTAGAGACAAAGTCTCACAGTTATTTATTATAAGTATCTGTTGCTTTTGGAAACAATCTTCCTGTGATTTTTTTTTCTTTTATTTTTTAAATAGCCCCTTCTTTTAAGTATTAATTTATTTACTGTACTCATGGTTATCAGATTTATATACATCTGCTATGATCAGATTGCCTTTTTTAAACCTGTGTTTAAGTAACTATGAATTTAAACTGTATGTACTTCAATAGTACCCAAACTACATTGAGTTTTACCTGAGGAGGACCACCTCAATTTCAGGTGAGTCCAGACTTTTAACAAGGTAGCTCTGTTCCTTCAGATTCCCTCTGATGTAGTTGGAAGAACAAAGGATCCTGCACAAAGCTGAGACCTGTGAAGGAAAATTACTCATATGTAGGAAAGACTCTGAGAGCAAAACAAAAAGGTTGCAGTGAAAATACTTGCCAAGGCATTAAATTAGATTACAGAGATTGAGAAACAAGTAATTGCTGAAAAGACTTAAAAAAATATACTCACTCTTATTACCTTGCTGAATTAAACACTTCTCTTGAGTCTGGCTGAGGTGGGATAATTTTCCCATAGCATGTCTCACAGTGCTGTGCTTTGCAGTGGTAGCTAGAAGGGTGTCAGTAACACTCCAGTGTTTTGGCTGCTGCTGAGTAGCCTTCCAGAGCATCAAGGCTGTCTCTCCAACATTCCCCCTAGCCAGGAGGCTGAGGTCGGCAAGATCTTGGGAGGGGACGCAGCCAGGACAGCTGACCCACTGACCAGAGGATATTCTGTAATGTAAGATATCTGCTCAGGTACAACATTTGAGAGAAGGCTGGAGAAGGAAGGGTGTGGGGAGGAGAGAGCCAGGCATTTGTTATTAATGATGTTTGTCTTCCAAAGCAACTGGTGCACACACTGAAGCCCTGCTTCCTGGGAAATAGCTGGACATCACCTGCTGATGGGAAGTAGAGAATAAATCTTGTGTTTTCATTTGCTTCCATGCACAACCTTTTTTTAACCAAACTGCCTTTATCTTGATCCATGAGGATTTTGTCCGTCTTATTGTCTCCCACGCTGTCCTGTTGAGAAGGGGAGTGATAGAGGGGCTTGGTCAGCACCTGGTGTCCAGCCAGGGTTAACCCACTACAATTCTGCTGTGTAACATCTCTGCAACCAAGCATAAAGATACAAAATAACGTAGCAGCTGAGACCTTTTAGGTGGTAGCTGTGTGGGGAGAAGGGGGAAAACTGCAGTGAATTTTTTTTTTCCCTAATTTTCAGAACTCTGAAAGAATGTGAAGACAGTGGTTGTTACCCACGGTAGTTCATTTAATGCCACAGGGTGAATAGCCTGCTGTTTTCCTGCCATTAAAGCAGACTTAATTTCTGCTAACTTCATTTCTCTTCTGGACATAGCCTGAGGGGACCAAATCCACTTGGCAGCTCTGCCTGTTTCTTACAAAGACTGAAGATAGTGTCACATGTGCATTACATCCCTGTACTTGTCACAGCTTTCTTCAAAACTTCACTGGTTAGATCTCACCACATTTCTATCAGTTGGGGGGTACATGGCATATGATGTCTTTTGGGTTATGTTTTATGCAACCAGCCTGGGAGTACTATTTTCCAGTGAAATAGGAGACATGAGATTCTGTGATGCCAGGACTGTGTCAGCAGATTTACAAATGAAGCACCTAGCTAATATTTAGCACCATCTTAATTTTCATAGGCAAGGCTTTGAGTGAGTTTGTGAAGCTCTACACAGTAACAGATACTTATCTTATGCTTTTGTTTTCTGTTTTTGTTCTTGCAATGTGTTGGTGCTTCCTACATGGATTCTGGTGGAGTCTGTACCAAAACAGTCACTCAGTACCAGCTGGTTCTGAATGTAAGGGTTGGTTACTGCAGAGTAAACAGTAGAGATGATGAGAAGAATATTGTATGATCACCCTCTTACCTTTTTGCTGGTGAACTCTTCACTTCTTCCGAGAGTAAGGGTTCAGTGTGGGAGTTTGCTGTGTCAGCTGTGTCACAAGTATGGGTGCACTTATGAATGGTTGGCTGTGCCCCTGCAGTGTGGAACATTCTTGATGTATGCAGGGGTGTTGAGAGAAATTTCTGATAGTGCTCTCAGCTGCTGTTAAAGCCTGTTCCTTTCAGAGTACACAGTTTAGACTGGGCACAGAAATATACAGGATGTGTTTAATACTCCATGCTACTCCAGATGTGCAGATGGGAAATAGGTTCCCTGTTTTTGAACCCAGCCATTCTATGCCAATCAGCTGAGTGCTTAGGCATGTTTCTGGGTATATGTTATTTGTGAGTATCAAGAAACATCGTGAGTCCTTAGTGCTCTTGAAAATATTCTCATTTGACTGTGTTTGTGCAAAACTAAACCGGGATTTAAAGTTTCATGCTAGGTATTCGCAGATGCTGGGAGCTAACCAGAGAAGTCAGTAAGTGTCAATAAGTACTTGAAAAGAAAATAATGTTGCATCCCATGTAAGATTGTTGCTTTTTTGGTGCAATTGACTTTGCCTTTTGCATTTTTTTTTTTCATAAAAGCTTGGAGAGATCAGTTATAAAGCATATTCAAGAAATGTAATTTGGACCTATTATCACTGTATTGAGTAAACGTTTCAAATATCACGTTCAAATATAACGTTTTTACTCCCCAGGTGCCGCTGTTTTGGCAGGGTGACTGCTGGGGCTGCCCGGCGCGGGGCGATGGCGCGGCGCGGCCGCCAGGTGGCAGCAGCGGCCCGCGCTGCCCCGCGGCCGGAGGTCCCTGGAATTCCCGGTGTTCCTCGCTCTGGCCGCCGCCTGCCTGCCTTCCGACAGCTGCCGTCAAACACGCAGAATCACCTTCAGACTCCTTGAAAACATAAATAAATTTGTGTCTATATCTGTGTAAAAGACTCCAGTAAAGTGGGATTCATATATTGGTTTTTTACAGCTGATTTCTTTCACACACATAGAAATTTATTTTTGGGAACTCTGCTGCTGTCCTCTGCCGTGGGGGCCATGCTCTCTGTCTAGGCTGAGGCATGGCTCGAGCAGATCAGAAATATATTTACACCTAGTTTGGAGAATGTACAGCGAACTGCTGATGGGTGTTTATCTGGACTCACTTGGTTGTTTTCTGTGCTGCCATTTTAACAAGAGACGTTTTCAGTCTACACACACTTGTCTGCAGCAGCCCACTATCAAGTAGAGCTTAGAAAATGGTTATCGCACCGTGCAGCTGCTGAAGTGTGGGTCCTGCCTGGGTAACTTTTCCAAAAGGGAAGATAAAGCTTCTTGCCCAACCTGGGGATGTTACAAAAGAACTCCCATTACAAACCCTTTTTCTCTCTCTTAGTGCATAACTGACTGCTTTTTTTGGTGTGATTTTTGTGCTTATATGAGGACTTAGAGATCTCCTATAGGAATGCAGGTGTGTTGCTGTTCCCACCCATTCTACCCCTATCCAGGAACCAGTCAAAACGTCCCTCAAACTTTGGCACTGGAAAGCACTCATCATTCTCATCAACTTTTTAGTATAATTTTGAACTTTGAGAGAGATAAATTGTAGCAAAGTTAAATAGTCCCTTTAGAAATGTATTTATGTGTCTTAAAACTACCTTAGCTTTGGCAGTTATGTGATAAAATGTGGGATGAGAGACTATTTGGATGTTACAAAGCCTCCAGAAAGTATATTTGATTATACCAAACTAATGGTTTGGCATATATATACATATATGTGTAGATATAGATATAGATATATATAGATATATAGATATATATAGATATATATATGCGTGTGTGAACAGTTTGTTATTTTGACTTGTCAGATCTCTGTCACCACCTCTCAAGTAGTAGAGGAGATGAAAGACCTGAGGCCAGATTTGTCCCTGGCTCTCTAACATTGTATCCTGTATTTCTTTAACAAAGTCTGTGTAGAGTCAGGCTTTCCAAATGCATATTCCTTTTTTAAGATCTAAGAATATACAAAATGCAACCCATTTACTTCAAAACCTATAAAATCTATTCGTACTCTACAGGTGGGATAATACTGGCACAGAATTTAAAAAAATGTACATGTCTGAATTCACCTCAAGGTTAGTGCAGTTTGTGAAAGGAAATACATTTTTGGTTGACGTTACCTTTGGTTTTAACTGTTGTTTATAGCAGACACTCGAGCAAGCTTGAAACTGTGCCAGGATCTCACTTAGGCAGGCAGAGCAGAGAGAAAGTATCCACCACTCCAGCATCTCCTGCATCTTCCAGGGGCACAGGGGGACAAATCAAATAGTCACAAAGTAGAAAAAGCTGGAAAACGCAGGAAAATATTTAGGATGGCTAATGTTTGCTGAGCTTTCCTGACACTCGAAGTTGCACCTGCGGACAATTTGACAAAAGGAGTAACCTCTCTCCCTGTGGGCGGGGATGTAAGGGTGGCACAGGCCATCTGACTCACCCGAGCAGGGACTTAGGGTGTCACTGCTCTTTGGTTAAGGCTTTGCACACAAGGCTTTATGAGTTTGCCTCTCCATGCTCAGTGTGCCATCCTTAAGCATCACACTCTTTCCACCTTCCTCTCATGGTCTTTCCCTGCTGAGGTTTTACAGTGCTTGATGTACTTCTCTGGCAGGAAGGATGGGGCCTCTCCTAGTCTTGGTTTGAACAATGTAGACAGAAGCTAGACAGTTTTCAGTGAGTAATTTGCCTGGCTACCTATAAAACTAGTCTTTTTCATAGGCAATATTTATGACAATGGCCCATTTCAGTTAATTTCTATGTTATCAGTGATTTGAATGTTTTGTCTGTTAGTGGAAAACATGTACTGTGTGCTGAATCCTTTCAGAAGCTTCAGATGGGTGGCTGCCTGTGTGTAGTGGGACAACAGCCAGTACATGGGGAGCTGTTTTCTTCAGGCTGCTTTCTGGCCTAGCACTCCCCCAGGATGTTTACATAATGCAGAAAACAGGCTACATATTACCTGCTGTGGCTTTCCCTAGGGGAAAAGGGGTACTCTGAGAGAGTACAGGGTATACTCTGGGACCTGGGATGACCAGTGGGTTTGTGAAATATTTGAAGAATTTGTAGACCCAGGCCTGACTTGTGATGCAATGTAAGCTGCGGTAAAACTCACTGCTCTCACCTTAGGGGTTTTTACCTTGGAAGGACAGGGGCCTCTGCTTGTGGCCATAAGATTGAATAGAAAACAAGGTGGGGCAGGCTCAGGACAGGTCTTAACATGTGGCAGACAGGCCTGTATTGATTATTTGCATAAGCATATTTGGCATTTTCAAGATGTTTTCCTCTTTTCACCTATGCAGAGCAGAGATGTGAATTATAAAGGGTGCAAATTTGTGAGTGATAGTAGCAAAAACTTTCAGAAACATTTCTTGACTTCTTTTGCTTTAAAATTCAATAAATTAAGAAGAAATCTTCCAGTACAATTAATCTCTAAATTTTATTAGCCTTATTCCTAGAATGACTGTCCTCCTGCAATAGCAATGAGCTTTTTGTTTCTAATTGCTTGTTGTCACATCTCCACCTCTCTAATTTTCATACCTCTGGTAAGGTTAAAAATAAAAAAGCATTTTAATGCTGCCATATGTTTGTGATTCCATGAGGCAGATGAAAGTAGGGCTTGCTCTGAATGATGGTTGCAAATTGTGATTTTTAGGTGGTGGTCTGATTTGTGGCTGGACCTGTTGGAACTTGCACACAGCACCTTGGGCTGCTTGCACTCTGAAATCAGTCTCACGCCTGTGTTGTTACAACTGACATCTGTTTCAGTAACCTGCAGCCAATGTTCCCCATGAGTTCCCGTAATTGCTGCTGGCAACTGACACAGCCAGATTATGTCTAGGAGTAGGTGCTCCTGCTGATTTCAATTTAGGCAAGGCATGAATCCACAAACAAAAAGCCACAAAGGGTTGGAAGGAGTCAGCTTATAACTGATTCACTGATGTGTGGTAGGGGTGTACTGAGAACAAGTCACATGGATGAGTTTTTGCATACAGAGGGCCACTTGCTTAAAGAACACCTTCTCTGTTCATTCTGGAGGTATGTCAAATGCTCTTTGACTAAGAATAAGGGACAGTTGCCTCCATCCTTTTAGCTGCTTCTAATTCAAAAACTATGCTAAATTCCTCTTCAAATCATAGAACCTACTGGACTAGATGGATCTTTGCTTTGATCCATTCCAGCTGTTCTTGTATTCTCATGAAACATTTGACTATAAAATTAAAATCTAATTATAAATATTATAAAATAAATATTATATTTTATTATATAGAATTAATATGATTATATAAAGTTAAAATTTAATTAGGAAATTAGAATTTGGTTGTCTTAGAGTTTATCTGCAGATGAGGAACATTCCTGACACAGAAGAAGCCAGCCAAGGAGAACATACTGTTGGTTAATGCCATGGAAAAGCAGTGGAAGCTGGAAATACAAAGAAAATCTGAGAGAACCTAAGAGAAAAGTGAAGATGGGCTTGTGGGAGAGAACCACTAGAGAGATACAGAAAAGGTGATACAGAAGAAAAGTATAGTTTTACTGCCTCCAAAACACAGAACCCATTCTGCATGAGTTGGGTTTCATTTCTGTGCACAGTGGTCCAAAACAATTTTGTGTCAGTGTTTAAGTTACTCTTTGCAGGTTTTCAGATGTGCACATGCATTTAATTTGCAAAGCCTTTTACCTGTACAAGTTTAACTGTGCTTCTTGAACTAGCCCATCTCATTTAAATGAATTTCCCCAAAAAACCTCCTGTTTTTCCAGTTCACCCTTCTGTTTCCCCATCAAAGCCCAAAATGCAGTGATTTCCTTTCCTTCCCCAATTCCCAGCTTAAATGCCTCATACCTCCACCTCTCTCCAAATTCACAGGGCAGGTGCTCTACATGGTTTTTAGGGCAGTGGGTGTTTACTTCAGCAAGAAGCAATGGGCTGGACAAGAGACACTCCAAACTTTAAATTCACTTGAGTCCCAACTGCTGACACCCTGGTAAAGCAATGGATTTAGGGCAAGCAACACCTAAACAGTTCCATATTTCACTGCATAGTTCTGAGGTTGTTCTGAAAGGCACTGCCTTTCCTGCATATCTCCTAGTTGGGAGATGCCAAACTTTTGGCTTGGAAATTCCTCTGATGATCCTCCAGTGCACAGGATCACAAAGAAATGTTATGCTGTGCTATTTAAGCATGTAAGTTTATTTGGACAGTAATTGTGAAGTAAAATTCTGATTCAGAGGAAGGATTGTAAAATCATTTGTAATTTATATTGACTACACTACATTTTGAGTTTATCCATATTGTTTATATGGAAATAAACAGAAAAAAAAATCCCAAACAAGGAAATGTTGCTGGTTTTTACCTTTTTTTTTTTTTCTTCCTTTCAGCTTAATTATTGTTATTTGGGAAAAAATTGCATATTTTTTTTTGTAGTGAAAAGAAAAATTGCTTGTGCATCTTATTTTTCTGATTTCCTAATTCTGGCACTGGATGACCTGAAATATGTTCCATGAAAGACCATTTTACTCACAGAATCATAGGATCATTAAGGTTAGAAAAGACCTCTAAGATCATAAAGTCCAACCATTAACTTGGCACTGTCAGGTCTACCACTAAACCATGTATCTAAGCACCACATCTATGTGTTTTTTGAATACTTTTAGGGCTGGTGATTTCACCACTTTCCTGGGAAACCTGTTTCAATGCTTGGAAACCCTTTCGATGAAGAAAATTTTCCTGATATCTAATCTGAACCTGCCCTGGCAAAACTTGAGCCTGTATTCTCATCTTATCACTTTTTACCTTGGAGTAACCTCCTTTTAGGTAGTTGTAGAAAGTGATAGGGTCCCCTCTGAGCCTCCTTTTCTCCAGGCTCAACAGCCTCCACTTCCTCAGCAACTCCTTGTAAGACTTATGTTCCAGGATGTTCACCAGTTCCACTACCCTTCTTTGGACATGCTTCAGCACCTCAATGTCCTTCTCGTAGAGAGGGGCCCAGAACTGGACACAAGCTTCTAGATGTGACCTCACCCACTGTCAGGGGGCCACCACTGCCCTCGTCCTGCTGGCCACACTATTTCTGATACAGGCCAGGTGCCATTGGCCTTCTTGAGCACAGCAAACTCGTGTTAAGCCAGCTGTCAACCAGCATCTCCAGGCCCTTTTCTGTTGAGCAGCTTAACAGCCACTCTTCCTCAAGTCAGTAGTGCTGCAGGGGGTTGTGACCCAAATGCAGGGCCTGGCACTTCACCTTGTTAAGCCTCATACAATTGGCTTCAGCCCATCAATCCAGCCTGTCCAGATCCCTCTGTAGACTTTTCCTACCTTCCAGAAGATCAACATTCCCACCCAATTTGGTGTCATCTGCAAACTGACTGAGGGTGCCCTTGAGACCCCCATCCAGATCATCAATAAAGATATTGAGCAGGACTGGCCCCCAACACTGAGCCCTGGGGAGTATCTCTCATGGTTGGCTGCCAGCTCCATTCACCACCAGCACTGGCCCAGCCATCTAGACAGTTTTTACCTGGTGAACAGTGCACCCATCGAAGCCATGAGCAGTTTCTGCAGGAGAATGCTGTGGGAAATGGTGTCAGAGGGTTTACTAAGGTCCATGTAGACAGCATCTACAGCCTTTCCTCATCCACTCAGCATGTCATCTTGCCATAGAAGGGGATCAGGTTGGTCAGGGAGATCCTGCCTTTGACAAACTCATGCTGGCTGGACCTGATCCACTGGTTGTCCTGTATGTGCCGTGTGATCTCCTGTAGCCTCTTACAGCAGTCAGCTGCTGCATCCTGACACTTGCACGGAAGGAACTTTTTGAAAACTTCTCCTCAAAATCTTTCTTTCTTTCCCTCTTATCTGTCTAACTCTTCAGCTAGTAGGGTGCAATACCATGTAATACCTATCAAACCAAAAACATTTGATTGATCATCTGAGTGTGCGTGGTGTTTCTTGCTGAACTGAAACACTTCCATCATTTCTTCAGGAGTTTGAAGGCGTCAGGGAGCACATGTATTTGCATAGAGGAGGAAAACATTCTTTGGCATCAGATGTACAATGTACTACACTGTCAAGAACTAGGATTAAAGGGTTTGCCCTACCATCTGTCAGACTGTCATTTTCAATAAATGCTATGTCACTGTGATATTACTATGGCAGAGACACTGCCATAGTAATATCACAGCGACGCAGTATCTATGTATTATCACAATAAAAGTAGAATGTACACATCATCCTAGGAGGATAGTTCTGAAGTAAAAAGAAAAGGTAAAGTGTGGCAATAAAAAAGAGTGGGGTTTTTTTTGTTTTTGTTTTTTCACAGCTGCTGGAGGGAAAAACAGCCAGAACTTGAGAATTTCTGTGGAAGCCAAATACTGGACAATGAGGAAAAAACTTTCTTCTTGACCCAGTTACATACCATACACAATATGTCACAGTCATTTGAGACCATCACATATAACATAATTGATCCAAGCCTTGGCCTTTTTTCTGTGTTTACCTGTACTCCTAGCTGGGAAGGTCACAGCCCAGTGAAATCAGTCACGTAGTCTCACACAACTGTTCCTGCTCCTTTGCAGGTAGGAAGTCAAAAGCATTCCAGATGCTCTGTTGCTGGAGGGTTATTTCTCATGGGAACTTACTCAGACTCCTTGAAGGTATGGGTAAGTTCATGCTGTTGTTTTTGGCTGTTGGAGATGCAGCAGAAATTCTAAGATAAGATCTTTAATTGATAAAGTAATTTTTTTTCATTGGAAAATGTCAAGAAGGAAATTACAGAGGCTGCTGTGGGTAGTTCTTAAACTGTCCAGTGATCTGTGCAAGGCAGTTCAGGATTTTCAGCAAGACTTGACCTGCTGTGCCCACATTTCTCTGTCTCCCAGTAACACACATGATCTGGGGTAATCTCTCAAAAATATCCTGTGCTCCTTTCTACAGCTGGGTAAAATTATAGCACCTTTATCAGAGATAATCCCTTTGTTGTTGGTCTCAAAAGTAGCCAGGTGGGCTTTTCTGTGTGTTAATGCTGGTCAAGAGTCCCTCAGGAATGCAAAATGCAGACAGGTGTGTGCACAATAAACTGGGCACTTAGGAAATGTGCCTTCTGAATGCTGACTTTCTGGTTCCAGTCTGAAAATGCACACCACGACATTAGAAAGCTGTGCTTAAGAACCAAGGCAAGAATTCCAGAGATTTGCGTGTTGTTCTTGTGAGTATAGGGGGTTTGGTTCTCCTAAAATGCTTTTTCTACCTACAGATTTTTGTGCAATCTCAGTGCATGAAAGCTGCACATTTCTCTTTCAGAGGTTTTTTTAGTCCACTGTTTTCTTCTACCAGTGCTAGCTTATGTAACTTGCAGCATGATAAGGATCCCTTCACAGACAACAGCAACCCGAGCATGAAATCAAGATCTTTTGATCATATTTAAAGGAAGAGCTTGTTTTTCTTCTTTTGCAATTGTACTGGGCTGTCTTTCTCTTCTGGTGTCATTGAAGTTAGGCAGTCATAAGTGCAGTTGCATAATATATGAAATGAAACACTTGTATAGTCACTAATAAAATTACTAAATTGTTGACAGTTCTGCTGCTGTCTCTACCAATTACCTCATTTCCATTCTAGGAACAAATTTGGACCACTTTGGGCTAAATGAGACATTCTGGAAAACATGGTGGTAGGTCTTTGTGCCAGAAGAACACAGCAGTCTGTAAAACACTGCAGGTGCTACAGATGAGCAGCAAGAGGAAAAGTGCTTGCTGGTACCTCCAGAGGCAAAACATGGATCAATTATATTCATTCATAATCATTCCCACTTATGTTTTGGATCAAAAGGAAAAATTTCAGTGTCTGGTATTTTATTATAAAATATAGATTAATCAATTCTTTGCATTTAGTTTTATTTCCAGGGAATAGTTCAGGGCATGAATAGGCCATAAGTCTATAGGGAATCAGCAAGTCATTAAAAAGCACTGGTCTTTAAAAGAGAGCATTTAGTCCATTGCTCAGCTTTAGTTGTAGCCGTATCTTTCCAGGCTGTTTCTTGTCTAAACTGTTTTTTAAAACTTTCTCTGGTGGTTATTTCCTAGTCTCCTCCAGTGCTCAATTATCCTTGCTATTGTAATGTCTGTTCTGATGTCTAACCTAAATTTCCAGCTTGTGTAATTTGATACAATTACATTTGCTTCTTACGCAGAGGTCATGTCATCAAGGATTCCTTTTGTCATTGCAGACGCCTTTCTTCTTTTTGAAGACCACTCTGATGTTTCCTCTCAGTTCCCCCATCCCTAGACATAACAGCCCACAGTCTTTCAGTCTTGATACATCTTTTTTCTCCTTGCTTCTGTGTACGACAAGAAAACAGCTTGCTTTTCCCATTTTTCTGGCTAACTGCATGTTCAGAATATTAATCATTCATTTCACCTTTTCTGTTCAATAATCATTTGGTATAATTTTCTGAGTGGGTCTGAAACCCATCTAACAAAGACAGGATAGAGGCAGAAACTGTTCAAAAGTCATAGTAAAAGAAAGTAGAACATACAAGCTTTGGATGTGGGGTTTAGTTTAATATCTGAGAAGGAGTTGTGTGTGAAATGAAAAGTGCATGGGATATCTCAGAGGGAGGTAACTACAGCCTCAGCACTCAGGTCCTCTTCTGCATCTCTCTCCTGTCTTCTGTGAGAGCCATTGTGGTTCTTGCAACATTTCTGCAAGAGAGTTATGATTAAACTGCAGAAAGTTAAAGTCACAAAATTACTTGCAAATCTCTTATAAATAATAGGAGAAATATAGGGCTTTTGACCTTGTGATGAAAACCACAATGTTTTTTCTTCCTCTCCATCTGTTGAAGAGTTAATAAGTGTACATCAGAAAGACAAAAAACCGAAGTGGGAGGAAGGAAGGGAAAGAAGGTTTAGTGCAACTTCCTGACACAAAGAATTTTCTATCAGTGCCAAAAAGATAGGAAAGTTGTTTTTCCAATCTTTGTAACAGCAAGTGTCAGTGCAAGTGTGTTTAAGTTTGATCCTTCAAAGCATTCAATTTCTCTAATTTTGGTGAAAGCACAGAATAGAAGGAAATGGTTCAGGATAGCCACAAAGCTAGGAAAAGTAATGGGTGAAACTCAGATAAGATGAAATCACTCTTTTGCACCATCAAAAAAGGAAGCAGAACCCATTTCCAGGTCTTTACACTTCACTAGCAGTGAAGATGAAGATGACCATGATTGAGTGCTGAGAAGATGAAACATGTTTTATTTCTACACAGATATAGCAAAGAGTGCCTTTTCATCAACTGTGTTGTTCTGAAGGGCAGAGAGCTGAGGTTTCTAATGGAAGCCTTTGCCATTTAGTTAAGTCCTTCACTAACAAAACTGCATTGAACTGATTTTAAGATCTATCTAGAAATAAACAAATGATAGTATTTCTATTATATAAATAGAAATGAATTGTACTTGAAAACTTAAAATGTGAATTAACTGTACATATTGGAGAACTGGTCGGGGATTTGTTCTAAAATACAAAATTGGCAGACCACTGACTACTGTAAAAAAAGAGAAAGCAATATGTGCCAGTTTTTCCTACAAATCTACCAATCCCTTTCTCTCAGCTTGCATATCTAAGTAAACAAGTTGAAGAATTAACTCTTCTGTGCCCTAGAAATGATGAATGCAAGCTGCACTGGATGAAACTTCTGTTCCTTCTGATGTATATACTTCAACTTGTACTTCTAGTGGAGTCCTTTCTGTTTAAAAGCAATCCAAAAATCCAATATTTAAAGTAAGAGTAGTGTACTAAGCAGTTGGTAGTGTGTCACAGAGGGTGCATTAGACAGTGGAATGACCTGTGTTCAGTTATGTGAGAATTGTTTTGATATGGGGACTTTATGTTCTCCTTACACATTTTTCAGCAATGAAGTGTGTGCCAGCAGCTGCCCTGGGTGCAGACCATGTGTTTCGACATTACAAGCAATGCAGAGCAGTCATCTGTGTGCCTTGCTCAGAGGCAGTCAGCCTCTGACTCATGTCTCTCCAGCCAGAGCTTGTTTTCCTTTCTGGTGTGTTCTGCAGTCTGTTCAGTCTCTTGAGCATTAGGAAAACTCACCTTTGCTGTCTTCCTCACTTTGATCTTACTGTGTTGATATTTAATTGCTCCCATGTGCTTAGGACAGTGCTGTGATTAGAGAGTAATCCTCAAGACTCAGAACTCTGTTTTAGGAACACTGGCAAGAGTTTTTAATCAAGTGTCATGAATATTATTATGGCTTTATGCAAACTTATGTCTTGGAGCGAGGACTCCATATGGTTTGAATATATGGCCATACAGCTTGCTTAATTTCATGTGAACAGAAAAATCTGGGCCAGAACTTCCAGTCTGTGCAATGTTTAGGGCAGGGGAGCACCAGCTCCAGAATTCAGAATGAGGGGGCAATACATGCTGTCATCAGGACAGTCTGCTTCATGGCAGCACCTGCATACCACTTCCATGCTGGATGATGAGGCTGTATTTGGCCAGTGGCAGACTGTTTACAACAATTTGACAGTGTCTCTCCATCATGATGCTGCAAGGTGCAGCATAGACTTCTCAAGCCATCAGCAGCAGGGAGCTACCTGAAGATCATTGATATGCCAATGGACTGGGACTTTTGACAAGGGTGTGTAGTGATACAACAAGGGGTAATGGCTTTAAAATGAAAGAGAGTAGGTTTAGATTATATATTAGGAGGAAAATCTTTACTGTGAGGGTGCTGAGACACTGCAACAGGTTGCCCAGAGAAATTGTGAATGCCCCATCCCTGAAAATGTTCAAGGCCAGGGTGCGTGGGTCCCTGAGCAGCCTGGTCTAGTGAAAAGTGCCCTTGCCCATGCCAGGGGGCCTGGAATGAGACCTCTAAGGTCTCTTCTAACTAAAGCCATTTTATGATTTGGTTTTTGTTTATAAATTCAATGAGCTACTACCTGATCATGACAAAGGATGAGACATTTTACCAATCTCTTTATCATAAGTCAAAGCCATTAAGCAAATAACTGGACAACATTAAAGCCTGAAATAGAAGCTAGAAATCTTTATTGAGACACTATTTTTACTACCTTTCTACCAGGAAAACCCCCTGTATTCTGAAAGAAAGGAAGAAATCAAAGTAAATTGAAAGCTTCTGAGGTCAGCTGAAGATTCAGCGCTGGTGTGTCATCACCTCTAGATACAGGGGTCATACTGATGTGTTGAACAGAGATATCCTCAGGAATGGCCACCCTGTGATCGTGATTCAGTGCCAGCCCCGGATCTGGCTGGGGGGAAATCCGTTCTGAGTGTAACATTGCTGTGCAAAGGCATAATTACTTGGCTGCTAAAGTCAACAAAATTGTGTGTGGGAAGAATCCAAAGCATAGTGTATCACTGCAGATACCAAGGTAATCTGGGGTAAACCAGCAAGACTGACCTTCTTAGAGTCCTACTCTGTGGATATTTCTGGTGCCTGGGGGCTTAGTAATTTTTACTTTTCAGCATTGTAAATGCTATTTTTTGTTTTCGAAAGCTTAAATAAGAACCAAGCAATGACAGTGTATGCCAGCAACTTTACTCCTAGTCTCTAATGAAATCCAGTTGTGACATTACAATAGGAGCTGAAGCACTGCACTAAATCAACTTCTAGTTCAATATGCATCTATCCTACCATTATGCTAATGAAGGTCCAGGCATGGAGCAAAAACATATTACAAAACACTACAGAAGCATTAATTTTTAGAAACATTCAAGAACATCAGGGAGAGAGCCAAAGTGAAGAATGGAATAATACATTATGTGGATGGCAGTTTGTATAAAGCAGGAAAGAAAGTAAAGAAATTAATGGGACTAAAAATGTAGGGAGCAACTCTGACAGTCTGGTTCCAGTGCAGCACCTACAGAGCAACAGCAGTTTAGAAGGATTGAATGGGTAGAAAAATAAGATCTCAGAAAATTTTTGAGAAAGAGAATGAAATGAACAAGTAAGGAGATAAAACTGAAGATTGTTTTTACTTACAGGGACTGCATACAATTGAGAAGCTAAGAAAAATATTGTATAGCTGCTGTTACGCCTTTCCATTCTGTCTGTCAGCTCGGCCTATCCTAAATTATATTATTTATTATATAAAAAATCCTAAATTATTTCAGGTGGCATTGAGAAGCACTGTATACACTCATACTCTCTCCCCAGAGTTATTAAAGTTACATCTTAACTTCAGGCCTTAAAAACGTCCTCTCCCCTGCTGGAGAGATCATGCCATAGACCCAATTCCATATTACTTAGTTTGGGGCTTCAGTACAAAAAGATCCATGCAGTTACTGGTATTCTTCCTCTCTGACTTCATGGACTTCCTGGCACTTGAATGAAGTGTATTTCTAAGCCAGACACCTGAGTTCAGCTCACAGGCATTTCTACACACTTTCATCTCATACTGAAGAAGAAAACTGCATAGAAATATTTTGTATTATGAAGGACTTTTAGAGAGCAGCTTGCCATATCATGTGGTCTTTTAGGGCTATTGCTGTGTAAAGCTCACACTTCTACAACACAGGGTGAGCAGTGTTGTGCTGCATCCCAAACTGGGCTCTCTGACCTCTTTCGGTAGCCAGGTTGTGGTCTGGGCTCACCTGAAAATAATGGCCAATAACCGGTAATGTCATGAATGAAGATGTCTGGGAACAGTTAATCACAGGTTAGGGACAACATACATGTTCTGGGTGAAAGAGATGATTGTGAAATATGATCAGAAAGAATCTCCATTTCTAGGTACAGGTCCTAAGAGGGTAGCAGTAATGTGAGGGAAAGGAGTTCGGACCAGCTCCAGCTGCCTAAGTTTAGGCAGCTGTATCCTTGTCACTTGGGGTCTGCAGAAGGGCAATTCCACACCAATATATACTGAAAACATTGCCTTTTAGAAGGAAATAAGAGCATTTTAGTGATTTTATGGGATTGTTCAGGTTAATCTCATGGTATACACAGCAGACTTAACAGAAGACATTTTCAGACATCTGGGAGATGTCATTCTGCTATAAGAATATGTACATTTAAATCTCAAAATAGAAATTGTTCAGTTTGCTCTTTTTCATTTTTTGCAGCTCTCAGCCACAGCAATCTAACACATCTTTGCATGTAGAGGTGGATAATATTACACTTAAAAAGTAGTGGATTCTTTAGTAATAGCTTCCTTACTTGCTTCACTTAATGCCATCTGTAAGCTGTGCTACTAATTCCCCTTAGAGAACCTATTTGCATGCCCAACTGCTTTTTGAAATGTAACTTACAGGGATCAGTGAGTGAATGACACACATCTACAAAGATAATAAAACCCTATGAATATGAATTACTGTTTTATCCATGATTTTTGTCTGAGGCACTGTTTCATTCTGTATTACAGAAGCATTAAAGAAACTGCAGATCCATGTTACAACGCTTTTGGTGACCAACCTAGTTTAAGACGTTCCAAAGCCTTTTTCATCATCACTTCTGAGAGGGTATCTGTTCCCTCAACTGGGCTGATTCAACTCTTTGACTGTACTCAGATTGCTAAATGATCAATTTAGAAAGTAAAAAAAAAAANNNAAAAAAAATCGTTACTTCGTTACTCATTCCTGGCTCACCCAACCTATATTATTTTGCTCTTTCAACAAGTTTCATTAACAGTACTGCCAGAGAATCATTCCCATAAAAATGATAAATCTTCTGATTAAGTGAGGAATGAGTGATAGTGATGAAAGGTCTTACCCTGTGTCTAGTGCTAAGAAAATAATAACATGGAGCTTGAGTTTCAGTGTGGAAATTGTCCTTAAAAGACAAGACTTTAGGTATATGTTTGCTAGGTCTCCTTCAGGAAACAGCCCTGGTTCTCTGCAAATTTGCATTACATCAGTAAAAACAACAGATCTTGAATACTTGAAAGAAATAATCCCAAGATATGTGGGCATAGATGTGAGTCCAGGCCCGACTGGGAGCTCAGAGCAGCTGCAGCAGTGTGATTCTGGTGCTGTCTTCCCCTCTCTACTGCTGAGCATTGAGAAAAGCGGGGCTGACATGGAGCCTCCCTGCCTGCTCTCGTGGGGCCAGTTTGGACAGCATCTGCTGGGCCATCTCCCATCCACCTTCCTGCAGCAGGGGCAGGACGGGGAACCTGGCAGTGGAGCAGTTGAGGGGCAGCAGCTGCTTGCATGGAGGGCAGGTACACAGCACAGAAGGTGATTTAATGCTCAGGTCCAGTCTCCTCAGCTGCCAGGCTCAGATAATCTTAAAGTCCTTCTTCAAGTAGGACTTCTAAAGAAGTAGGGTCATAAATGACAGAGAAAAATGGAGAACTATAAATTTATGGAGTAACAGAGTGTTCACAAATTCAGAGTTGAGAAATCAGATGAGTTGTTTTCAGAATTTCTGACTAGAAGTTCTACTTAAACTCACATATCAGAATATAATGACTATGTAACATAGAGAGGCAAACTCCTTAAATTTGAAGAACTTTCCTTTGAATTAGGAATTGTACAAGGAGGAAGGTGTGGCACACAGTGCAAGAAATGTGCAAAGAAAAATTTCTGCCTTATCTTAAGACCAGCAAAATTGTTATTGCCTGGTACTTTACACAATGATGCAACTTTATTTTAGAAACTCAAACTGCAAAAGTGTTTTGGCATCTAAAAGAGATTTTTTTTTCTTATTTTCTGTCAATCAAATGATCCACAGGAACTGTATAATCCTAAATTTGTTAGTCCTCTTCATTTTAGGCCTAAAATTGCATTAAGCTGTGGCTGTCCTGAGTAGCTAAGCTCTCAGGTCCTGCTAAAATTCTTACGGAATTTGCATGTGGGGCTATGTGGTACAAATTCCCACAAACATCTTATTTAGGGACTATGATCAGAAAATTACTCATGAAATAGATACAAGTTTCTTTAGTTTTAACAGCAGCCAGACAAACAGTGATTGTAGAGATCCATTTTTCCCGCCTGCTACAGTACCTTCTGCAGTACCCACTCATTCTTTCTGGAGACAGAAAGCCTCAATTCACCATGTCTGTAATAAATGAGGCCCAAATCTGTGGCTTCTCTGCCCCCCACGTTGGGTTTCTCCCTGGGGGCTCCCCTAACGGGGGAAGACCTCCTGGAGCAGTTCCGTGTCAGGAACAGAGATGCATTGGATTTTTTCCATCTTCAGGTTCTTGTTTATTGTTATCAAAACTTCAGCACGCTGTCTGCACCAGACCTTGCATGCAGCACAAAAATGGCTAAAAACCTCATGTTTCAAGGTCTTTTAAGTTTAATCAAAAACTAAGCTACCCAATTGACACTTACATTATTTTCCCTTCTAACCCAATAACTGACCCCTCAGAGCCCGCAATGCGAATTTTTCTACCCAATTACAAGATACCACCAAACCCATGAAGAGGAAGGAAGAAGGAAGAAAAAAGGAACTCGAGACAACACCCTGTGCCCTCCATCTTGCTTCCATCCAAAACATACTAAAAATCCTAAAACCTAAATTTCTCACCAAGTGATACACCTACACTACTCTCTACAATCTATTTCACATTTTTGTAGTTTATAGTTTAGCTTGAGGCTTTGGAAGCCTTCTCCATGAATGAGAGTCAAAGTCAGTGTTTTCCTGGGAGTCAGAACACCCCAGGGCAGACAGAGGAATATTCTCCCTCCTCTGGGTTCCAACACAAATCATACTCCCAAGGTTATTTCTCTGGGTTTCCCTCCTTGGCTATGTTGGCTGAATACATTCAATATAAATAGAAATTTAAAGTCTCCCATATGCTACTTGAGTGAAATCCTAGAAGTGGTACTGTCCCACTTGTATTTTGAGTATCACACATGTATGGCCCTGCTTTCTCTGTCACAAGTATTATGTGACACCTAAAGCTTTTTTTATTCACAGTATTGCAGGCTAGCATTTTTTTTAGTTCTCTAGACTTCTAGAAAAACTGTCACTACTCAAGAATTCCTTTACCAGATGAAGTGAGAAGGGGATGACTTCTCTTCTTCCCCTGCAACATTAAATTTGTTTACATAGTTTTCTTCTGATAGCATCAGCATTAAAAATGTGAGGCATGGCAACAAAAATCTATTTTTTTTAAATGGTTTGTTAGAAAACAGTAAGCTGCTGAATTCTGACAAATGCACAGTAGGGGAACATATACTTTTTTATGTCAGCAGAATCAGCAGATTCCAATTTGTGCTGTCCCCATTGTAGGCTTGTGTGAATCTTGTAAGAGCACTCTGCTCTTGCAGAGTCACAGAACGTTCAGGCTGTGACTGAGGGAGGCACCACAGTGGTCATCAGGTCCAACCTCCCTGCTCAAGCAGGGTCGTCCCAGAGCACATGGCACAGGATTGTGTCCAGACAGTTCCTGAATATCTCTAGTGAGGGAGAATCCACATCCCCTCTGGGCAGTCTGTTCTAGTGTGTGGTCACCTGAACACACTGAACAGTAAAGTTCTTCCTTATACTCGGATGGAACTTCCTGTGCATCGCTTTCTGTCCATTGCCTCTTTCCTATTGTTTGGCAGCACTGAGAAGAGCCTGGATCCATCCTCTGACATCCTCTTTTCAGATACTTGTGCATATTGATGAGGTCCTCTCTGTCTTTTCCAGACTATAGGCCCAGCTCCCTCAGCCTTTCCTTGTAAGAGATGCTGGAGCTGCCGTAGACACCTTCAAAACAGAGCCACACCTGTACCTGAACTTCAGTTTGTAAAATGAGAGAGTTCACATCCCTCTAGTTCTTTGCAATTCAAGATTGAAAAAATGTGACGTACAACATCTAATTTTTTAAGCAATGTAATCCTAAGTATTGAGATATTACCAAAGTAAACTTTCAAGGCCTGGTAATGTATGTATTGATAAAGCTAGGATGGAATTGTTTTAGAATATTTTTATAGATGTATAAGTGTGCAAAACAATGACTTGTTTCTAATTTTTTCACCTTTATATTTTGATACAAGTACTGATTTTGTGGATGGCTTTAATCCTGGTTTTAGTTCTTTTTTAAATCAATATAATATATCTTTTAAAACTGAGCAGGCATGTTTCTATGCCAGTTGGCAGGGAAAGAAATCAGATCACTTAAAAATCATGCCAAATCTGTGAAGGAAGAGTCATCTAAGAAGTCATAAAACATAGGTTAATCCCCTCATGAGTGAGTATGAAGAAGCACTTTTGAGAACCTGGAAGTGATTTGAACAATGGGAGTTCAATCTGCACCACCAAGACAAGAAAGTTCCAGGAGGGAATGGACCCCTGCTGACCTGCACTGTGTCACTTTCAAAATTCCTGGGAGTCAAGCACTGATTTATGCTGTTGATTTTAAGCATAGGGTAATGCTCTTTCATCTTAGTTTTGGAATGAACTTGACTAAGCAATCTGTAGGTGTACCTGTAGGTAGCCCTGGACATGTGGTAAGTGCTTGCTCTAATGACTTTTATGGGCTTTCTCTAGCACTGGTAAGCATGTGAATGATTAGCTTATTATTGATCACCACAGAGAAATGGTTTAGAAATTGATATCCTTTAATAATGCATTTTTATAAAAGCAAAACTGGTTTCTTTTTTTCTTAATTTCATACAAGATCTACACTCCTACATAATTGCATATGAACAATCCAGAATATCCATTCAGTTATTTAGAGCAAGAGTTCAGATGCTGTCTAGAAGAAGACAATATGTCTTTCCTCGGTCTTTCAGTGCCAATATTTTTATTGTCATTCGTCGCCCAGCAGTGTGTCCTTTTAATTTAGCTGGTACATCTACAACAGCCTGTGAAATAAGAAATTACTATGCCCATTAGAGGCATTGAAAAATGTAGCATTTCATTTGGGAACCATAAAGTTCCAGTGCCACTGATTTGCTTCCTGGATTTTCAACTTAACAGATTTGATTTATCGAGACAGAACTATGATTTTTTATTATTTTATATGTGATGGCTTGAATAAATGATGCAACATGACATGGTTCACCTACTAATGGCAACAGTTAAGCAAAGCTGATGCTGTCTCATATGCAGTACTTGGAACAGATGCACATGGTGTCTGTTTCTGACTCTTGGCTAGACAAAATGAGACAGTAGTTGCTTGGCAGCACTTAGAAATTTTTTGACAGATAATGGATTGTAAGAACTTGGTCTCTGTAGAGCAAGAGGGCTTGGAGGTTATTCCTACTATCAAATTACTGCAGGTTTAAAAAAAGCTTGCTACAGCAAATCATTTAGCCTTTCCACGTGACAAAAAAAGGGATGGTTGAAGAAGTGGAAGGAGATTAATTTGCACTAAATCTGATCCTATTCAGATGTATTTAGATTGCTAAATTCTCAAGATTTTTGTAAAGGACAAACCATGCCAAAAGATTTCACACTCTTCCTGTGTTTGGAAGCATTACATTTTAAATTATGTAGGTTCTACTGCTTTTTCCTAAATCACATAGATAAACATAGTGGACAGCTTGGTGCCCAGCATTCTTTGCTGTGTTCTATTGGAGTATATAATTTGAGAGTTGCTTGAGTGACCATGTTAATTTTTTAAAAAACAAACAAAAACCCCAGACCCTGAAGCTCCTGGTTTTATGTGAATAATCACACTGTTTGGGTTAAAAGTTGCAGCTTTCTGAGATTGTAAAGGGGCAGTTTGCCCAGATCATTAGTGTTAGAAGACCCATATCGGAATTGCCATGGGATCGCATACAGATGTGATGTACAGATGTATTTATCTGTCTTTATTTCACCTGTTGCTGGGCTGATGTGTGTGCCTGGCAATCCTGGGCTTTTAGTCTAGTCTGCCAGCACAGGAGAACCAACAATAAGGAAAAAGGGGGGATGAGCAGGGTGTGTCACCGGGAAGTTAGTAAAACAGATTGTGACCCCTGCTGGGATTCCAGTCCTGACCAGCACTCTCAAGGTCAGGATGGAACATTGCGCTTTCCAGTCTTATTAGAATATCTTGTATGCTGAAAAACCAACAGAAAACAGAAATCCTTTGTCATTAAGGTTGGTTTTGTGCTGCACAAATATTTTTTTCAACTAGCATTGCAGCTGAGTTTGTGAATCTGAATGCCTCAGCCTTGAAGAATGACTGCTGGGGGACTGAAAATGTGTGAGCTCAGGGTCATCCTAACCTGGTTTTACTGCACATGGGTGTGCCCTTAATTGTGCTGTCAAGGGCAGAGCATTCACAAGTCTCTCTCACAGCCACATCCAACAGGGAAACTTATTATCTCTCCTGAGTATTTGACTGAATGGGGGTAATGTGGATAATGTAGCTCTGCCCTTGAAAAACCGGCCTGCAGTGTGCTCTTCAAAGGTGATTTGGACATTCAGAATCCTGCTACTGACTAGTTAGTATCAGCTTTCTGCATCATAATTGTCTTCTTGCAAACAGGTTAAAAAAAACCCCCCAAAAAACCTGCATACAGTGATGACACTGCTAATTCATTTCTACAGAAAAGGTTAGAGAAAAACTAAGCAATCACAGCTTAAGCACCTGAGAAAGTAGCGCATAAAGCTGTACACAAAGGCACAGTTCAGATTATGAAAGAGACAGGTCAGTCTCTGGAAGAGAGAATGACCTTGCTTGTTTAAGAATTTATAACATACCTCAACTCCTTGAGCCCTTTTCTGCAACCAAGGACAGCTCACAGTGCTGACACATTTCTTTTAATACTAGAGAATTAACTGCACAATCATACTTGTTCTCAGAAATGGAAAATGCTCTGGAGGAACCCAATAGGCACTTGAACAAATGTGGATTTTTTCTGGAAAGAAATGCCATCTTCAGTCTGTAGAGTACCTTTCGTCTTAGTGTTGCCAGCAATAAACAGAAGAAACAAATCTTCTGAAAATGCTCATCTGAAAATGCTGATGCTTCTGAGAAGATCGTCTAGACAGACATTCTCTTCCTCACTGTATGGCAAGAGATGGCATATGGAAATGTATCATCAGACAACTACCTCTAGTGCCAACCTCCTTCTTTGCTCCTTCATAAGGCATCAGTTCCAAATAACTAACAGAATTGTCCTGGAAACTGTGAAGTGTGAAACCACCTGGAGGAACCCCCTCATTGATCTCTGACACATGATCAGTTTTCTTACAATGAGGACAAAAGGATTTATGCCATTTCTGCAAAACTTGGATGATGCATGGAGCTCTTTGCTAGACTGATCACTGCCTTTTGAAATACAGGCTATACATCATCTTCTCTCCATGTGCCCAGACAGCCATCTGTCAGGGAGGCTGATGTCAGCAAATTCAAAAAGGGGCTGTTGCGTAGCATGGCTTCGAGGGTGGCATTAGTGAGAAACTGGGCAAAAGATTTTGGTCTGTGTGATTCTGCAGTTGTGCCCTAAACACTCCTACTGATTCATTACCACTAAAGAAGAGGTCAAGTATATCCTTTACACACTTGATTTAATATTGTAGCCACTGTATTTTTCACTGCTCCATTAAAAACTCATGAAGAAAAATTTTACAAGACCTTGTATACTGTGATTTCATAAGGCTTCAAAAGAAGGATTTGACTAAAGAGAGTCAAATACATCTAAAGTAAAACCCATATTTTCTTTTATTTCTAACTTCATGGCATTACAAATCCCTTTGCTGTGCTTGTAGTGACACTTATGTTTTACTGTCCTCAGCACAGGCATTCCTCATGCACTCAGAAGATATTGTTGCTAATGCAGCTGAGCAGAAACCCTTCTCAGCCACAGCGTTCCTTGTGCAGAAGCTGCAAAAGAAGATCTAGATGTAAAGGAAAAGCGATTTTTCCACTGATTTTATTTTCTTTTATTGTTTACCCAAACTTTCAGTAAATTACAATGCTCTCCAGGTTAGGATGTTTCTACTGCACTGACATATACGGTAAAAGTCATATTTCACATGACAACTATTATGACATCTTGTTTATCTGCACTTAGAAACTGGAAGGCTCAGATCAGCCTGTTATTATGCTGTCTAAACATTTATTTTGTAGACATAGCTGTCAGAGTTCCCTGACCTCCTCCTAAAACATACCAACCCCCTCCCAGTACCTGGAAGGTGAATTTAGATACAGATATTAGGGGAATTATATACATATNTTCATTGGAGAACACTACACACTTTAAAAGGCAAACAACAAGAAAAGGTAACAAAGCTCCGTAAACTTCATGTAAAAATTAGAAATTTTTGTACTCAGTCAAACAAGATCAAACCTAACACTGAACTCCCTCTCAATCAATATGTCATCTTCTCCACAGCTGTGCTTGCACACAATAAATAGATGCCGTATCCTCATTTTAGGACTGAGGAAAAGCCCTGACCTCAGACCCAGGCAGCAGCAGGCTTGGCAGAGTTGGGAAGCTGTGAAACACCCATGAGCCCTGGGCACTGCTGCAGCCAGTCAAGCACCAAAGCCACGGCAGGGATTGCACCATTCCGTGTGGTGGCAGACTGCTTCTGTCCTTGCTGAAAGGCAGCCTCCTGTGCCAGCTCTGGAGTGAGCAATAAATGCTGGGAAAGGGGAGAGGGAATGGATAGCAAGGGTGGTCTTGCTGATCTGTTGGCTGAAGCAACTGCCCACTTGCTCCTTTTTTTGAGGCCAGTTGTGCTCAGGTAACAGAATGGACAGCCAGCAGAAGTCATGAGTGATATTATTCTGAAGAAATGACTTTTCAATGAGGTGACAATGAGGTGATTGATATTTAAATAGAGAGTATCTGGATTATTTCCTCCAAGCTCTTAATAAAAAAAATAATAATAAGGCACGTATTGAAGTCAAATATGTTACAGCCAGTTGATGTCTGTTTTGACAGACATATTCTAAAGTTGCTCTTCTAATAAACTTTGAAATGTCAGGAAAAATTGGGGAATAATTACAATTTTAAGCAGAAAACACATTTCCTATGCTAGAGGCAATTGAGTTAAAGTAAAATTTAATTAAAGGCATGTGACTAAGAAGATATTAGAAAGATGAAACATTCAAGTTGGAAAAAACTTCAAAAAATCATCCATTCTAACATCTGTGGGCAAGGGAATCTAGGTGATTATCTAGTACCCAGTCCAGTTGAAAATCTCTGTTGTTGGAGACTCCACCACCTCCCTGGGAAGTTGTTCTAGTGAATAGTTGTTCTAACTGTAAAAAATCTCTTTATTATAACTTCTTCTGAGGTTGAGTGTAGATATATGAACAATAAGAAGAAAGGCTGAATACACCTGTTGTGCGTAGCAACAGAATATGTTCAATAATCCTTAGTTCGGGGGTTGGGATTTTTTAAGTTAACTTAGGGTCTACTGAGTTCTTTACAGTGACACAGCAAGGTATTTGTACCTCAAAAGCCATTTGTGCATTTCTCTACACACCTCCATGAACTTTTACATATTGGTAATCTGCTGGTATGTTATCTAATTGCCTGTCTTTGTTGGGTCTCTCTGAAGTTTACTCCGTATCTCTGCTGACTGGTTTGCATCACCTCTCTGCTTCGTCCGTCTTCCCAGAGTGTGAACAAAAAAGTCATTCAAGCTTATGAGGAAAACTTGCTCTTTGCAGGCTCATGCTGGTGCTGTTTATTTAGCTGTTGTCTGCCTTGTGTTTCTGGATTAATTCCCTTATCATTCAGTCTGTTCCTTTTGCCAGTACTGATGTCAAACTAAGCAATAATGCTCTAGGCTTTGCCCATCTTTATTACAGACTGATACCATATTTGCCCTCTCGGTTGTTTTGTTTCTAATTAATTTTAGATAAGTATGTGCTGAACATACTTTGTTTGTCTGACAGTTCCAAAAAACCTAGCAGAGGTGTGACCTTGCTGCCTTGTGATACAGCATCTTGAGCAGAGGAAAGGTACACAGGTCTGAGGGGTAAGCCTTCCCTTTCAGGGGATGCTGGCTCCTCAGCACGTCAGCTAACATCCTTGGATGCAATCCTTGCTCCATTTATTTTGCAAACATAGATGTAAAATCCTTTTGCCTCAGAACATAATGGCCACATCCAAGCTGAAATCTGGATGCTGGCAAGGCACCCAAGTCCTTTGCCATGTGCCATGCTCCTGAAATGCACATTTTCTATATTTTGTTTTGCTTAAAACATAGTGTCCCAAATAGGTGCCAGAGGGCACCTAGGGGCTCAGTCTGGATTTTGTGTTGTATGTGCTCCAGCTTGCAGTTATATATTGCCAGTAGTCAGTTACTTGTATTCATAATGGGAAAGATGTGGAAGAAACTAGCAAGCACTTTAGAGTAATCAAATTCACTACCAGCTGGCAAAATGATGGAAGGAAAATCCATCTTAAACTTTAGCCTCTTATATTTACTGCTGTGTATTAGCAATCTTCTGAAAGTATATCCTCGAAAACTTCAAACTCAACACAAGATGAAAATCACAGTTACCATTAGCAACAAATAAAACAGATGACATGTCTTGAAAACTTCAAGCTCATTAAAAAAGTCTTCACAAGCTACTTAGCATCTATATTTTGCTCCTTAATAATTCGTGCATTGAACAAATATTGTACTTTACAGTGGTGGTTGTATTTTATCTGAGAATTGTGTTGTCAGATTAAATCTCCTCTTAATTCCAAACTGACAGCATTTTCCTTATTTCTAATTGCCACCATGAAGAATTAACTCTTTTTGTTTTCTCACCTTTGTTTTATATTTATAGCTTCATCACCTTTGTCCTCTGCAATTTTCTTTCTCATTCATTTTTTCCACTCATTTATGTCTCAGCATTATTCCCATTCAGTGTCACATTGCTCCTTCATTCCAGGTACTTTCTGTCAAAACATAATAATGTCTCCCAGTAGAAAACTGCATTAAGCTGAAGAGTTTGTGCTTTATGATAACTCAGATAAATATCTGAAAGAATGAATAATTGTGTCCAACCTGGAGTACTGTTTATCTGTCTTCCTCAGGCACAGTTAAACTGTCTGGGATAAAGATATTACACGTAGATTAGAATTTGGGATGTGTTTTGTAAGTCTCCATTGAACTTCATCTTTTGATACCTGGAGAAAAAAAATTTGATCAGTTGCATTTTGTTTTATGGGACATTCACATATTTGTGAAATAAATTTATTTTCTCACAGATGTGACTGATGGTAACAGCAAGAACCAAGTTTACTGGAGTCTTTACCATCTCTGGAGTGAGCATGATTACTGCTCACTGTCTTTCTGGTACAGAGGAAGAAGACAAGTGGGATTTTGAGCTAATACTCTTCTTTAAGAGCCAGAAAATATTATTTAGAGAACCACAGCTTGACTAATAGAAAAGAAGAAATAACCCTCTTATTTTCTTAGTAGCACTGGACTTAACATTGCAGAGGGATATTAATACAGTGTTGAGAAACATGCTGTATAAATCCTCATAATTTTTTGAGCAGAGCTTACTGATTTTCTTATAGCCTATTTAAGCATAAAGTACTAGTGACAGATTGGCACAACCCATCCATGTATACCTACAGACCTTTTTACCCAGTCAACAGAAGAGTTACAGAGAACTTGAGCAGTATCAAGAGAGATGGTTGCCTTCACAGAAGACATATAGTGAACTGGCTATCTTTGAAACAGGTACCTATTAGATAAGGGTATTTTGTTCAGAATGCATGTCTTTTAAACTCATTAGACTTCAAAACAGAATAAGAAAAGCAAAAGAAACAAAAATGAGCCACAGTGAGCTGGACTGCTGAGTCATCTTATTGGTTGCTTTAGATTGTAAATACCTCAGGTGATTATCCATTGTTGCTTTTCTGAAGACCATCTGTACAACATTACTACCAACATTTAATATCTTCACAAGAATACTGTATTTCAGAAGTTGTGTCTTCTGCACTAAGCCAAGATGTTTCACCTTGGTGTGAAAGTCAGTGGGTTGAATACTGAGGTCAAGAAGCAAATGTCACCTGAAAAGTGCATGTCCACTGTTCCTATCAAAAACATATACCTGGTTTGATCTATTCCTTACAATGTTCCAGGTCTTGAAATTAAAGCTAAGGCAGGCCATCAGCTAAATATTATAAAGTAATTGCTATATGCACTGCATTTCAACTCTATGGTATCAAAGTTACAATTTTTATTTTGGCTGTTCTCCAAGCCCTTCCAATATGCCTTCCATTTCCTTTGCCTCCTACCAGTTACATAGGCCATCTGTTTTCCCAGTGAAAGTTAAAAAGCCAATATATGAAAAGCACAAGCTCCTTTTAAAATAACTTTCCCACTGTTTTGTATTCATGTAATTTCATAATGATCAGACTCTGTTTCTTGTTGCTCTTCCTTAGTGCAGGCGAGATTTGTTAGCTATCGAGGGTGTTGTTGTTAAGTAAATGTTGTTTGAGGTTTTCCCTTCAAGTGCAGCTCTCCGAGAAGACATCAGTTGGAACAATCTGGTGTTCTTTCATGAAGGTTTTCTCTCTGGTTTGAAAGTGACATATGTGTAGGATGAAAATTACATATTTCTTCAAGACTAGGTGCTATTTTTGGCTATTGTGATCTGTACATTCTGTTCATGTTCCATAAAAGATGAATGTAAAAGTCTTTTCTTTCTTTTTTGAAGTTCTTGGAGAAAGTCTGCACTATTCACTCTGATATTACAGAAAGAAATTCTGTCCCAGAAAAGTATTAAAAAGTAACATGGAACAGATTCTGTTGTGCAAGAGAAATAATAGATATATCCCAGCTGGGTTCTCGTACTCTCTTAATTTTCATTTACTTTCATCCGATCAACTCTTTGCAGCTCTGTCTGGTAGCTGATACAGTACATCAGGGAAATTACCGCTGATTTCTAAAACCTATTTCGCGGAAAGCATTGAATGAAACTAAAGACTCAGCACAGAAGTGACAGAAAGAGATAGCTTTCCTGCTCCCTCATCTATAAAGGCTGTGCTGCAAATCACTATAAATGCTTCCTTCCTTAATTACTGAAATGTTAGGGATATTGCTTAAATAATAATATTGAAAGCAGAGGATTAGGGAAGAATTTTTCTCAAGTTTTTGATATAAGCAGCAAAACCTTAAAAATTCCCAAACTCATAAAAAATAGATGAAATACCTTCTAAGGCTCTTGTATCAGATCTTGTGCCCAAAGGTACAATTACTCTTATAAAGATGTTGATGGTAATTTCACTTTCATATACATATAGAAAGGTACATTATAAGGGGTTAGCTAATCTATAGAGAGATGTGTGGTGATAATCTCTATGCCAGCTATGAGAAATTAAAGGAAATTAATCTGAAAAATGCATTCTTATTCCATCTCTGACTTCTGAAGCGTAAGTTAACCACTCCCCTAGGTTTCATATTTTTTGAAGACAAGAATAAGAACCTCATTTCAGTAAAATAGATGACCCTGCTTATGAAGGAGATGTAAAATTCAGATAATCAAAGATTCCTCTTCTCAGTTTTTCCTATGTTTCACTCTTTCCCCAGTAAAACAAACCAAGAATTTGGAATAAGGTTTCTCCAGGGCTAGTTAATGAGTTTCAAAATGGCAGTAATACAGAATTTTTTATTGTTGCTATACATTATAGCAGTAGGTATCCTAAATAGCATGATTTGACTTATTATAGGATACAGACAACATGTAAATTATTAACTTTTAATGCCAGAAAAAATGTTAATAATACTGTCCATTACATAAAGAGATTTTTGCCTCTGGTTTCCAGCTTAGACCAGTATTCATGAAACAGGGAAAAAATATTCAAGATTGAATGAAATTAACCAAACTCATGGGCAGGTTTTTTTAAATTATAGAATTATAGGCCTAATGGATAAAGTGAATAAAAAAAAATTGCTTTTCATGGAGAGCTACGGGACCTTCATCAAACCTCAGGGAACAGCAGGCTGTGATACTGTTTCTCAATACCATCTGTTCTTTGGGTTTGAAATGGTTTATGGGACTTGTTCATGTTTTCCTGTTGACAACTTCAGCAGTATATGCTCAGGCAACAAATGAAAGTTTAAGCAAATACATACTACCACTAAAATTTACTCTCCTGAGAAAATTATAAAGTATGTTGAATTTAGAAGCCTATATCAATAAAATGTTATTCACTTCAGTATATAAACACATTGAAAAGAAGATACTAGTCCTCCTTGCTTCCATCTCACCAGGGACTTTGGGTAGATATTCAAAGTATTCACTTAAATTGTTTTAATATTACTGAAAAAATTACATCAATCTTTATGGGAATAAGATTGAGCCAACACTGAGTACTTCTTAATATCTCTGCTCCTTCTCATCTTTCTTGAAATTCTTGTCTAAAAAATATATTGTCCCACATTATCCAATTACATTATACTGAGCTCTGCAGTATTGTTTAAACAAGTTTTTTATGCTATTTGAGGATGGTTTTGCATATAGAACAACTAAAGTTTTCAGTCTTGGATGTTATTTTCTTAGCTCAGGTTTGGAGGATGCCATTTCATTTCCATGTATTTCATGCCCCTGGCATACAGACAGGTCTCTCCTGAGATGTGAGCTAGCAATAGGACTTTGTAGAAAAGAGTGAGTTAGTTGGGGATTATAGTATACAATTTCCCATCCTCAATCTCTGCCAATCAGGGAAGAAGTGCTGAACAGTTGGATCTGGCCAGATGATGGCAATTCCAGTTAGGATCCACTTGTGAAGTTTCAGAATTCACACTTGTTTTGCAACAGATCAAAAGGCTTACAATAACTGTCACCAAGCTCAACACACCCATCCTTTGGAAATAAAACTGCAGCTTCTTGGGTCCTGAACCTCAAATCAACTTCCAGAAGTGTTTGCTCCATCCTCAACCTGGTGACCAAGGCATGAAACACTTGCTTTTGATTCCTTCCTGTAATGCATTTGTAATGCATCCCAATCTCAGTTCTTTCCAACTGAGGCAATGAACAAATCTCAGCATGAGTTTCCCATGCTGTCAGCATATTCTCAGTAACTTGACTAAAGGATTTGTAGGTTGGTGTTCTGGTGAACCCTGTGTTTATGATGATTTTTGGTTAAACTCTTACACCTACTTGAAATCACAACGATTGCAGTTGAATTTGGTTAACAAAACACTTTAATAAAACCTTGGTTTGGTACTAACTCAAAGCTAATCTTACCCAATACCAATAAAAGTTTTCTTTATGAGAATAAAGGCCATAGTAAAGAAACCACTGATTTGTTGTCCCATGGAAACTGTAGAAGACTGTTTCTCAGTGAAATGGGAGAATAAAACACTGCATTTGTCTTTCAGGCTCCTCAGAGAGCCAGGAGGATGCAGCTAATGACATGGTGACAGCATGCTGCAGTCCTTAGGAAGAGGTTGATCATTATCCACCATTTCAGCTTTTATATCCAAACTTGCCAAGACCTATTTACAATTAAAATCTTATTTTTCTAGCAAATCCAATGTGTGATCTGTGTACATTTCTCTCCTAAGTCAGTAACTTAATGAAAAGGACTATGATCCATTTAATAAGCTGGATCAATGCCAGCCTTGCCCACCTCCTTTACAAAGATTTAAATTCCGCTTTAGTCCCTCACTTCCATCACCCACTTCATGGTTTCTCCATTTCTGCATCTTTCTCATCATGTCTTTTCTTCTCGAATCCATTTGGGTTTTTTACTCAGGTATTCTGAAAAGAATACCCAGGGGGCAAAAAAAGAGAGCATTGAGAAAATTGATCAAAGTAAATAATATGCCAATTACCAGTGCATGTTCTAATATGTATATAACCTTTATTATACAATCTAAATATAATCAAAATAGCTACCTAAATCCTGTAGCCATTTATGAGAGAAACAACATGATTAATAGGAAACTACCAGTTTCCATCAATATTCAAAGTACGTCCAATTCTCTAAACATTAAGTTTAAAACCCTTCTGTATGGAGTAAGAACTTGGTACATAGAAAGACCGTAGAATCATACCCTGGTAAAAAACAATTGCAACATTCTTAGAAAATATGAAGTACTTTTGTAAGCATAACTATTTTGCAAAAAGTAGTAATCTCCTGGAATATATTGATGGAATTTCATTGTATTGATAGAAATCTATCCTTCAGTGAAAATCACAGTTCCAAATCCTGCTTATCTTCAGTGGTAGAGATATTTAATGAGTTCCTACTTCACGTCACTATGAATTTCCTACCAATAACTAATAATTTTTAATCATGCTTTTTTTTTCTTAAATTTCAAATCCTTTGTGTTTATTCAGAGCATAAAGTCTGAGGAGAGCACATATTTTCATAACAGTTTTTTTTACACAGTGACAGATGATACTCATATTTCCAAAGCATCAAATGTGACAGCTTGGTTCTATTTAATCATCTGGCTTTTTTTGTTTCATTTCACATTGAGTTGTAATTGCACATTAGAAAAAAATCTAAAAATCTGACCTAATTTCCCAGTAAAAACAAATTATTTACTTTAAGAAACACAAAACTTAATATTTGACAGGTAGAAAAATGCATTAATTGTATGAAACAATTTTTGTTGTTCAGCAACTGCCCCAGTCTACATCGTCAGTTTACAAGGAGCTGGCTTAGCAGCTTAGAAGCTGAGAAGCAACATGTCTTTTTGTCTTCCACAGTACTTGGAAAAATTTTTCTATTACTGTTGGCTGGTCCTTTCTGGATGCCTGCATCAATAATATTTCTTCTTTCCTTGTTACAATAGCAAGAACTTTTGTGAGGTGGGATGAAATAAATAGGAAAATATGAAACACGTTTCTCAATGTGAGAAGATTCTAGTGTAAGTAGTTACTGAAATATAACCTGAAACATCTTCAAATGCCCGATAACAATCTTATGCAATTGTAGAATGCAGAAAGAAATGAGTTTAAGTAACCATCCAACATACAGTAAAACTTTAAAAATAAAAAAGGCATTCAGTTTAATTCTGATTTCAGTCTGAATTTAGCTCAACTGGATGGCTCAACTCCTTAAATTTCTCAGCACTCTTCAATTTAACAGGAAACACCTGTAGCAAGGCTCTTCACCATGTTGCAGTCTAATTCAAATAGAAATCACATAATAAGTTTAGTACTCAAAACACCTGCTACCTTAAAACATATTCCTTTGAGACACTTTTACACTAAGCTTTCCTACATCTTCAAAGGACTGTGAATAAAGCCTTGGCTCTTTCAAGAGCTTTAATATTCCCCGAGATAAAAGTGGAAAATGCATAAATTGTTCTTTGTGAAAACAGGATGACAAATTTCACAACTTACCACCTAAATCAGCTCTATTTGGATGTGGAACTCAGTTGTACATCCTTCACAAAGAACATACATTTTTCACAGATATTGTTAGGTGATGTTGGACAAAACCAGAGTGTCTGGTCTTAAAAATAATGAATCCTAATTTTTCTGCTATTCTTTTGAGTTCTGATGTTCAAAACTGTCCCAAATTCAGCAAAGTATTTACATTCCTAAGTCCTGCCCTGTGGACAAAGACAATGACTAGTGATGGATATTTCAGTGGTGTCTTTCCATGCTTTTTTCTTCTCTCAGTGATAATAGGATAACTTTGTGTAGGAGATCCAGCAGGGCAGCTGTCTCATTAGTTTTCTATTTTGGCGGACTCAACTGACTAGGAAATAATTTTGCAAATGAATTGCACCTCTTAGCACCATTAAGATTTTTGACAGAATAAGACATCGATGGCCCACTTCAGCAATTCAGAAAATGTTGAACTGGAGAAAAATGCTAGAAGAGATAGTCCCTAGAATCAAAGAATAACATGGAGCCAAGCAAAGGGTGGGAGAATTAGGATCTAATGGCAGTAGTTGTAATAAATGCGAACTTAGAGGCAATGGGACTCTCAAGCTTTCTCTCTAGAGGACATGGCTGGAACATCAGTTCCTGGATGTGAACTGCCTAGGTAGGAACAAGTTCTGTGGTCAATCACCCACAGGCATTCCAGCACTTCCCAGGGGACAGTTGTGCAGTCAGCAATCCTTGCACCTGGTCTGCAACTCAGCCTTCATATAAACAAATGTTGCTTCACAATCCTACCTTTTAAAAGCAAAAACTAAAGTATTCCATTCATCATTTTTACAAACAGCAATAAACGCAGATCATTGCTGCTTCCCTTTTGGGGGAAGAAAACCCAACCATCCAAGCACAAAATATCCCACACAAACATAATGTTTCATATTATTGGCTAGCATACTGAATACACAAGGGTAAAATGCAGTCCACAAGATGAGAGAGATAGAGGGCAGAACTCATTTTGTATCCTACCTTTTTTGTGCCTGTAGTCAGACTGCAGCATGCACAAAATTTCTTGGTTAGGTGCATGTATTGAAATCAAGTAACAATCAGAGAATGTGTATAAACAGTTAAGACTTTTAATTAATGAAAATAAGGTTTGGGAACTGGAGAAGAATTCATTTCTCGGGTGGCTTAGCATCTATTCTTTATATTCTCTAATTAAATTTTTAGAGTATATCCAATGCTTCTTGCTTCTTTAGCTTTTCATTTTGCCATTAATAAATAATTTAAGCATGGTACAACATGTCAGCTTTACTGATCCTCTCAGATGTTTTGTGCATCTGAAAATATTTGGGTTTGTATTGGAACGATATCCCAGGAAAAAAAGCCCATGATTTATCTCTCTGTAGTTGCACATATTACATGCTGCACTTATCACAGAGCATTATTATTTAAGGGATAGCCACATATCTTCATTCTTCAAACATGGACTAGTCATTTAAAAACTAACACTGCAGATTAATGTGATTCTGCATAGCAAGGAAGGGCTTTTGTCTCTTCTGGCTCTTTGCTTACCCATTGGGGCTCCCACTCCAGCTGCCAGAGTCCCCGCTCTTCCAGCAGTTACTCATTTCAGCTGCTCACTGCCTTCTGTCTTCTCTCATCCTTTCCAAAGGATGGGACTTGTTTTCTAAACATTGTTTTTTGGAAAATTTTAATGAATTTCCATAGTTCATATATATTTTTCATAGTGTCTGTTGCTAATGTTTTTTCTCAGAAGATAAAGACTGCACTTTAAAGTTGTGTAAATTCTCTGTTTCAGGCTCTTTGTTGCAGACAGTGACTGAGAGCCCAAGAACTGGACAGAAGACAGAGACACAGACGTGTGTCTGTCCAGACCCTATGCATGCTGTCCAAGTCAAAAGGATCAGCTTAGAGTTATAAGAATTTCTAGACAAAAAGATTTTTAGACCCTGGCATAAAATGATACACTTTTTTTAAAAAAAAAATTTTTGGCATGGAAATATTCAAGTCAGATAACCAAATATGCCATCAAGATTGGTTGTAAATGTTAGAAAGTGCTCCATGACTAATTCTTTCTGGATGTTTCTGGAGGTTTTCATTTTTTTTAAGTCATGTTTTTGTGTTTATTAGGGACCCAACTGCTAAACTGTTTCATCAAAGTGTTGGCTCTAGCAAAGTGACAGGGGCTATGATAAATGTGAAGAAGAAAAATAACATTGTGTTAATTAACAGAAGAAAGAAAAAAAAAAGGTTAAGTATAACCACTGTCTTCTGTTAAGAGAAGAACATGCCGTGTGATACAGCACAGCTTTGAAGCACTGAACCAAGTCAATCAATATCTTCATTAGGAAGAACAAGTAAGCCAGTAAAAATCAGTATTTCTTCCTTAGCTTCCCCTGCTCCTTAAAGCTCTGTAGGACAAAACTGCTCGCCTGGAGTTGTAGCAGTGATAGATAGGAGCACTGAGATTTCTAATCTGTTTCTAGAATACATTTATTTGTTTCTAGAATATATTTATTTGTTTTCTTAGTATTTTGTGGAAATTTATTTTCCTCTGTTCACCAGATCTGAGGATCTGAGGAATTGGTAAATTCAGAAACAAGGTGTGAGAGTGGGGCTTCAAAGTGGTGTGAATTATGCGGCTTTTTCACTGCTTTAGCTATTTCAATTTTCAGCAAAGCGCCATCTGTTACTTGAAATCATATGGAGCCTACTACAAGGGAAAATTCAGAGGCTTTACATCCACTGTGTCAGAGTAGCTGCCTTTGGAACCTTAAAAACTGCAACAACAAAAGTTTGAGATTTAATATTGTTCCTTCTAGGATTGCAGCTTTTTTAAATGTGAGGTGATTTCAGATATCCTGGTTTTGTTTGAAAATACTTCAATTTGCCCTACCCATTCTGCCACTAGCACCTACTAATCTATGTTGAACTGTTAAAAGAAGTATATTCCTTTTATTAAAGAAGCACATAGAAGGCTAAAGTTATTCCTTAAGATATTTTTTACTGTACCAAATAGAATAATGAGAGCCAAAAGTATATGACATTGGCCACTACTCTTGAAGATACTGAATAAGAGTGAAAAACTTCACATTATCGTGATTAATTTACATCATAACAGAAATATTATTGAAATATTATTGCATCAACTCCAATAATGCCATAGATTCACTATTGCTTATATCACATACTTGGAATCAGGAATCTGAGAATATTTATTATTTATTTGGTTGCAGTCCTGTCATGGTTGTGGTTGGGTGAATGCTGCCTCACTAGTTTGCAAGTCTAACTGCTGTCATAAACACTGCTATTAGTTTTTATCTCACATAGCCAAATGGATTTTGCTCTCCTCCTGCCATTAGTGTTATTTCTATAGAAAATTATTTATGGCTTTAGAAAAACTGAAATTTTACAGCTTTTAATGCACTCTTCACAATCTGATGTTCCTGGTAATTTAAATATTAAAAAACATTATTTATAAAGCAAATATATACTATTCCTATCCACAGGGAGAACATGGTATAATTAATTTTTATTCTTTTTTTGCCTTGACAACCTAAATTTGATTGCTTAGTATAAATTCTAATTATTGGGGAAAGATGACAGATTCAGGATGGAGAAGAGAAGGAAGAAACTAAAAGCAAAAGGCTATTCCCAGGATAAAGAACCCGTCAAAATGCTAATAAGCCCTGTTCCAAAAGTATGTTATTGTTTCTTTTTTCAGCTTTATTTATAAACACAAACATCTGAAGCAATGGTCCATCTGCACAGACTAAAAGCTCTGTGTCCAAAATGCACATTGCTTCAGAACCTACAGAGAATAAAAAGCTCTGCTCAGTTACTCAGCTTTCAGAAAATAACACTGGACTGAAAATTAACAAAAGTCTCTAGAAATCTAAAGTTTAGGTAGAAAAGTGGCTTTGTACAGAAACTGTTCTGATCCAGCTAGAAAGAAGAGAACTGATTTTCTTTATGATCTCAGTCTCGTGGATGTTCCAAAGCAGGTAATTAGTAACCTAACATGAGCTTCCAGGAGTTCTCAGAAGGGAAGAGAATTGTCTGGCTTACCTGATTATTTGATCAAGAGGTTGGGCTGTATTTTGGAAGGAGAGAATGGAATCTCTGTAAGTTCTTGATGTATCATCACAGCACTTCTTAAAAATTGTAAGGGAAACAGGAAAAAGGAATGCATAGGGCAAGAGAGAAAAACAAAACCATAAATAATCCAAACTCAGGGAAAATCAGGACAGGATAACTCTCAAGTGAATACAGGACTGAGTTGAAAGAGCACTTCTAACTCTTGCCTCAAGGAATGTTCCTTTAACTTTGGTTGCAGAGCTAAAAAGGCAGCAAGGTAGTCTCACTGTTTGTCACAGTGGCAAGCTCACAGCAGAAGCAGAACCAAGAGTCTGAGTCTTATTTGTTCATTATACAGGTCAATATGATATATATTTATCAACAAAAATATTTAAAATAAGGGAAAAATAACTAACTGTACAAATTATTATTTTGAGAGATGGCTTAATGAAGAATAATTTTCCACATTTGTATAGGAAAAGAGGGCAAATTCAACACTCTCTTTGAAGACATGTTTTCCTTGAAGTGCCAATAGAGGTGTACATGTGTGTTACTTTGTTTTTAGGTAAGTCACTCAAGCAGACTTTGTGTATTCATGGAAAGAGACAGAGACGTTTAGCTGAAGTGAACCAAGCATGCACCATGCATCATATAGACATGATATACCTCAAAGAAGAATTATCATGGGTATATGTATGGATAGTTTATAGATAACCTGCTTATAAGCAGTCCTGCCTGCTGTGTTTGTGGTGGGCAGGCATGACAGATTTCACTACTTAAAGCAGCAATATGGAAATGTTTCAAGAACTTGATCTTAGTCTAAGGCAAAGAAAAAATTATAATGGAATTTTCACTTTTTTAAAATAGTAAGCCTATGATAATGAAAAACACTTCCTGCAATACAATTGAACTGCAATGTATTTGTTACACTGAGGAAAGGCAAATTTCCCTTCAAGTTGTTAATATCTGTAGAATTGATGAAAATAAATTCAGTTTTGATGTTTTAGGGCATAATTCCTTCACAAAAAAACCCAAACAAAACAACTAGCAACCATTCCATAATGAATGCTTCCAAAAATTAAATTTCCTCTTCGATTAAGTTTGGCATATCTCTTTTAAAGAAAGTATTTATTTTTATTTCTTGCTATCTTCTTTCACCTCCATATTTTTTGCTACATGTATATATCGATATGTATGAGTATTTAGTTATTTATTCTGCTATTTATGTTCCCACAACCTCCACCATTGCTGTTGCTCTCTGGTAACTGCATGTTATTTGAAACTGGGCAAGACATTGAAGCAGAAGGGCTTTGACAACATTGGGGTTTTTTTATTTTGCATGTGTCTCTTTCTTTTTAGTTTCAAAATATCAGCCAGTGACATTTTTCATTTGTTGATTTAAAGGATGAGTTGTCAGAGTAGGAAAAAGATGTATGGAGCTTACAGTTGGCAATGCCACAGTTGAGAGCCTCTGGGTAAAAATCAAGAGACAAGCAGATAATGTGGATGTCATCGTGGAAGTCTGCTGTAGACCTCCTAGCCAGGATCATGACACCAAGGAATTATTCTTTGAGGAACTAAGGGAGGCTTCCAAGTCAAAAGCCCTTGTCTTATGGGGGACCTCAGCTTGCCAGAAATTAAACAGGACCATTACACAGCTGGTAGAGCCCAGGCCAGAAGATTCTTAAAAACTTGGATGACAACTTCACTTTAAGGGAGCCGACTCGGAAAGATGCCCTCCTCGAACTGCTGCTTGTCAAGGGAGGATCTTGTGAGTGAAGTAATGACTGGCGGCCATCTAGGCCACAGTGATCATGAAGTGATTCAGTTTAAAATCTCTGTTGACAGGAGGAGAAGCAAAACCTCAGCTCTGCAAATAAGGAGAGCAGACTTCAGGGTGCTCAGGCAATTGGGAGTAAGGTTCCCTGGGAAAACATTTTTGCAAGTACTGGGGTCTGTCAGTGCTGGTCACTTAATAAACATTTCCTCCTAAGGGCACAGGAGCAGCCAGTTCCTAAATGTTGGAAGTCAAGTAGACAAGGCAGAAGGTTGGCTTGGATGAACAGGGATCTTCTCTTAAAAATAATGAAGAGGGAGGTCTATACCCAGTGGAAGGAAGGACAGGTAACATAGGAAGAATGCAGAGAATCTGCTTGCCACTGTAGGGAGAAAATTTGTGTGGCCAAAGCTCAGCTGGAGTTGAAGCTGATCAGAAATATATGGGACCATAGAAAGATTTTTTTGAAATGTATTAATGGCAAAAGGCAGTGTAAAAATAACGTAGGCCCATTAGAGGATGAGAATGGTCACCTCACAAACAGGGACAAGGCAGAGGTGTTTAACACATTCTTTGCCTGTCTTCAACATAGATGACAGATTAAGGGGGTCTCAGTGCCCTGAGCTGGAGTACCATGACTACAAGAACAAAGAAGTCCAAGTCAACTCTGAAACTGTGGGGGTCTGCTACCCAACTGGATCCCTACAAATCTATGGGGCCTGATGGGATCACAAAACTTCTTTTGGTAAGTTTTGAGCGGTTTTGAGAATCCAGAGAGGTCCTAGCTGACTGGAAGCTGGTGACCGTTGTCCCCATTTTGAAGGAGGGTGAGGAGGACCCTGAAAGCACAGGAAAAGGGCAGGGCAACAATGTTCCTGATCGACAGAACATTTAGGTCTCTAGTCTAGTCTCCTGCTCACCTACTGACAGATGAAAGATATCATAGAGGAAGAGCAAAAGTGAGAGGAAGTGACAATCCTCTTTTTTTAAAGAAAATAGCACTGTGAGGTGAAGCATAAGTGACTATTTAGCCATATTGACTACAAGGAGACAAAGATACACAAGAGAACTCCAGCAATGCTCTCTGGACTATGATGAAACCCCATGAAACCCAGAAACTTCTGTTTCTGCAGCTTTTCAATTTCTTCTGGGTTTGCCTGTTAGGACAGCATTTTGTGTACTTCCCCCTCCAGGTTGTTCTGTGCAGACCCTGAATTTCTTGTGTTTACTGCCACATCATCCCGACCTATAGAAATTAATATGAAGTGCTCAGAAAGGTCAATTCTCAGAATAGCTTGGGATTACCAATACCAGCTCAAACACAGGACTGGGTTGTGAAAACAGGTTGTGTATGTTGCAGGGGAGAATGTATTAAGAGGCCAAAACTGACAACAGTGTTTGCATGGTCTCAGAGCCATCAGGTTTGAAAGCACATAAGGCCTATAATTTGTATTTAACATAGCTAATTGATTGACCTTGCATGGACCTCTGCAGGAACTTAACACCCTCATTTAAATAAACTGAACAATTAAGTATATATTATCTAGTTAAAAGAAAACCCAATAAAACAGCATGGGGACTGACATCCCTCTACAGATGTTTGCCTCTCTGGAGAGCTGTCAGCCTTACTTCTGAAGGAATTACTAAACATGATGAATTCTGGATGAATTCTTTTCAGATGAAAACACCTGGTTCTGTGTTCACTTTAGAAACTCCCAAGGCAAAGTATGCTCCAGCCAGTCCATCCAATGGAACTCAGCATTGTGTCACATCACATTCTGATTAAGTGTATATCCTTTGAAATGAAATGGATATTTTCTGCAATGTTTTACTCATTCCTGTTTAACCAAGCATTACTGGGAGAGCTAACAAACAGTGGAGAAACTTTAAAACCTTATTTTAAAGCCAAAGTGTTTTATGCAGCCTATTTGGATTTTATATAGTAATTTTGAAAGCAGAAGAATTGGAGTTTTATTGGAAGAAAATGTGTTTATCCTATTTAGACTGCAGACCTGTAGTGGAGCTATCACCATGCTTTGAGAGTTCCTTATTTTCACGGCATTCTTTTCAGTGCATGTCTATAATTTTGTCATGCATCTACATATTCAGATCCTGTTTATCCCATTCTGATCCTATTTTGGAGGATGAAATGTCCTCTGTATCACCCTATCTGCCCTGTGGCTGAATGTAATGCAGTTAGAGCAAGATGATCTTCAGATACCTCTTTTCCATTTACTAAACACATCTTACAAGGGAGACCACAAACCTCTTTGGGTTTCCTGTATTCCAGCTGAATGCATCTTTGTCACTAAGTATGTCTAAGTAGTGGTTTTACTGCAATAGCCCCAAAGTACAAGGAATAAAAAATAGCACTGTGAGGTGCTTAGTTAGATATTGAGACAATGGAGATCAATATGAGACAGCTGCCTGCTGCACTTATTCCAGCTGGGCAGACCCTTTTTGTCTGAGGTTCCAGAGAAATTGCAGATTGCTCAGCCAGTGACTGATGTTCCTGAAGAAGGGAATTATTTACTAGTGAATATATGACACTGATATTTTTAGTCTCTTGCTATTAATTGTGGAGAGAAGAATAGTGCATTTCCTTCCTTAAAATAAAATAAAAAAAGGACTTCTCTTCAATAGCAGCTGACTAACAATAAAGATTATATTTTATGCCCAATAGGAGGATATAGGAGCAGACACATCTGTCAGGCCTGTTCCTTCCTTCCTAGTAAGGGTGCTAATAGGGAGACTTTTTTGCGAGTGCTCCTACAGCCTTTGTAAAATACATTGTAGGAGAGAAATATTTTCAAGGCTTTTCTTGCTTGAAAGTGCTTTCCAAGGTCTGTATGAAGAGTAACTTTGAATTATTTGATGAAGTAGTGTTTGAGATCTAGTCTTCAAGTGTAGGCTTATCCCCAGCAGGGTTGAGTATTGTTGTAGACCATTGTCCCTCAAAGTGGAATCTCAAATTGCCACATGGCTATTCAGGAAGCTGCCTTTCTGTTGCTGCTTCCAGGCAATGGAGAGAGTTTTTTCCAATGTCACTCTAAAGAGCTGAGGTGCAGTACAGAATTATATAATGGTGAGTGTTGGAAGGGACCTTAAAGATCACCTAGTTCTAACCCCACCCTGCCATGGGCAGGGACACCTTTCAGTGGACCAGATTGCTCAGAACCCCATCTGACCTGGTTTTGGATAATTCCAGGAATGGGTAGCCACCACTTTTTCAGGCAGCCTGTTCCAGTGCCTCACCAATGAAAAGAGCTGCCAGCCTTCCTGGCTGCTGTCCTTTATGAAGATATTTGTAAGGGCAAGGTTTTGCTCAGATGGCCAGTCAGAGGAAGTCCTTCTGCTGATAAAAAGAAGAGGGATTTCTTGTTGCAGTATGGGCATAAGGCAATCATGAAACTCCTCAGCGTTATGAAGACTGAAGTGCAACTGGGAGAATTGTGGAGAACTAGAATATAAATGGACTGAAATGCTCAGAGAAGAAAAAGTCCCTTAGGGCCAGACAGCAGCTGAGCGTAGAAGGTTGCAAAGTCCATGCAAGACTAATTTTAAATTCCCAGCTGCAGTTCTATTTTGTGTCTGGTCCTTAGAGTCTTATTTTTTCTTGCCTTTTAAAGGATGTAGATCAAATCAGTAGAAGTTAAAAAAGCCGAATTTCACTCTAGGCTGTTACCTTTTATGTTTTTCAGAATTATTTGAACTTTTTAACAATATTTTTGTAAAGTGTTGGTATCAGTGACATCTGTACCGAGATGGATCCCTGTGCTTTCATTCTAGATTTATATTAAAACTTTTAAGTATTAGCTCAAAAATATTTATGAATTCTTCTTTGGCCTACTTAGTCTCTTTTTACTAACTGTACAGTGCCCTGCAGCTTTAATAATATACTTTCACCTAAACTGAACACATACAAGCAAAAAATTATATTAGCATGTTAACGCATCAGTAATTTGAATCTTAACTCCATCTCCCTGTCTCTCTTCACTGTCTAATGGAAGTGATTTTTCGTACGTGTGTATTTGAATGACTTCTTTGTTACTTAAGTTGTATTTTTTTATTCTAAGTAGGNTATATATGTATATATATGTATTTTAATGAACAATTATATTAACTTTAAAAAATCCTTCACATACTCATTTTGTGTCTTAAGAGTGCTTATTTTGTGCAAAAGTGACAAGATCCTAGGAAGAAATGATCTGTGGCACTGTTATATAAATTCAGCTACCCTGCTGAGACATTTTATTCTCATAAGACACCAGAAAACTCCACTTTTGCTATTACCTTTGACAGTGATTCTTTGAGCAATCTAAATCACTCATTCATGACAAATTGGCATCCTAAATCAGGATTCACAACATTGTATGGTAAATTATTACATAATTTAAGAGTGTTAAAAATAGAATCAAGTTCTAGTAACTGAAATGTTTAAAATAACACTTAACTCAGCAGAAGAAGAAAATATATTCCTTCTAGATTCAACATTTATGTTTCTGCACTAACAAGNAAAGTGCTTTCCAAGGTCTGTATGAAGAGTAACTTTGAATTATTTGATGAAGTAGTGTTTGAGATCTAGTCTTCAAGTGTAGGCTTATCCCCAGCAGGGTTGAGTATTGTTGTAGACCATTGTCCCTCAAAGTGGAATCTCAAATTGCCACATGGCTATTCAGGAAGCTGCCTTTCTGTTGCTGCTTCCAGGCAATGGAGAGAGTTTTTTCCAATGTCACTCTAAAGAGCTGAGGTGCAGTACAGAATTATATAATGGTGAGTGTTGGAAGGGACCTTAAAGATCACCTAGTTCTAACCCCACCCTGCCATGGGCAGGGACACCTTTCAGTGGACCAGATTGCTCAGAACCCCATCTGACCTGGTTTTGGATAATTCCAGGAATGGGTAGCCACCACTTTTTCAGGCAGCCTGTTCCAGTGCCTCACCAATGAAAAGAGCTGCCAGCCTTCCTGGCTGCTGTCCTTTATGAAGATATTTGTAAGGGCAAGGTTTTGCTCAGATGGCCAGTCAGAGGAAGTCCTTCTGCTGATAAAAAGAAGAGGGATTTCTTGTTGCAGTATGGGCATAAGGCAATCATGAAACTCCTCAGCGTTATGAAGACTGAAGTGCAACTGGGAGAATTGTGGAGAACTAGAATATAAATGGACTGAAATGCTCAGAGAAGAAAAAGTCCCTTAGGGCCAGACAGCAGCTGAGCGTAGAAGGTTGCAAAGTCCATGCAAGACTAATTTTAAATTCCCAGCTGCAGTTCTATTTTGTGTCTGGTCCTTAGAGTCTTATTTTTTCTTGCCTTTTAAAGGATGTAGATCAAATCAGTAGAAGTTAAAAAAGCCGAATTTCACTCTAGGCTGTTACCTTTTATGTTTTTCAGAATTATTTGAACTTTTTAACAATATTTTTGTAAAGTGTTGGTATCAGTGACATCTGTACCGAGATGGATCCCTGTGCTTTCATTCTAGATTTATATTAAAACTTTTAAGTATTAGCTCAAAAATATTTATGAATTCTTCTTTGGCCTACTTAGTCTCTTTTTACTAACTGTACAGTGCCCTGCAGCTTTAATAATATACTTTCACCTAAACTGAACACATACAAGCAAAAAATTATATTAGCATGTTAACGCATCAGTAATTTGAATCTTAACTCCATCTCCCTGTCTCTCTTCACTGTCTAATGGAAGTGATTTTTCGTACGTGTGTATTTGAATGACTTCTTTGTTACTTAAGTTGTATTTTTTTATTCTAAGTAGGTTTTCTGATTATTATACCTTCTGGAATATATTGTTAGCAGAAAAATCAGCACATTCAACAGGATGAGTAGTGACAGAAAAAAGAAAGATTGATAACAGGGTATCTACACTTTTCTTCTGTCATCATCTGCAAAACCTGAAAAACAGTATTTCCCTACTTTTCAGTTGTGCATCCAAACAATGTAAGGATTAGGAGACACTCAGATGTTATGGTGATTATCAGTAAAGAGAACTGTACAAACAAAATGTGTGATGTCACAAAACCAAATAACTTATTGCAGAAAATGATTGCATACATCAATTACCTGCATGTTAAACAATACATTTTTAGTGCACACAATTTTTGAAGGCAACAATGCAAATTAAAACCAAATCAAGGGGGAGAGGTTGGGCCAAGTTTACAGGGAATTTTTTCTTTAATTTTTTCTTCACACTGCTGATTGCTTTTGAGATATATNTAGGAAGAAATGATCTGTGGCACTGTTATATAAATTCAGCTACCCTGCTGAGACATTTTATTCTCATAAGACACCAGAAAACTCCACTTTTGCTATTACCTTTGACAGTGATTCTTTGAGCAATCTAAATCACTCATTCATGACAAATTGGCATCCTAAATCAGGATTCACAACATTGTATGGTAAATTATTACATAATTTAAGAGTGTTAAAAATAGAATCAAGTTCTAGTAACTGAAATGTTTAAAATAACACTTAACTCAGCAGAAGAAGAAAATATATTCCTTCTAGATTCAACATTTATGTTTCTGCACTAACAAGATTACAAAAGTATTTTTTATCCTGTGTGATCCATAACAACTGACATATTTTTATACGTTGCAGAAATTAACCTTAGTAGTGGTGTGCAAAGAAAAAGTTTTCTTACCGCTTAGTCTGACAATTTTTTTCCACATCAGCCTTCACAGCTGCTCCAAGTACTTCAGTTTTTCAGATGATGTGTCTGAGCATGGCAATTCAGCCTAATCCAAATATGTATCAGTCATGCAAGCAGATTGTTCTTTATTAAGGTTCACTTGAAAGAACTGTGACTAGGAGTAGCATGATGAACAAAAGGTCATCAAGACTGAATGTTATTTTTTTCAGAACATTACTGAGAAAAATCTGGAGGAACTTCAAGCTAAATCTTTGTTTCCCTAAATGATATTAGGATAGTTGCTATTACACAGCATGAGATGGGAAGTTCCTTGATAGACAAACGGTGCCTCAGCAAATTGAACATGAAAAATAACTGGCAAGGAAAGAATTGGCAAAAGTAGAAAGCAGAGAGCAGATTAGCATTTACACAGGGAAGAAGAAAAGGGAGGACCTATATACAGCTAGCAGCAAAATTAAAGGGTAAAGAAAATAACCCAAATTTCTACCCAAGACTGTGTGGGCATGTTTCCTATTTCCTACCAGAGCAGGATTCTTGTATATCCATCTGTTAAAATGCTAGGAAATCATGAAAGCAATTTTCCTGGTGTGTTCTACTATTAATCTGAATTCAGATTAATCATGCTCAGCTAGGAGATCATCTCCTATCAACCTTTGCATCTCATCCAAGCTTGTAGTGACTTGTGTCTTGTGCAGTGCTCCAGACCAGTTTTGTTTTCTGTTACACATGGACTGTCTTCTCATCAGTGAATCACAATAAAACCAACTCAGATGCCTTTAAGGCATGGTTGGAGATGTGAATAGTGCAAAACTACATACACTCATTACAGTGTAGGTTGTGTTTTTCATCCTCTGCTGCCACCGTCATAAATGGTGGATAATGGTGTGATGAAGCTACTTGAGCTTTGGCCCAGTTTCCCGACTCAAAAGTGTCACAAGTCTCTTGGCTTCTGTCTTTAGCTATGCAGGAATCATCCAGTTTTCTCCTTCTCTTATAGCCCTAAAATACTTACTTGTTTCTGCAGCACTTTCTCTCCTTTTCCTCTTTTTTTGCTTAACTTTTTCATGCTGGATCTGTGAAGATAAAAGCTGCCCTTGAATGAACTTTCAATTCATTATTTACAGGACCACCAGCTGTTTCTCTCAATAAGAATAATTTTGTTCTAATTAAGGCTCTTCAATCCATGTGTGGAAGTATTTTTCTGTATTTCAGGGAGAACACTTTTACCTGTTTCTCCATTGACCATTAGTGTCTTTGAAACATATATTTATACACATATGCAAAGAAAGCAAGCAATCTTTACTTACAAAAACTGCAGAGTGTTAACTTATTGTCAATATCACTCGCCTGAAAACATGCTGCTTCACCCAAAGATCGACTGTTTTGTCAACCTTTTCCTAAGGGTCCCGACTCTTCAGGCTCTGTGCCGATAATGCATCTAAAGATGTCTATTATGAGAATTTTGAATTAAAAGGCCACCAGATGGCGGCAGAGGATAAATAGTAGGAATGGTCCAGTCCGTTTTGCAAGTGATGGTCTTTGAGTACTATTCTGGTATTAAAGAGTTAGCTCCATTTTCTGTTTTTTTCATAATAGTCTTGTGTTCTTGATTTATGATTACCAGTTATTGAAAACTTATTCTAACAATATTTTTCCTAATATGGGTAGAAATAATTTTTCCCTGTTATCTATCTTGAAACGCCAATGTAGATTTATGTCCTTATTTTAAATCACTATGCCATTTTGTTTTGGTTTGTTTTTTTTCTCCCCCACTGTGTTTGCTACTGCCAGGGAGAGACACAAAACACAGACCTGAAGACATGCCAATGGACACCAGGAATGTGACAAGATTTTCATGGTTTCACTGAAGTCTTTAAAACTTCTGATTCTTAAATTATAGAAGGCTGTGTTTATCTTTTCTCTTCCCTTCACTTTTTTTTTTTCCCTCTTACTCAAGTCTTCAGTGTAAGATATGCATTTGGTGTGCCCTTTATTTAAGGACTGGTGCTTCAAACCCATTTTGTGTGAAGTAGCTTCCTTGGAGAGCAGCAGAGACAGGAGGCTTCTAGGTAGGGGAGAATTTCTGTGTGTGGAGCCCTCTCCTGTGAGCTGCTCTCTGCACACTCTCAGGCAGCAGCACTCCCTGGCCAAAACACGTGTGAATACCGACACCAAGCTTGTAATTATCCTCAAGTCCTTCTTTCAAGGAACCATCTGCCAGTGGCATTTTACAAAGCTTTGCAGCACAGATACTTGGAAAAACAGCTTGTGTGTTTGGAGACTTTGAGGAGGCACAAGGTGCTTCTGTCTGCTCCCTCCATGCAGACTCTGGTATGTTCTGTGACTCCTCACTGCAAGCTCCAGCTGCTTTGTCTGCATTTCGCCCCCAAAAGGGATGATGTGCTTACTGCTAAGTTAAAATGCATTAAATATGCCACTAGTATTTTTCCATGTTGGCAGTTACAGTAGTTGCCATGGGAATGTCAAATCATGTAAATGGGTGAAGAGGCAGCTCACAAAACAGTGTAGATTAGAGATGTGGCCCACAGTATTAAAAACATGTACAAACTGTCTTCTGCACATAACCACACCATCTTCTGTCACTAAGAGGCTTCAGGAAAATAAATTTATACTTCTCTAGACCTGTTTTATAAATGAGCATCTTAAATAAATAAAGCATTTAACTGTGATGAGTAATCTCAGTTCTTTAATAAAGGATGGAGTTATGCTAATTGAACAGCAAAGTTGTTTGTCAGGGCTGACAGATATCTGCATACTTCATTTATTCCATTAATTCATTTTTTGCAGCATATAATTACAATCTTTTGCACAAGTGACAGAATCACAGATAGCATTTCAGTGCTGAGCTATATATCTATTTTGTTATGATCAGTGAAGTATAGCAGTTATATCATTTTTACCAGGAGCATGCTGAGAATAACCAAAGGAGAACTCTACTGATTATGGACTTGTAAATCTTCCATTTATTCATAAAGCAGCTTATGGACAGACATGAATTTATTTTAAATTAATATGCTTTTTTTTCCGTTTGTTAGTTCTCAGGAATTAAAATTCAGAGAAAGACTGGCACTAGGAAGTATTAGAGGCATTAAACTCAGTAATTGTTTAGCAGTAAGGGAGATAGAACATCTTTGTAAAGAATGTAATTATGGATAAGGTATAACTGATATTTTTTCTTATACTACAGAAACAATTAAGTTAAATTCCACCCATGTTGACTAACACTTTTAGTTTCAGTTTGGTTTTTCTCATCTCTAAAATGTTGCTTATTTCATATTGAAATTGTTCTCTTACATATGAATAATCTAAATTAGAGCAGCTGAGTAGATGTCCGCCTCGCCCTAATCACAGAATGTTCTTTCTCACATTCTGTAAACAAGCTCTGTTTTGCAATATTCTGCAAAAATTACTGTAAAATGGACTTTGTTCCAGATAGGAGGGGATTCATTCCTTAACATATAATCTGAACATCATCTCTAGGTATCTTTCTATTAAATCTTTGTGCAAATCCACAAGAGGAAGGAATTAAACAGTGGGTGAACTTGGTAAGAGGTGCTTAGCATGTCCTTTGCCTATACATTTTGATTTCAGTAAAAGATTACATGAGTTTAGGCAGAATTTTTGTGGTGTAGGTATGATCAGATTCATATAGGTAAACTAAATGTAAAATTCATAAGCTTCAGGCATTAGACCTCTTAATAATAAGAATCAGGTATTTTGTCCTGGAGAATACAAAAGACTTATTTTTGCCAGATGATAAATATTTTCTAGAACTGCTCAACAGAACAACTCATTACAGACAAAAAATAAGTCCATTGAGTTCTGAATGTAATAAAAATTGTTACCAAGTTTTATTAATGTCTAAAAGTCTATTGTAAAATGGAACTGATACCTTCAGGTTAAAATATACTTTTAAATAAAGATATGAGTTTTTTATGGTAAAAATCATACACTATGTCACGACTGCCCAATCATTTTCTAGATAGGAATCACTTATAAATGACAGAGAAAAAAGTGGACCATATTTTCCGTGCATCTAATATTATAATAACTGACTTAATTGGTATTTGGACAAGAATGCTGTGTTTAGTGCAGCCAGGTGAGTGTCTTTAGCATGCATAGAAAACACCCTCTGTGTCACGATTTGGAATAATTTTATTTTAGAACCAGTGCTGGAATTTCCAATATTTTATATTTTTGGTGACCTCTCATGAAGAACGTCAAACGTCTTCTGAACTCATATACAACATGAGCTGGCCTCTTCTGTGTCAGACTGTAAGACAGGAAAGATGTTTCTTGCTGTTTGTTCTCCTCAAAGTATCAGTAAAATGGCTTTCAGATTTTGCATTTAAAGGTAAAAGACTGAACTGGGAGTGTTTTTAATACAAAATGGTCAAATGCACAGCACTGCTGAAACTATTCTGCTCCTTTTCATGTTTTGGAGGTATTTTTGTACCAGATTTAAATTTGTGAGCAACTTTTAAACATGAACTGAAAACAGAAAATTGGTGGTTATGACCACTGACTGACTAGTTTTTGACCATGAGTAAATCAGTTAGTTTCTTTGTGGTTTAGTTTATTGAGTAATATAATGAATAAATAATACTAACAGTACAATTTCATGACAGGTTACGAGCTGTAATCTATTATGAAATTACATAGCATGTTATGAACGATTTTGAAGATTTATAATGATTTCAGAACTTTTTTGCACTTAATTATCCTTGGAAAATGTATTGAGATGGGGTACATATTTTCTCATTTTGTAATGAAATAAATAAAGAAATCTCAGTGTTTATTGTGAAACACTCAATTATTAATCATTAGGAAATGAAGAACTGTATAATATTAAAACTTGTGCTATTAGCCTTCTATAAGGACATTTTACTCTTTTAATCTGAATGACTTACAAGAGGCTGTTGTGGGTATGCTTCAGCAGAAATCATCTAATGGTTTGCTGCTCTGCATGGTAAATAAATGTGAAATAAATTCTTAGCCATATCTTTCTGGGTTCTGCCTTAACATGGCAAAGAGTACCTTTTGAGGAAACCTCAAACAGATGAAACACTCATCAGAACCTCCTACTTAATTTTAAACAATACCGTTAAAATTAGAAAATCTTCCTTGCTAAATTATCAAATTAAAAAGAATAGAATATTTGGAGATGCCCTTGCAGACATAATTTTGTGTATTTTCTGTGTATTATAATTAGTGTTGATTGGATAGAACAATGAAATATTTTGAGTTTACATAATTTCAAATGCTAAAAATAGCACATGGAAAAACCTTCCCAAGTGTTTTTTCTTCATTCATGTATATATTACATAGAAATATGCAATAAATGCTATCAGTAGACATTTTGCACTATGCGCAGATGTTCTTGTGATTTTAATAGTTGTGTTACTAATTACATTACACTTGGGTACCAATTCAATGAATTTTGTTTTAGAATAGGAGTTCTCAATTACACAGGCAAAATAACATTCATGCTTCACTGGAACTGAAAGGCTAGGGAAAATATAAAATGTTCACAGGATCAATGGCAAAATTTATTTTACACAGTTAATTTAAATTGATTTTACTGCAATATGTTAGACTATTTTCTGGTGGCTAATATCAAAGGGAATAGATAACCATAGGACAAGATATAGGACCACAGTCACTGCTTTTTTTCCTGCTAGCAAGTGGCACAGATGTCTTGAGGAGCACCAGTTGTTAATAAACACTGTAATTTTATTTTTGTTTTAATTACTCAAGAAATAAGAAGCTTCTGAAATTTGCAGATAATGAGCATGCTACATTCATTTTAGTGACCCTCTCTGGGTATATTCTGGGTGAGACTAAAAAGCAAAGTGCTTTTGAAATCTTAAGCATGTGTGCAGCTTCCTCTGTTGTGATATGATAATTCATAAAATTAGACATGTTCTTAAATTCTCTAGTGACTTGGGCCTGCACGTTGTGATCTCCTCTGGTGAACTGCTTAAGGCTACAGAAAATCATCAAAGAAATTACAAAATGAGCAGAATTTCTATTACTTTGATCAGGGAATAATAGGGGAAACCAGAACGAGAGCTGTAACATTTATTTGAAGTAGTGGGAGGACAACTGTACATTATGTGTATTACATATTTATCACTAATGTTTTTCTGAGCTATGTTTATTTGAATTTTCATTTTACATGTGTTTTTGTTATTCACAGGAACTTCAGGAAAAAGATTTGTGTGACACAATATCACCCCAGATTTTAAATATCATTTATTCTTTGAAAATGTTACAATTTCAACTGCACTTCTTAATTAAGCCTTTGTATGTTACTACAAATACTAGAAAAAACATTTTCCATGCGTTTGAAACCTTTAAAAATAGACAAATTCCTTGATTATATTCATAACATTTGGTGAATATTTAATTTTAAATATTGATTACATATTTAATAAGTAAATTGAAATTTTGGTTAGAAAAAGGGAGATGAATCAGGAGGGAATGGGAGTGGATGGGACCCTTCAACACAACCCTTCATTTGCATAAACTTGTCAAACTGCTTCCTTCCTGCCCTCCTTATCCCACCTTCTCTAGGGCTGGTGCCAGCTGGAACCTCTCTGTTCCCAGTGACACACAGCCACAGCCAAGGGGCAGGAATACAGAGCAGAGCAGTAAATCTGCCCTTAGGTCAGACGAGGCTGCTTTGGAAGCAGCAGTGTGAGTTGTGAGCAGAGGTGCTGAGGTGGCCGGAGCTGGCTGCCGAGCTTAGTCCTGTCTGCTTACTCCCCTCCTCCTTGGGGACTGGGACAGGAAGTGAAGAAAGACCAGGAGCAAGAGGACTCCTGTGAAACCCCATTCCTCTGCTCCAGACTCCTCTCCTTGCCCATTGCTGTCACTACAGGTCACACTCCTTTCAGTGAGGCAACAAACGACATGGGTAAGGGTTGTCAGGGCTGCCAAGAGGACAGAGGTTCCTCTCTGCTACTCCTTCCTTATGCTTTTCCTCTGCTCCAGCGTGAGGTCTCTGTGGGCTGCAGAGATTATAAACTGTGCCGTGGACCTCCTCCCAGAGGTGCCAGCAGCTTGGCTGAGGGCTCAGCTGTGCACTACAAGGGGCCCTTTGGAGCCAGCTGGAACTGTCTGGAACCAGCTGTGTCCAGCACAGGGCAACCCCTGGCCTCTCCCCAGCCACACCTGCAGCCCATATTCTGCTGCTGCTGTCCTGAAACATGCCTCAGACATTGCGGGTACAAGCAGAGCAGCCAGGATCTCAGCAGCTTTTAGTCTACCAAAAGTCTAAAATGCTTTGCAGAAGTAAGCCCTTGATTCATTTGCTGACTCAAAGTATGTGGGATTAATCATGATATCTCCATCTCAGAACACATTTGAAGTTTGTTGTGCTGTAGATTATACATACTGTGTGGATAAAGTTTACATGTTTTTTTAACAGTTGCTCATATCGGGAGGCTTTTTTCTCCCCTTTCTCCCTGTGTCTTCATCCTGCAGTGTGTCTGACTGGTAAGACTCCTCTGCTTGTGCCCCTTGTCTTCTCTCAGACTTCAGCTGTCATGAAGCAGTGAGGAATCAGAGGCACAGCTGCAGGAGGCGTAGGAATGGCTGATTTACAGCCATCACTGTTACAATCCTTTCAGGAAACTTGAATATTTTCCAGGACATTATATAAATGGAAATTTTTGACATTCAAAGCATCAATAGCTACTGCAGAATTTAGATAAATTAATAACTGGCATGCTACCAGCTAACTGCTTATTAGTTTGGTCTAATTGTTTTATAGTATGAATTCTGAGAATGTAATCTGATAAAAGTGGTGAATAAGATACCTGGGAGAGGTGGTGCCATTGTGCAAGTGCTTTTGATGACAGTGCATGCTGTATAATTTTTGTCACTTATGAAAGCGAATCCTACAAGTGTAATATATAGTCATGGAAAGAGCAACATTGAGAAATGTAGGTTTGTTGGAGTGCAATAGTGAGTTGCTTGCTCTAAGATGATAGCGAGTTGTTCACTAAGTCTTGAGGCAGAGTTACTTAATCCATACAGTACCTATCCTGTCTGATTTTGGTCTGTTAAAACATTGACCCACTAAACTTCTTGCCTGGCTGGGATATCTGCTGAGACATCCCACAGGAGTTGCAGAGGGGCACCAAAATCTCTTTTCATAAAGGAGTTTGGAAGATTTTACTTTGGGAATTAAGGAACAGCTGTTCAGTACTACTGTAGTGAAAAGCTGTCTTGTCTTCGTAAACATCAGAATGCAAATAATAAGCCAACATACGGATTAATAGATGTCACAGGTATGAGATGAGCAGCTAATTTCATGCCCTATGTATTAGCATAATTAGTTGTGATTTATTACAGCAGTCAAGCTCAAAGCTCCTTCACTGTGCAGTAAAATAGTGTTCACTGTCTAAAAGAGAGTGCTGATGTTAAATACCCACAGCAGCAGTAGGTGCTCCTTCATTGGCTGTGCAGCAGGGATTGGTTTGTAACCTTGGCTTTGACATCCATGTTTAAGACGTTGTAAAACTCAGTAGAATGGTCTGAAAGTGATACAGACTTCTAAGAATATAAGAAAACCATAACTCCCTGGGTTTTATCTTTAATTCGTTTAGGCTAAGGAAATAGAAAGAAACAAATTGTAAACAGAAAAACAAGTTGATACAAAAGTGAGAAACACAAAAAGGGAAACATAACTGAGACTTCCAAAGGGCATGTCTGGGAAAGTAAGTTTGGCTGCAAGTAATACAATGTCTATCTCTTTTCCCATTCCAAATTATAGGTTTATAACAACCAAAAAGGTACTAAGAAAGTACTTATACTCTGAGGTGGGCTCCTTTTCTTTTTATGAACTGGTCTGCATTTGGAGGTTCCTGTCTGCAGATATTTAGAAATCTTGACTATTTTCTTCTGGAAAAGGTAACTGAGTTTGGACTTCCTCTCTAGTGAGCTGTCCGTCTATTAGTGATTTCTAATGTAGAATTATCTTGTGATCATTTGTGATCAGGTACAAACAAAAAATGTATTTGTTTCATATATACTTTTTTATGCTTTATTTGTGACACATTATTCTTCATTACTTATGTCACACATTTACAGTTTTACATGAGGTACTTTTTGTTCTGCTGCTATAAAACCTGGTTTTTCGGAAGCTGTCCTTGAAATCTCTTTGTTCTGAGTTCATGTCTGGGTATCAACAATGAACAGGACAGTTTTTGGCAGTCCTAGATGATGCCTTGTCTGAATCACTCAGCCACCACCTACATAGGTGACCTAGTAGTCATGCTGACTAAATAGAGCATCAAGCTGTGGGTGTTATCAGCATGGCTCAGAGTAACTGTTGATGTCTGGGTGTAGTTCAGGGAGCCTGTTGTGTTTTAATCTTAAATTATTCATACACTTGATCTGTAGCAAGATTCAGAAATGTTTGCAGCTCACAAAGCAGAAACAGCTGTCTCAAATTTCCCAACACGAAGACTTGTGGCTTTTTTTCTTTCTAGGTTTTTGGATGACTGTTTGTATTAAATTAGAACTAGCCTGATTTAAGTTCTTCTCTTTAGGGGAGCACATGTTATTTGTTGTAAATTTTTACAGGCAAAAATGCCAGAACCTTTTCACAAACTATATGGCATTTTTCAGAAACCACTGTTACTGAAAATTCAGAAGTAAGATGGTAGGTCTGTTGTAGTCTTTAACTAGTGAGAAATTTATACAAATGGATATCTTGTCTGATGGAATGAAAACAGCAAAGCTAAGAGTGATGGAGAAGCAGAAATGGCATATATAGTGTGGGTTTTTTCAGTAGAAAGAGTTTACCTGCTTTTTGCTCAAAAAGTCACTTGGTTTGTATTAGGAAAATTATTTCTTGCTGCAGAGGAGCCCAATCTTCGCGTCACAGAATGATGACTCTTGGATTGCCTTTATTCATATGCTGATGTTCTTCAGGTCTTGACCAAGCCCCCAGATACAAACACTGAGTGTAGGATGAACGCTGCTCTGAAAATCATAAAATACTACCTAGCAAAACTATCAAAGGCAGGTCAGAGCAGCCATTTCCCACCTTCCCAAGCATGACCGTTTGCACATGTAGAGAACTGCTACATACATACATTTGCAATGTATCCACTGCCAAGTGTTTACATTAAATGTCACAACTACATCTTTCCAAACACTCTCTGTATAAGGAGCCAGAACCTGGAAGACTGGGTAGCAGCTTGTTCATATCATGCAAGCTGCCTTCAACTTCATAGCTCTAATGGTTGTAACGCCTAACTTGCCTGTAACAGACCACCCATTGAGAGTGTTGTCTCCCTCTGAAAGCAAGGAGAGTGTTTTCATCAAAATACAGCTCACTATAAACGCATTAATTCCTTCAACAGCAGTTTGCATTGCAAAGTTGTTGAATGTGCATAAGTTCTTGTAGCTGCTCAGGTGCCATACAGCATTTGTGATTAGCTCTTGATTTAGTCCTGCATTGTTTTGTGAGCACTGCTTTTTTTTTTATTTCCCACTTGCACCAGCCTGTGAAATAACTGTGAGAATAATTCATTGTGTCATGCATTTGGTGAGGTGTCCTTTTTCTATTTTCCCATTTGTCAATTTTTCTAAGCTGGCAATTTTTCTAAGCTTTGTGAAACTATTTGCCCATAACTCCTACAAATGATGCCTAGTTCAATATGTCTTTGTTACTCATGCCTTTTTTTTTTGGTGTGTTCCAAATTCATGCTGTTTTGCTTTTCATATATTTTATGCTAAGCCAGATGAGCACAACTAGCAGAATGAAGTTTTGCATGCAAATATGTTTCAGCTCAATTGATCTGGAAGCATTCCTGACAACAAGCTCATTTCCTAGAACAAGCATAGAGAAGAAGCACAATGAGAAAAAGTAGTTAAAATTATTTTTCCTTTAAATGTTTAGTATTACTAGAAAATGTCTTTCAGAGTAAAACTTCCAGTCCACCACTCCATCACTTCATTTTTGTCGTTTTCATTTTATTTCCGGCACCATTCCAAGGCTTTGTCTGTCTCTAAGCTCTTAACACTGAAACTAACCATGAGTGTCAAGTGTGTACTATATGTGGCCCACCAACAAGCAGGAAATTCTTCTCAGGGGAAAAATCTTTTTTTCAAACAGCTCTTCCTTTTGGCAGTGCCTTTCAAACTCTGCTGAAAGAGTTTAAATTCCAGGCTTTGCTTCTCTCAGGCCTGACCCTCACCCAAATCCTGCCCACCACTTCATTTGGAAGCCCCTGTCTAGTGGAGCGCTAGACGTTTCCCAGCTTTCACAAAGGCCCCTCCTGTTGATTTGTTTGTACGGTGCTAGGTCCAGACATCCCTGCTCCACCAATCACCTCTGAGACACTGGCCACCTACTAGAGAAATTGTATAGTGATCTCAGGTAACTCACTGCCCATTTGAAGCACAGAGAATACATGCAATTTTTAATTAATATGATCAAGACTTTGACAATTGGAGAAGCCTGGGAAGGACCAAGAGGGGCTGAAGCACTAGAAAAAACTTGAGCCTTCAAGAGGTTAAATCACCTCACTTTGAACATAAACTGTCTGATCAGTCATGTAGAAGCTCCACAAAGAGCAAAAATATCACAAACTAAATTAAATAAGCTAAAGTTGAGGACAAATATTAACTTTCACCATAATCTCTGCTTGTACTAACTGGACATGTAGAGTAGTGACATAACGAATACACCAACATTTTATAAAGATCTTCATTATATTGTTTGTTATTTTATGCAAGTTTCATTTTCTTCCCATGGATAACTGAAGCATAAAGGAGAACTTGTTTACCAGTTCTAGTAAATTAGGCAACACTTGAAACAGAATTCCTGTGACTCCCAAATGCTCAGGGAAATATTTCAGTTGTTGGTGCTCTTTTGAGGCATATAAAGGATGTTTTTTTACTAATGGAGCACTCCTTGCTCAGAGATCTCCCCCTCTTTTTTTTTAGCCCAGAAATAAGCTGTGAAAAATTACTTTGGAAATTAGCAAGAGCTATTAATACTTAAGGGTAAGATTAAATTCCTTCTGCTGTGGCCATTTACTTGTTCAATAGTATGTCCTACAAAAATATGGAATGCTGCAGTGGCTCTCAGAAGCTCTTACCTACTCTCATGCAAGAGAGGGATAAAATCAATTAAATTTCCTAAATATGAATAACACTTCTCTACGAATGATTCATGCACATATTAATCTCTTCATTGTTGGGATCCATAATGGTGGTGGGGTATTCTGTGTTATCTCACTGCTTGTATCTTTTCATGCTGAAAGCCTGTATAGAAGACTTTGACTCTACTTTTTGAAGTAATCAGTTGGCATTTGGCAATAATATATATTTCTAATGAACAGGCATGTTTACCAGAGTTCCATATTTCTTATTTTTTTTGAAAGAGTAGCAATATATCTACTGATTTTAAAACAGTATTTTTAAAATATATTTGTGAATGCTAAATAGCTGTTTATAATAAATACATACGAAAATGAAATTAGCAGGGAACAGGGGCAAAAAAAAGGACAATATGTAATCTTAGTTAGCAATTTAATTTTTCTATAGTAATTTCCTACAGAAGAGATTTTGTCTCAATAATAAGTCCACTAACACTATATTCATGGAAACACTCTTTAAAAAAAAATATTGGCTTGGTTTTATTTTTTACAGAAAGTGTTTTTTTATTATTATGCCTTCACCGATGCACACAAAAATTATGAGTTATGTGAGATTCTCATTCTCTCTATCTCAAAATACTCCTTACTATATTTTTTTGTCTTAAGTTACTATAAAATCAGGTTAGAATTTCCTGTTCTAACTTCATTAGTTTGTGTCATTTAATATTTCTGGAAAGTAATGTGAGCACCAAGAAACCATCTATGGCATTTTAAGATCACGTTAGAGATCTGATGGAAACCTGCTTAAAGTTAAGTTATGACATTGAAAATGAATGTGTTACTTAAATGCATATTTTCACTTATAAGATTCTTTTCATTAAAGTAGTTTTTTCAGTTGGACTATTAGACTTCCTCAAGTTTCTCATTCTTTTGGACTGCAAAGTTTTATTGAATATTTTTAATAATATTTTTCCTGTAACTTCAGGTATCAACATGACTGACTAATGCCAAGTGATTAGTTAGGTCATTGAATTTTAGTCTTATGGCCTCTAATTTTTTCGTCAAGCGTAGCAGAACTGCCAAAACACAAGGTTTAGAAACTATAGCAGATTTCTTGAAATGTTTCAAAGGCTGAAAGGAAATTAGTGTTACTACTGGATCTTACATTGCTTTTGTATTAGTGACTGACATTTTTGCATACTGGTACTACTCAGTCTTGCTAGCCTAGCATTTTCTTGCATGAACTGTAAGGATAAAATCTTTAGTTTATATTCTAAAAGTCTCTTGATACCTGGCGGCCTCACAGAACATTTTCTGGTATCTCTACAAAGCTGGTGCTGTTCATTTTCTATTTACTGGTGAGCATGATTCCATATATTCTGTATTATAATTTTCATTGTCTCAACATATTTCTCATAGGGAACTGGGTAATATGTTTAAGAGATGAATTATGTGAACAGTAAATAAGTATTTCTGGCAGTCATAATATGGATGAATATACTGTAATATTAATATTCTGCTCAAAATCTCTTAGAGTAGCCTAACTATGGCAGAATAATGCTTTCCCCACAAATTACTGAATTCCACAGGTGGGAAAAAAGTCAGTGGGGGAAAAAAATCCAATTGATTTTTCAGCAGACAAAGTAGTTATGAGTCTTAGCCCATTTCCTTCAGTAGCACATTCTTTAATAAAAAACCATAAATTGTTTATTTTTAGTTAGAACTGAGGCAGTTATTAGCAAATTCTGGTTACTGTCTAGAAAAGCATTATATTTTGCTTTAAAATGTCCAAAGAACTTCAGTGTTTGTAAAATTAGTCACAGGTGAAAAGGTCTTCTAGGACACCAGTTAAGAGTCAATAGCCTGATATCAGATCAAGTTTATGAACTATGGAAAATCCCCAAGGAAAAGGCTGGCAATGAACAGAACAGTAAGGATTTTGGGGAATATAAAGCTGCCCATAAACTCAAATCACAACCACTTTTGATGTAATAAAATGCCAACAATTAAGTTTTGCCTAAAGACTGGTTGCCAGTTTCTGAGTGGTGTGCATGTGTTTCAGTGCCTTTGTATTGCCAAAAATAGACAAGCTCACAGAATAAATAGATATGAAGCACAGGTAGATATCAGTATTGGTTTTTAAATATTTTAAAGTATTTTCAAATAAAGTATTTTCAGTAATTGTTCTTCTTGGTTTTCTTCAATTTAATCAGTGAACTAAAAGATACTTGTGTTAGACTAAGAATAGGTAGATTTAAGCAGAAAGATAAATCTGGTTTCACCTACAGAAATGCTACTTTACCTGCTACTTTGAAGATCCCTCAGAAGTCTTTGGAAGTGGATAAAAGTCATCCTCGATGTAGATGAAAATACCATCCATCTTTGCATTATAAATTTTTAGTTCAGTTTATAAATTCTCAAAAATCTCCCTCTTGAAAGCTGCTATTGCTTCCTTCTGGGGATTAACAGCTATTTAAATTTTCTTTTTTTCTAGCTTCCCACTAATATGCTAATAGTAAATCTGAACCATCTGCCACGTAAACAGAGAAGTGGGAAAACCTTGACAGCATAGTCTCTCATTTAACCTATTTACATAAGTTATTATTCATAAAATTAAAAGTGTCCTTGAGATACTTAGAAATTTTGTGGTCATTTTATTTTTTCCCTATTCATCAGCTAGTTTCAATAAGGAGACAAAACTGCAGTAGAACAGAGTGTGTCTGTTACTAATGGCAGAATGATATTCATCATTTAAGTAAATTGAGTAAATAGGTTAGTCTCACAAATGCTGGGGAGAGTAATTTCTTAGGTTAGGGACCATATTTGTTTCTGGCCCATGAATGGTTAGTTTATCTGGACCACTGGGTATGTTCTGTACAAATTGCTGTCTAATTGACAGGCATCCATTAATGACTCTGGACTCATACAAGAGCTGCGCATCTTTAAGAGAACAACATTGATGTTACTTTTAAAGTAGCAAACAAAATTTAAAATGTAGGAAGACAAAATTAATGGCAAATAACATTTATTTTCAGCCTTTAAATGTATTGCAATAAAAAAATAAACACAAAATTTCTGTATAGATTCACTGTGCACTCATTATTTTTGCCTAACATTAAGCTTGTTCTGTTTCAGATTTGCTCTATAGATAGATATAGGAAGAAATCTTTGCAAAATCATAACCTATGATCTGTAATAGTGGAATTAAGATGGGTTAAAATATCTATAAAGTGAAGAAAAATAATGAAAATTGATTTTAAAATAAAAGGGAACTCCCATGACAAATATAAGAGAAACAATACAGTGTAAATTATGATTTTGTACCAACTGAAAATGTCTGGCTGTCTACAGGGACCTCTTGTCAGTTTTACAGTGCCAGTTAAAATCACATTAGATTCCTAAAATACTGACTGAATTTTGTTCTGATAGCCTCATTTCAGTCAAAAGAGTGAAAAGGTGTGGGCTAGACTATTTTGAATAGCAGTAAGAATTAGTAGTCCTTATGAAGAAAAAAAATGAAAGAATGCTGAACCACAATATTTTACAGTAATATTAAAAATTAGGAAAAGAAAATGTGCCAGTTTGCATGAAAATAATGACTTTTAAAAAATATTATATTCCAAGCCAGCCAATTTACCTAATGCTGTTTCTTAAAATTTAAAAAAAAAAAAGTTACATACTAGGGAATCCATAGCTTTAGCAGTCATATACTAGTGTTCATATTTCACATTTTACTGACACCTCTGCCATCTTCTCCAGTTTATCTACATGTCTGTCTCTCAGAGTCTTTTCTTCTTGTTCACCAGCTCTGTAATGGACTGGCAATTATATTTCAGGCCTTCTTTTGCTACTTAATTGTCTCACAAATGGATCCTTTACAGGATCGGATAAACTCAGGCAGGTGATGCAAATCTGAGCTCTCCAATTTGTGATCAGTAAGGCTGCATCCTCTGACACTCTCTGCAGATACTTACAGACATTGATGAGGTCCAATCTCAGTTTTCTCTTCTCCAGACTGAACAGGCCCAGCTCCCTCAACCTTTCCTCATAAGAGAGATGCTCCAGTTCCTTAATCACCTTTGTTGTCTTCTGCTGGATCTTCAACTTGTTTTGTTCTGACAAACACACCTACAGTGATCAGAATAGAAGATGTTTTCAAATACCTTTAAAAGTGGATGAAAATTCTATGTTTGATTCCCCTCTTGTGCTGATTCTATATTATACTTATATATAAAATATATATCCTGTTATATATAGGTATATATATCTCCTGTTTGTAGTGTTGTAAGTAAAGATTTCTTCACTCTGTTTCTCAACATTCCAGACCTTCTACTGTAGTAATTTTGCATGTATATAATTTTGTTAAACACTAAAGCATACTTGCTGACAATTATAGATGAAAGAATGTGGAATCCCTATGAAAAAAAATTAATGAAAATATTCAATATTTGCAAGAAGGGTTGTTGTAATGATTTCTTCCCCCCCCCCCCACCTTTNATTTCTTTCTTCCCCCCCCACCTTTAATTTTTGTTTTTTATTGTTTCGTAATTTTTTCTCTGACTTGTCCATATAAGTTGCAGTATATGTCTTCCAACTGATGAGCCCAGAAACAACACACTGTCCCACAGCTAATCACAGTTACTTGCATATAAACTTATTTAATTAGTCCATTAAAAAAAATCACACAGGCTTTTTGGTCCTTCTCTGCCAAATGTAAATTCAGTTTGTACAGGGACAGGATCATGAAACATTGCTCAGCACAAAGTGCTAACCTCAGTGTTGGAGTTGAAATTCTAACAGGTGCGTTCATTAATCTGCTGAAGTATGTTACCGTGTTTGATTTCCTCCTTCCCTCTATGCTGTACAAGAAGGAAACCACCTCCTAGAGTCTGTGTGATATTTAAATAAGACTCCACCACAGTTAGGATGCCTTGCCTAATATTGAATACTTCCAGCTGAAGTCACTAGCTGCATAATTAGCTACCACCCATTAGTCTTCCTGACAGAGACTGCTGTGTGTATTCCTACTATCCTGTTCATAAAATGGCCAAAGGACAAAAGACTTCATTGGAAAATAAAGGGAAAATTGTAGGAAAAGGCAAAGCTGGCTTGTTCTAGGAGGCTAACTTAGTAACTCTGAATCAAATTGTCAAAGAAGAACGTTATTCTGAAAATAAAAGGTAAGTTGCACTAGGTCTACCTGTTTTTTCTAGCAGTCATTGGGTTACCCCAAGATTATATTGTTACTGAAATTATTACCAAAACATGTCCCTTTTTTCTCTGTAACTCCATCAACTCATGTTATCTGTGAGTTCATGATTTTCATTATTTCATGCAGATTCTTTAAAATTTATCTCAATTTTTCTGGTGTTTACTGCTATAAAAACATAGCAGTAGTTTGCTGTTTTTCTTCTGCCATTGCCATAGTGCAGCTTTGACTGGACTCTAGAGATACATCTTTAAAAGCAGTGTCTTGTCATCCAGCTTTTCCTATTTATATGCTTGCACATTCACATCAAAGGCACAGTAACTGCAAACGTTTGTAACAATCCTATAATATTTTGGAAAGCTATTTGTCAACAGCATGTTCCATGCTGCTCTCTTGTCAGATCAGTTGTTAAAGGCCATTTGAGGAAGTGATTTTAGTTCAATTCTGGGCTGACAAGATTCAATTTCACAAAATAAGCAGCACCATTATAACCAGTCTCAGCTTTGTGAGGGAGAGAAGGTCTGAACTCCTCCCCACTTAATCAGCAGGATCCTGAAAGGCAGGGTAATCTTAAAAAAAAAGGAAGTGTTTTCAGCACCAGACTCATGTTTGAGTCAATAAAATGATATTCTGGGACCTTTAGAAGAGAAGGTCATTGATTAAACACATAATAAAGTGTGCAGGTGGGTTTTTCATTTGAAGTGTCATTTAATTAAATTAAGAGGAAAATAGATCAAGACAAACAAAAGGAGATTACTTTTGGTACAGCATATAAATAAGTTGTGGAGCTTCTTGCAGCAGGATGTATAAATTAAAAGTGACTATTGAAGTTCATAGAAGAAATTCTATTAAAAATGTATGCACTTGTACAGTCTTTAGAAGTCCCTTAATGTCTTACTGGTGGAAACTATCAGAAATTTTCATCATGTCCTTCTTGTCTTATTCCCTGGGGAAATGGTATTTGACCTGCCTTGGAAGCACATGTGTGATGACAGACCTTTGGTCTGACCTAAAAGAGCTGGGTTTTGGTCTTAAGATCTTAGAGAACCTGAAAAAATAGTTGCTTAAATCAAAATATAACATTAATTCAGTAATTTAGCTAAGCATAATTAAATAACTGGCAGTAAGATTTACTGTTATGGAGTTTCTTTCTAAAAATATAAACAAAAGTTATTGAAAAAATTGGTAAAAAATCTTATTCAGGAATTTAAAAATTAATCCAAGTATGTATGTTTACTAGAATTAGTATCTCCAAGTCAAAATAAGTTGTCCTTTGTCTGCAAATGTCTTTTGTGGAGAGATTCACATAAAATTCAGATACTGAGCAGACTTCTAGTTATTTGCTATTTGTATGAAATATATCTGGGAGAACTCTCTTTTTATGCTTAATCTTTCACCCACTTAAGAAACAGTTACTACTTTGTTACAAGTAAGAGGTACATACGAAAAAAAATCACAGCTAATTTATTCAGTAAAACAAAGATAACCATTATTTTGATTTTGGTTTTTTGTTTCTGTGTTTTTCCTTAGTATTATCCTAACAGTTTCAGATATTTATTTTAAAAAATGATGAAATGACAGATCTCTCATAATCAACAGAGCAGAGAAAAAGTGAACCTGGGAACTGCGAAGTGTAGTGAGCCAGCAGCCCTGTGCTTTTCCTATAGATTAAAGCTGTTCCAAGACACATTTCATGTTTTTTCATGGGCAGCTTTATATTCCTCTTTCCTGTGGACCTCAAGAATTGAATGCATTTTTCTGTAGTTGCTCAGTATCCTAAAGGCTCATATCTGAAACATTTGTGCACTTCCCCTGTTGGCAATTTGTAGTGCCTCTGTTAAGGTGGAAAGATAATTTTTGGGAGTCCTAAACTGAACAGGCACCTTGGGCAGTAATTAGAAGTAGGATGACATATGTTGAAGGCTATGTCTCATGTGGGTGTAGAAAAGGAGCTTGTGAAACCCTGTTCCCTTGTGGATTTGCTAGAAAGCCTAAGGATGTGAAAGGAACCTGCCTTCCTCGCTCTGGCTTTGAATGCATCACGGCTATTCAGAACTGTGGAAGGCCACAGCAGGATGCACAGGAGCTCAGGCAGATATTGTCACCCAGGCAGTAATTATCAATTGCAAACAGGGACTCAACTTCAGTTATGCATCAAAATGGCTGTTTTCAGTTAAGAGAATTGAAGAGCTATAGGACTTTAAAATATGGTGGTATTTGGAAATAAAACCCCAATGTGAGGGTTTCAATTCAAAAGACTATTCAATTTTTATGGTACACAGGCAGAGTCATAACCTGGAGTGGGTGTGTGTGAGACTTAGTGACACTGGTTTATTACTTAATCCCTTCATTATTCCAGAAGTATGCATTATTACTAGTTATGCATTACTACACATACTTGAAATATGCAAACTGAAATGAATGTGTTGGAACTGTTCTGTCACGCATGTGGGTGCTCAACATGGTGTTACTTAGGGGTAGTTCATTCTGCATAAGGGTAAGTAAAACTTCTCTCTCCAATTGAAAGGGGGTGTTTGTTTACTTCTGACTTGTGCTTTTGTATTTCATTGTCTTTCAGCAGCACAATCAAGGCAGTTACCCATTAAATGTCAGACACAATAACTGAAAGTGTTCTTTTAAACCTGCTGAGGAGAATTTTAGCTTTAATATGAGTATAGGCTGGGACTAAACTCATCTGTCTTTGTAGAGCATATGACATCTAAAAGGAGCTAATTGTAATTTCCAACTCCTTCATTCAAAATAGCTTCTGACTTGCTTAATTCTTTAGGGGTTATTTTGACTGCAGATTGTTTGAGCGTTTTGCTCTGATCTTTTTTTTGTAGTGCTGCTTCCCCACTGGTATAAACACTTTCCTCGTGCCTGTCTGCCAGAGCCATCAAATAGCTGTTGCAAATGAAACAATTGCCCAAGAACCAGTGGATTGTCAGACCTACAAATGAATGGTAGGAACCTGATATGGCATCCAATGGGAATGCAATAAGGAAGCAAAATTACTCCTTCAGAGAGAGCTCTGCAGTTCCCAGAATAGAACAAAAGCTCTATTAGCTGCTACCCAGCCAGACATCACAGCTTTAGAGAGCAGACTTCAGGAGAATTTTTCTGTAGGCTCAGCAGGCAATGCCTAAAACAAACATAAATTTTATGGAGATGTCAAGAGGTACATATGCTAGAACTGATCCTTTCCTTCTTGTTGTACTGCTAAATTTCAAGAACTTCATCTGCAACTGGGAAGTAGTTTCCCAGTCTAAGACACCACCAAATGTAAAACTTAAAACCAGAAACTATCTTCAAGCAATATTACAAATACAGATGTATTCTATATTGACATAATTTCTGGAGGCAAAGCAAAGTTCTAAAGCATTTCATATTTTGACCATCTTTTCTCAAGCAGGAGTCACTGCAATTGAATCTTGCTTGAGTCCTCTCCTGCACACCCCTTCACCTGACTGCCTTGTCAGGGTGAGACCTTACTGCTTGTGTCACAAAGGTCTGTTGTGGATTTGAAAGGAAGATAAACATTTCTCACTACCTTCTTCTGTCAACAGTACTTGAGGATTTAATTCCCCAAGAGTCATATAAGCTCTGTCCTCGACAATTCTTTTTCTCTTTGTTAATACTGACAAATATCTCCAGGCTATCACAGGCTTGGAGATCACTGTATCTACAGTGAGTAAATACAGGACTTAATACTGACCTAAAGCAGCATTTAAGATTGTATCTGGAAAAGTGTTTAATTTGAAACAAACATTAAATTTGCCGTGATGCTCCTTCTTCCAGAATGGCAGTTCAGGGTTTTCCCCATATATGTCACACCTATAGCCATGTGATGACTTGATCATAGAGCTTCTTGTGTTCAAAAGACTCATAAAATGCTGGAAATTAAACAGAAGATATAATAAAAGGTTTTTAATTAAATAGGATCTATGTAGAAAGTGGCTACATAAACGTTGGAATATATTTATGCAATAAACATAAATATTGAATAAAAAAGATTCAATTACAGTCCAATTTACATTATTTTATCCAGGTATAAAAAAAGAGCAATAATATTCAGCTATACAGTTAATATTTAAAAAAGAAACTAAAAAGGAAAAGAAGCGGGGTTTTTTTTTTCAACTTCATTAATACTGAACATAAATACATCTTCAATCAGTTGCAAACTTGCTAAAGTTCAAGAAATCTGCAGATTGGACCAAGTCATATATTGCTGTATAAGAACACAAAAAGAATTATTCAGAATGACAATATGTAATGGACTAGAGAAATAATATTGATAAGCCAAAAAGATTAAGGATCAGAATCATTAAAATGTCATGTTGGACACTATGGAACCAATGGAGTGATCTATCTTTATTTATTAAGCTCTCAGAAAAACATCAATCTGGTAGGGTACAGCTAAAATGTTTCCCAACATGTCAAAATCATATGTGGTTAAAAGGGCAGCAGGAGAGGTGTGCATGTGTGTGGACATAAATAGGCCTTCCCACTGACAAAACTGCTCTCCACTGGGTAGTGGTTTGTACTGGATGGTTTGCAAACTCTTCTTCCCGCGAGGATAATGGATCTGAAGTATGTGGTACTTCTTTCCTTGTAGGCACAAACCAGGTATCTCTCTTCACACCTAAATCATGTCTTGTAAAAATAGATGTTTCTCTTTTTCTAGGAGTATTTTTGTCAAAATAATTGTGTCCTAATTCATAGAATGATTCCATAGAATGCTTAGGGTTGAAATAAACCTTAAAGATCATCTAGTTCCAGCACCCTGGCCCTGGACAGGAGCACCTTTCACTGGACCAAAACTCCATCCAACCTGACCTTGAGTACTTCCAGGGATGGGGCAACCTCAACTTCTCTAGGCAGCCTGTTCCAGTGCCTCACCCCCCTCACAGTAAAGAATTTCTTCCTAAAATCTAAACTAAACTTGCCCTGTTTCAGTCTGAAATCATCACCCCTTGTGCTGACACTATGTGCTCATATAAAATGTCTCTCTCCCTCATTTTTATAAGCCCCCTTATAGTACTGGAAGGCCATAATGAAATTTGTCTGACCTTTCTTTTTAAGTCCCCTTAAAGTACTGAAAGGCTGCAAGAAGGACTCCTCAAAGCCTTCTCTTCTCCAGGCTGAACAACCCCAGTTTTCTCAGTCTCTCTTTGTAGGAGAGGTGCTCCAGCCCTCTGATCATCTTCGTGGCCTCCTCCGCATCTGCTCTAATGGGTCAACATCTTTCTTGTGCTGGGCTGGATGAAGCACTCTGGGTGGGGTCCCACCAAAGCAGAGCAGAGAGGGAGAATCACCTCCCTCCACCTGCTGGTCAGTCCACTTTTGATGAAGCCCAGGATACCACTGGCCATCTGTGAGTGTACAATGATGGGTCATGGCCATATTTTCATCCACGAGAACCCCCAAGCCCTTCTTTGCAGGGCTGCTCTCAATGGTGTCTTATTCTAATCTGGGCTCGTGTCTGGGATTGCCCTGACTCAGGAGCAGGATGTTTCACTTGTTCTTGTTAAACTTGGTGAGGTTCTTGTGAGCCTCTTCTCAAGGTTGTCCCAGTCCCTCTGAAAAACACCCTATCTTCCTGTTGTGTCACCGGCACTGCTCAACTCTGTGTCATTGCAAACTCACTGAGAGTGCACTGATGTCACTGTCTGTGTCATCGATGAAGATATTGAAGAGCACTAAGCCCAAAACAGAGCTTGTAATTCTGAACAACAAAAATATTGTCTGTATGTGACATCTAATTTAACATATGCTATATTTTAAAAGGAGATTAATTTTTTTCTGGTACATTGTCGGACTCATGCATACCTTCTGTACTAATGTAGGGGTTTAGTCTTCTCTGTTGTAGAATCTGATTGTATACCTTTGTAAATACTTTCTTCAATCTATGTTTTTCTGAAATAAAACCTGCATTATTAGGGAGGCAACTCAGTGATGCATTCAAGTACAAAATATCCACAAGGAATCATGTATTGATAACTACTATAAGTGACAGAAATATTTAAATTATGTGCAATTTTCAACATACTTCACTCAGAGAATATTTCAGATTTTAGAATAGAAACCTTGATGGATCAAAATATTACATATCTGGAGGGCAGTTCAAAGTCCCATGTGCAAAAGGATTGTTCATATTATTAGCATAGAGGTCATGTTTGCAGATAGAAAATTGTTTATGTTTTATTGTATCTGGGTATTTTGTGGAGTAAACCTGTCCTTTCCTGAGGGTCTTGCAATAGGCTTATTAGAATTAAACTTAAAAATAAGACTTTTTTTTTTTTTTAAAAAAGAGTAAGCTAAGCAGAGAATGTACACTAATAATAGCTTAAGCATGTTGACACATGTACGCACATCACAACATGACAAAAATGTACATCTTCAGACATTGAGATTTAATTGAATATGTAATCACTTGCATCTCAGCAGGAATCAGAAAAAAGCCAGAGAATTAACATTGAAGTCAAGGAGATATTGAACACTTGAGAGTATCAAAAAACCAGTCAAGTAGGAACTCCAGATGACTGTGAATTGGGACATTTCTGTGATCAGAAAGAAATATCACTGTTAAAGAAAAGAGGCATCAGATGATTCTTTAAACTTTGCTTTTGATGGTTTTCTAAAGCACTGTTTTGTAATAGGGTTAACTTGAAATGTCTTTTTGCAAAAAAAAAAAAAAAGATAATTAACATAGATAAAGGCTTAGAGAGGCTTATGCTGCAAGTGTTGAAACTGAGGAAACAAATGTTTAGTCATTCTCTAAGCTGGCCCAACGGAACAGGAAGTATTACATGGAAAATATAGTTAGTCTGGAAGATAATCAACAGTGTTTTAATTACTCAGCAGTTCTCTTTAGGAAATAATGGCAATACAATAAAAAATTTATATCTGTTAATTCCTTTGAATTTCTATGTGTTAATTCCTTTCTCTGTTTTCAACTCCTTGCTTTCTTTTCATAGTTGTGATATATGGTGTCCACAGTTATTTTTGCTATTCCTGAAGCATTTTCTACTTAGTGTCTTGGCAAAACATCATGATTCTGACCAGTCTGGATGTTCTCTGAAATCTCAGCTCACACCAGATGGTGAGCCTCAACTGCTGCATGAAACAGGTAAAAAACCCCCAAACCTGAAAACCTATGACCCCTTAAAATATTGTTGGCAGTTTTATCAAAGATGTTTTTCAGACAACAGGTGTTCTTATCTTTATTTTTTTTTTAATATTAATGAATCTGTGTATCATTTAAAGCTAATGGAAGGAGATTGCCGATGACTAACATTGTTATCCTTTTGATCTTTATGGATTTTAATTCTTGTTCCAACTATAGCCTCTGCAGCATATTGCACAACACCTTCTTATAACTTGGAGGTTTGCGAGAGAGGTTGTGGGGAGAACTGGGGTTTTATTTTCTAAATAAATTAACAGATTAAATTTACATGTTTTATAGTACTTATTTACTATATGGTACATGCAGGACTGGAACCAATGCAAGCACAAGTAGGCTGGAGAGAGCAGCAGATATAGGTTCAAGAGGTTTGTAAGTGGGATGGGGGTTTTGGGTGAGTGATCCATTTACCCTCAGTGCAACAGCAGTTCTTGGACATGTTGTTTGAAGGCAGGCAGATTCATATTTTTTTCTGTCTGCGTTAATGAGATTAAGTTGCTAAATATTTTGTTCCTTGGTGATGCGGAAGAGAAATTCAAACCTTGGTTGCTCTGATAGTGATTGGATGTCTGAAGGAGCTGTGACTAATTATGGAGTGGGATACATAGTGCAATAGTAGGGTGCACAGAGAGCTGCTGTTTGATGTTTTCACCCCTCCTAGGATTACACCATGGGCTCTGCCTCTGGACCTTCAGTTTTGTTCTCCTTACAGCATGTTCTTGCTTCTTCTACTCATGCTCTTTATCCTGGTCCTTTCACAAGTAAAACTCACCAAATGGACTGACTGACCATCATGGATAACTTTTTTCTTTTTTAAAAATTTTTTTTAAGGTCACATTAGGACTTTGAATCCTGTTACTTTAAAAAATGTAGAGCTGGAAAACCTGACTGTAACCAGTCAACTAGGATGTATTTCATCTGCTTTTTTTTTTTTAATGTCAGAAAGGAACGTTATGTCTAATTACACCTTCAAGTATGAAAGTATTTAGCTGGTTCATTTCATGAAAGCCCCTTATAAAATTTTGCATCATGTTCAGCAGGACTGTATGAGAAAAGTGTCAATATGTATTAACATTTCCAAAGCAGATATTTTGTTCAGAAACTGGAGACAATCAGTTACCTGTTTCAGTTTACAGACACTTTCTAAGAGGGAGTGAAATCTCCTTAGCAAAACAGTGTTACAAAATAAATCACTGAAGCTTGAAAATAGTATAAATCTAGTTTTCTGTCTGCACTCTCTGCACGGTTCTTTTCTGAACATTTTCAAAAATACCCAAAGGGCTGAGAATTATACTAATTAAACCAAAATGTTACTAAAATTTGTGATTTTAGTAGAGGAAGTTCTTTCCAGCCAGAAGTGACACTATACAGTCTGAAAGCAAATAATGCTTAATTATAAAACCACACAAAAAACCCCAACAACAACAAAACCCCCAAAATATCTTGGTCCTCTTTCATGAAAACACTTTTAACTGGTAACAATTGGATCAATCATTCCTTTGTAGATATGGATAAATGAGTGGGTTGTGTTGCATTTCTTGCTGGATGCAAAATCTAAATAGTACTATGCTCCTTAGAGGCACATCAAACCATTCTCGGTAAAATCATGGGAATGCCAAGCAGTGGAAATTTGGATAGGTCCTTCATTAGATTCCTAATGGTTTTCATTTCAATAACTGTAATCATAATTTAGTCAAATGATACTTAAAACAACCTGAGTAGCAAAGCAACATACCAAATAAAATCACCATTTGGTGGCAGGCTATGTGACTTATATGAATGCTGAGTTCTAAAGACAGTGTCAGACTGGGTAAAGCTCATAAAGTTCATTCTGCTGTGGCCAATGTGTCTATGCACAAGCCAGTGGCATATCCATCTAGCTGGGGATCTCTGTCACAGGAACCTTTATGCATTGAAATCCCTACACAGAACCACCTGCTGTTTGTATGGCTGTACTTTATTCAACAACATAACATGATATAACAAACACAACATAATATAACATAGCAACCTAGCCTTGAACCAACACTCTAGCTGTCACTGAGAACATTCTTTGCTGCTGTTTGTGAGTGTGACGACATCATCTTACTCTGCTATAATCATGACTGCAGTTGTTGTGTAGGGCTTTTTGTAACAGCACTATGGGAAAAAAATGATCAGCTACTGCCATTTTATGTGATTATAATGAAACAAAGTGAACAGACCAAGTCTCCAATGAACTAACATGCTCCCAGTGAATCTACTTCTGATGCAGAAGGATCTGAAAGTGAGTGTAGCCTTTAGGAACTCCATAAAATATTTATAGTATCTTGTTCTTTATTTATCAATGCCACCAGCAACAAAACACTGCTTCATTTTACAGAAGCTCCATTTATATAGCACTGCATAAGAGAAGCAAGCAAAAGTAAATGAACAGAGAAATAACCCTGATGCTTAAAATGGGATTTGAATTATAAAGTGGACAAATGCAGCTCTGAAAAATGATTCTAACCTTTGAGCTGAATCTGTATATTATATATGTATAAGTATGAATATGTCACTTATATCATGCGCTTACCCATTAGATACAAATCTGGGTATGGTACTCTTAGTTTGATTCTTCTCACTGCTTGTGTCAAATGAGTGACTTCTATTTGGATAAATTGTTTCACTATAAACCCTTTATGTTGAAAAAAAGAATGTTTAGAATTTCTGTCAGATCATAGTGGCCATTTGCAATTGCACATATCCAATCCCAATGGCTGGCAATAAAGAGCTCATTTAAAAGCATGAGGAGAAGGAAAAATGCTCATTTGGAAAATACTCGGTGTTGGGAAGTTTGTGAATGCTAGCAATTTTATATATAACATTTGCATTTCAGTTTATTCATTTAACCAAAGAGCACACAAAATTAAGGAAAATAGGAAGAATTTTTGTGTGTTGCTTTAATATTTAATTTAACTATTTAAAAAGCAAAATAAAAATGCAGCTGAAATTAACTTCAAACCACAGAATAACTGTTGTGCATGGCCTTTCATGTTCTTGCTCAGCAGAGAAAGGATTCATTTTGATTCCTTTGCAGTACTGACCGCATCAGTCACAGGCAGGCAGAGAACACATCACCATCTATCATGCATAATTTATAAGATGGAGAACCAAGAAGAAACAATATTCTGAATAACCGCTAAACCTAACCCTGACATTAATTCTTATGTCTGTATGTTATTCTTTCTAAGGTGGATATGAACTAACATTTTATATCAAACTGGACACTGTCAGATCGTACAGGAATGCAACATTCCTATGCTATTTGTTTTGGTTCAGAAGGACCAACTTCCAAAAGAAAAGAAGAGCAAAATCTCATTTTATTGTCATTTATGAATGTTTTGAAATGCCTACCATTATTTTAGGTTTTTGTATATGTCTGTTTTTGTCTAGCTAAACAACATTCATTTTCTGTTTTGGTGGAAATGTTTTGATCTGTTAGAGAGAAAAGTACATGAATGTTTAGGAAAACTTTCTGGGAACTCCTCCCATGATGAAGAATTGGAGGATTATGCTGTTGATTATTTATGCTGTGTTTTGTAGAATGGCTTATTTTAAATAGAGCAAAAATCCTGACGTAGCTAAAACTTTACACAGTTCTATGCAGTCAGTGTCTTTTAAATACTGTTACATAAGATAGCTCTCATCCTATTTTAATAGTTAAGACTTTTGAAACAAGCTCTTTTGACAGTGCAAGATACATTTTAAAAAATCAGATCTTAGGAGGAAGTTTCTGCTATGTATGTTCAGGATATGTTAGTTCAGTGGTCTTTTTTCCTATAAGACCCACAACCTTTTACCAATGTTAGTCCTAGAGAGGAAATCTTAGTTATTCACATTCTGGAGCAAATAACAATGATTTTGTTCTTTTGCAGATTGTGTGTTCATCTGGCCTTTTCTAAGATAAGAAAAAAAGCTGCAGAACAGAAATGAAAGCATCTTTTGCTCCAGTTGTGAAGGAGAAAAAAAAAAATCTCAAGAGAAAATTAAATGAAGGCTCGGGCTTACACTATGCTGGCTTTTTTTTTTTTTAATGCATGTGCCTGGACATAGCTTGTGTTCTTCCCCTGCTACCGTCATAAGGAGAGATGAGAAGAAGAGGTCCCTCATCTCTTTTGAGAACTGTAGTGATGCAGTTTAAACTTAGCAGCTCTCTAGGTAACACTGTCAATTCTGCTTTGACAATTAGTGATGAAGGAAAGTGTCCTGAAGCAAGGGATGTGAATATTTCAGTAGGTGGCATTGTCTCTGCTAAGTCAGTGTTGCTAGAGGGCATTTTGGTGATGGTGTTTCAAAATGTAAAGCTGGCATCCTGATCCCTTGTAGCTGTTGAGATAAAAGCCAGTGATATTTTTACAAAGATGAATAATAATAGAGAAATCTGCTTGTGATTTTCATCTTCAGTTAATGTAAAATGAGGTGAACACATGCTCCTAAATACCTTTACTCTTCACTCTTCAGTGATCTATGCACTGGTAGTGCAGGAGCTGCACTTAATTAACATTAATATTAAATTATTATCCTTATGTTAACGGAGAACAATTCCTATGAATGAGGAATTTTATCAGGATTTAAGTAAACAAAGGTCTAGACTGCAAAGAGAGGACTTTGGGAAGAAAAACAGTCAGCACAAATGGCTGTTATTAGGCCCTTATGAGGTATCATTCTCAAAATCTTTAAGCTGGTCTCTTACACCATAACTCCTGCCCTCTGAACTTTTTTATCTGAGCAGTTTGTCAGTCTGTGTTGGAATAATGGGCATTACCTTTACATTTACCCTCTCTTATGAAAATTGGTTTTTATGTTCTCAGTGTATTGGGGGGAAAGTCACAACTCAGATTGTTATTCTGCAAAAGCAGCCTGAGTTTTTGAAAATCCCATCTATTCCTGTGTACAAAGCAGCAACTGACTGTAGTGTAACCATGGAGACCTGCAGCAAATTCAGCAGTTGATTTTAAGTCTCATTTTTGAGACCAGAAAATGTTAGATACTCCACATGACAGAGGTGGCAAAGTCAGCCTCAAGGGAGGGCTGCTGGATGTGCAGCATGCTGGAGGCCCTCTGGAATTGCTGGATCCAGGTCTGTTCTCAGAAGGACTTTCACCGTGTCAACATCCATGCATTCCAAGCAAAAACTGGGACCAACCATAGATTTGAAGACTGAAAAATCTCTTATGCTATTATTTAATTTTCAAAAGTACCTATAACCCTGGCTGTGACCTGGGAATCCATATTTTATCTTCACTTTCAAGAAACCTACCCCCTACCAATCTTTCTAGTGAATAGAAGTAAATTGTAGGAATACTATAGAATTATATCTTGTAATTATATGGCCATGAAACTTTCCTTATTAATAGAATATGTCAGGACTGAACTCATCATTCTGTGTAAACTACTGATTTCAGTGTTGTTGCATTATAGATACATTTGATCTTATGTAAATATTTTTTTACACTATGGCTCTATATCTTTTCCATGTTATTCCACAATATTCCTCTATCTTAGCAATTTTCATTAGAGAAACTTTACTTAGAACAGGTCATAAATGGATAGTTGCTCTAAGTAATAGCTCCAATAGAATCTCTAAACTGTGTTAGTTATATTGTGGAAGAAGTAGCTTCTGGATGTTCCTTGTGGGGTATGATCAGAGTTAGGGATCAAACAGTTTTAAACAGTGATTTACCATGAGAAGCTATGCAAAATCAAGGTTGTTTAAACAGCATAAAACCAGAGAAACAAGTCAGGAATTGAAAATAAAATAATGTCTAGCTGATGAGAATAAAGTAAAAGTATTTTGATAAGGAAAATAGAGGGCATGGAAATTATAGGATTTTTCTTTACCAAAACTGACCCTCAGTATACATCAATCTTATTTCTCTATTCAAACAGCAGAGCTTTCAGCATTTGGCTTATCTTATCAGTATCATCAGCTCTAATATTTCAGTAGGTGATATATAGCTGTGTTCCCCTACATAAAAGGGATATATTGACACTTGTGACTAGCATTTCTTCTGTATATAAGAAATCTGTACTACTGAACAGGACAAATGATTCTTTAGAATGTCACTGCCTAATTGAGTGCCAAATAACTGATGTTGGAAAGAAAAGGTTACTCTTGAAGATTAGAGTCTTATCTGTGTAGGTTAACATTCAAGGTTTCAATCCCTGAACTCTAAGAAGACTACTCAGAGGATGTACAATGTCTTTTTTGCCCTTCTTCTTTCATTTTTAGATTATTCTTAAACAGTGCCCAATCAAATATTTCCTTGCTCTCCACTACTATCTATGTGCAGGAAATTCTATATTTTGTTTTATGTGGGTAGAAAAAAGCATCTGCACCCACTATTCTTCTCTGATTCTGCTCTCTGTAATACATTATACGTGGAGGGAAGGGAGTGTTACTCTTTTTGGTTTAACAGTGGGAGTGATTCCGAGCATTAAATGCTTTCTTTAGTAATAGGCTGTGAACATTTGTGCATACAACTAATAAGTCAGAATCTGAACTGAATCTGTCATGGCCTTTACTGAAATAACAGCTCTTCTCTGCTCATTGCCAGCCCACCTCCTTAGATGCACATCCAGAATGTTGATGTAAGAGCTGTCCTCTCTGAGGATGAGGCACTCTCAGATATTGTTCCTGCCCTGGGATACATAAGGGCTAGGGATTTTGGCCTGACCATCGATCCTGCACACATTATTCTTTTCTGAAAGGCCACTTTCTCTCTAATAACCCTCTGGCATGGATTGCTGCATAGGGTTATTAAATCTCATATGTGTATTTTTCCTTGTTGAACTGAAGGAGGTGTGTCAAGGAAAGAGGAGATTCCTTGGAAGAGGGAAAAAATTTGCAAAAATTGGAGCTGAGGAATGAAAACAAAGAAGAGATAAAAGAAAATGTTTTGGAAGGCAAAAGTCGTGGAAGATAATAAAAAAAATGGATTAAAAGGAAATGAAAAAAACAAACATGCATTTTTATGACTGTTGCACGTCTATATTGAATTTTTATTCCAGGAACATATCAGATCTAGGCAACAAGGGTAGAAAGCAGTCTCCATGTTACTTTTCTAATCTCACAGTTTTCCTTGCAGTAGTGGGATTAAACAGTGCCAAAATGTTTTTATGGTGCCATGGGATTCTGCAGCTACTGCAAGTTCTCTGATGGAATCTGTCAAATGTAAAAGCATATTCATTAAGGTCATGCACTTTTCTGCTTCCAGCTCTGTGCAGCTGTGGCATTTTTCCATCTGTGTTTCTTGTTAAAGATCTGAATGACTCATCCTTGAATTTGCCTTTGAGGTAGACAGTTTTCCTATGGCAATGAAATCCAGCTGGTACACAAAAAAAATTTGTGTGTCGGTGTCAAGGAAGGATCATTCTTCAAAAAGTTCAGCTAGGTCTAAAAGCTGGGATTTTAACATTCATTTTCCAGTCTCATTTTAATGCTTTTCAGGCTTTTCTGTATAATAACATTTTAAAGGAGCAGACCAAATATTAAGCCCCCCATATATTACTAGTTAAACACTTCCTAGGGATTTTCAAATTAGGAAGAAGGATCTAAATCTTGCTGAACCTCAATGTTTTTCTCTGATAATACTGGTATTTTCTACAGTTTAGTTCACGAATTGTACTTCAAAAACTGCAATATACTCTTTGCTATTAGGAAACACTTCTATTTTAGCTGTTTTTTAAAGTTTAGTGTTTATTGTTTATGTAAGCCTTCCTAAATGTCTGTGGGTTATTAAACTTTCTTGCTTGCAGGTTTTTTTAGGCTCACCAATTAACCAATTCCTTTGCAAAGGCATTAATTGAATTGATTCACAGGGGACCTGAGAGAATGTACAATGTGATACTGACTGTTATGTGAATTCTGGAAGACTTAATCAAAATGAGGACTATAATGTATGTTACACTACATTTAAACAGTTTGAGAAATTCATTGTGTTCACAGCAGGAAAATCAAGTGTCTCTATTAGAATACAGAGCATGCAGCCAATCATATTGACACAAGAATAGCAACATGAAACTGGAGAAGCCTTGGTCTCATCATTGATATTTTACAATTAAAAGAATTCTTTCCCCCTCTGCTTGCCACTGGTGAAGCTTCATCTCTTCTCCTGCCTTCAGTTTTGGGCCTCTCATTACAGGAAAAATGTTGAGGTGCTGGAGTCAGTCAAGAGAAAAGCAATGGAGCTGGTGAAAGGTCTGCAGCCCAAAGCTTTTGAGGAGCAACTGAGAGAGATGGGGATGTTTAGCCTGGAAAAAAGTAGGTTCGGGGGAGACTTTACCACTCTGTACAACTGCCTGAAAGGAGGCAGGAGCAAGATGGGTATCAGTCTCTTCTCCTAAGTAATGAGCTATAGGACAAGAGGAAATGGTCTCAAGGAGTACCAAGGGAGGTTTAGATTTGATATTAGATAAAAGTCCCTTACTGAAATAGTGGTCAGACATTGGAACAGGCTGCCCAGAAAATGAGAGAGTCACCATCCCTGGAAGTGTTCAAAAAATGTGTAGTTGTGGCACTTGGGTGGTAGTTTAGTAGTTTAGTACTGAACAGGGTGCTCATTTAACAGCTGGACTTGATGATCTTAGAGGTCATTTGCAACTCTAATAATTCTATGCAAACAAAAAGCTAGTACAGAAATTTTTTGCATCTCTCCTAATAAAGAATTACAAGACAGTGAGTACCACACTTCTGCACTCAGTATAGTTGTTTATCCAAATATGTCATGGAGGTGTTCAGACAGAATGAAAGCAAAATCACTGTTCAGAAAAGGTTAAGGCAAAATGCCTTTACACAAGACAAGATAACATGTATCACAAATACAGTAAAAAATTATTCCCTCCAACAGCAACTACAGTAGTCACAAATATTCAGAAAAAATCAATTACAGGATGATCAGCATGAATGTATGAGGCAGTGCACAGACCCAGGAGAAATATAGTCCAAAAATGCCATCAGAATATATAGATGTATTTCAATATTGAGAGGAAACTCTAAAGATCAATATCTTGCATTTTATCATAACAGAAAAAATCAATGCTTCAGGAAACAAACTCACTATCAGTTTCTAGGATGTTTCTTCCAGTTAGTAAAAAAGTCATGCATATGTATTTGAAGTAGCTTTAATTAAAAAAAAAATCAAAACAAAACAAAACCCAAAAACAAAACAAAAAAAATACCAACTTGAAAAGGGGAATGTAATACTAGAAGTAATACTGAAAACACCTGTGACTATTTCTAATAACAAATTTTGCAGCATTAGCCACATGTCTGTCCTGGACCTGAAGGGAGTTCCTGTAATCTTTGATATGAATATTTGCAGCTGCTGTCACCTCCCAGTCAGCAATACTTCTCAACTGGAATAGTTTCTAAGGAAATGCTGAAGACAATACAACAAACAATAATTACATATGCATGACTAAATCTATACTGTAATCATCTGTTCAGTGATCTCATCCAGTGCATTTAGATCATAGAATCATAGAAAGGTTTGGGTTGGAAGAGGCCTAATTCCAAGCCCTCAGCTGTGGGTAGAGATGCCATTCACTAGACAAGATTGCTCAGAGCCCCATGCAAACTGGCCTTCAATATTTTCAGGGATGGGGCATCCACAGCTTCTCTGGGCAAATGGCAATAATGGCACACACTGAGTTACCAGAATAATATAGGTCACTTTGCATGCTGTTTCTACAGAAAAAAAGGAATTTCACTCTGTTAAGGAAGAATTATCCCTAAAAGCCTTTTGTTGAGTCTTTCAAATAACAAAAAATGGCTAACCTAAGTGAAATATGTAGCTTGATATGCAAAGTAGAAATGAAAATGGGACTCACCTTGAGACATGAATGTGTGTACACACACAAAATGTGTGTGTACTAGAGCAATATTTTGAAGCGTACACCTGCAGCAGATGGTATATGCTGTTATGTTGTTACAAGTATGTTAAGTCCCAAACGTCTGACTGCAAGCATCGACTGTGAATGTTAGAAAACAGGTGTACCACTGCCAATAGCATAGACATAGACATGCTTCCTGTGGTACTGTCTTATGGCAAAAAGGATGACTGACCTTAACCTTTAGCCCTCTTTCATTTAAGAATGTTCTTGCTAGTCAGAATACTTGATATACTTTCCAGAACACCTGTTATTAATAGAGTCGCTGGTGTACCTAGAATTTTTCACAGATTTGGCAGATTTTGTACAAACAACAAGCAGGAGCCATGCAAAACAGCACAATTTTAATTCAAACTCAATTCTGCTTTTGATGTTGGTTTATCTTTAATATTGACTTACAATGTATATTGATGGTACAAACTATGAGTTGAAATGCACATTGCACACTCAGTAAGCCATAAAACTGTCCTTGTACCCAGGCAAAGGGAATCTGGTGTATACTGCAACTGCTTTGCAGGATACTTTCTTGCTTGCTTTTCAACAACTTTCACAAAAATCTACAGTGGGATAAATGCACATTTTTTGACGAATCAAGGCAAGTTTCTACTGAATGCAGAAGTATCCTCAAGATAGCACCTGCATTGAGCCCATTTTCTAGTTAGCTCCTGATGTTGTGGCCCACGTGGTTTTGTTGATGAGACAAGGGCAACAGGATAGCTTACCACCTTCTCTCTAAATCTGTGGTGTTTTCGGCAACATAGAAATACAGCAATTTTTTTTTATTTTGAATGGTTCTTTTTTTGTTTTTTTTCTCGCCAGGTAAACTTTGAATGCATGAGGGGAATGGGTCAGCTAAAGAAGGTGTAGTCAAGTCCTGCAGGATGAAACAAAGCTGCTACAGCTCAAGAGGATATGCAGACAAAGCAGTTTTCTTATGCTTTGAGGCACATATATTACTGGCAGTAACAGGACAAAAGCAACCCAGAAAACTGGAGTAAGGTTACTTTATGATATGGTAATGCAAGGTTCCTGCTCAAAGATGATGCAAATAGCATAATTTTACTCAGTTCAAGATATCATTTACAGAAATTTTGTTTTTTGACTAGTAACCTATGTTTGAAAACATTTTAATATAATGAGTCTAAAAATATTCTTAGTATCACTCAATAGTAGTGAATAATAGTAGTAATAAACATAAGTCAGGATTTATTTGATGACATTACTGGAAGATTGTAGTTCAGTGTATCATATTTAGAGCAATGGATAAGCTTTATGACTTTATTGAAAATGGATTTGAATTGTTCACATTGATCATGATTAAAACCAGAATGTAGTAGACCCTTTAAACTGCCACCAAGTTCCTGCTGCCTTAATGAAGTGGTGGCTGAAAGGACCTATATAAATATTATACAAGTACATATATTTGCAAAATTCTGTGACAGCTGTAATAATAAGGTTTACATAATAATTACATTATGTAAATATTAATGGAATAATGAGCTAGATAATACATTGCTGCACAAAATATTGCATACATATAGAAATTATTTAGCTTAGTCTAGCAACAGAAGACAATAAAACATTATTGTTCTCCTTATTGTAAACTAATGGCCACAAAATGCAGTGTAACAAATTTTGATAGACAATAGTTCCCTTTAACAGGAAATATTAATTAGACCTGATCTTTTGTCACATTTTACCAAGGCTATGTGGACTATACTTTAAAATCATTAGAGAATATTTAGAGAACATGAGATTTAAAATGAGATTGAATTGTAAAGCTGAGATTCTAATTTTAATTTATATGTAACCAAGGTTAACCTCTATCCTAGTAAGCACTAGGTTCTGATATGGTTCCTAAATGGAATTGGCGAGACTCATCAAACTTTTAAATCTAAAATATAATATCTTTCTAAATGTGTTAAAACCTTAGACAGTTTTGTGTTCGGAGTGATTTTAGATGGGAGGGAAATGAAAAGCCCATTTCTGTAATGCTTCTATTAGAAGATCCGTATAAAAACATGTAAGAAAATGTGTTTCCCAGAACCTATAATTTTTTGATACATTAAAATACTTGTTTCATTCTGATGATCATTTTGTTACCTTAATGCATTTTTTCTTTGCATGTTTTTTGGAAAGAAAAGACCTGAGAGAGAGAGAGGGAGAGAGAGGGAGAGGGAGAGAGAGTGTATTATTAATCTGCTGTAGGACTGTGGGAAGCAACACTGTGGCCAGCTCAGGAAAATTTCACTTTTCAGAATTTTTTCAGATGTGAACTTGATGGAGTTAATGTTTTCAACATTTATGAAAGGATAACAGCCCAGGGGCTTTCCTTCTTTGTTTTCATATTATAGTACGAGGAATATTTATTTGTCAATTCACATGGATAATAATGACCACCTTGATCCAAGAGATAATGATTGGAACCAAGTCACATGGAGCTAAGCCCAGGTCTTTCCAAAGAAGAAATATTTTGAAACAGAGAGGACATACAGATTAAAAAGTATGAGGCCTGTATGTTAGCAGTATGCCAAGCAGATTAGGATCATTTTGTATCTTCGACTCAGGTCATAAGTACTTAAAATCTATCCCCGATGTAAATCTCATTTCTTTAAATGAGTATTGCATTCTTCCTCTGTGTTTCTGTCTCGCAGACAAACACTGAAGACTGTACATGCCATACAGTATTGCAAGTAATATTCTATTTTTAAATTAATTGAATCTAACTTTCCTCTTTAGCAGCAGAAAATTGCCAGATCAGTCTAAACTCTACTTACTTTAAACTTTTTATCTTAGAAGAGTTCTGATTTTGAAATAAATTCTACTAAGTACATGTCAGTGAATGCATCCTCATGGAGTCTGCATATCTCTTTTAAACATCTGTCTCATATTTGAGCAATACAGAAAGGTAATTTGACAACTTTGTAAAACAAATGGTAGTGCCTGTTACTTCACTGAATGGAAGAAAAAACGTGGAATTGTTCACCACTGGAGTAAGGGGTGCCTGGATCACCACCTGAATGTGTTTTTTTCTCTCTGCCTTTAAACTATTTAACTGTTGCATATAACTTTTCAACACAAGTATTTTAAAAAGAAGGTTAGAAAGTTAATATTATTTTACTTTTTTTATATGAGGAAACAGTATCATAAATTGCAAGAAATAACTTGGCAACCAACAGCCATCAAATATTTAACGGTATCCTGGCTCTTCAGAATCTTATTGTGGGCTATATCCATCATGATACACTGAAACTGAAAATGAAGAAATACATATATTGTTATTCTCTTTTTATACATGATCTTGCACTCAAGTAATAAATGCAATTCTATAACTATAAATATCAAAACAGAAGTACTCAAACTCCCTTAAGAGATGCTGTAGTGAATGTATATAAGACTTGCACCATCAGTAACTAGCACCATACAGCAACTAGCACCAGCTCTGATAGAGCTGTTTTTGCTTTTTCTGATCCATGTAAAAGAATAGGGTTTTTTTTCTGAATCTAGTGAATCTAAAGTATTTATTTTAATTGGGGGAGGAGAGAGAATGCTTTAATTAATGACTTTTAAAGTCCATTTATTAAGTATTAGCAATTATTTTAAAAATGCACAAAGCCAGCCATAGTAGTTTTAAATTCTTGACGTTTTCCTGACATGATTGACACTTCTTCTGAGATGTTCATATAGTTGTCTAAATTCTTGTCAAAACATATTGGTGTCATGGATGTTGTTTTCCTTTTCACAAATTCATATCTAGCTAGCTAGATTTAGTTTTCCATGACAGAAATTTTTACATGTTGATGCTGGCATTGCCAACTATGACTTCCAGAATAAATATGGCATTCACTATTTTTTTTCTAAATTTTAAAATTATATTCTACAGCCATATTGCATAAATCTAGAAATCTCTACATAATGCTGATTAAAATAATGTGATCATTCATTTAGGATATAGCTATTATGAAGTGAATATTACATCACAGTCTGTTGTCATATTATTTGCAAGCAGAGGAATCAAGGTACTTGGTGTTTCTTCTAAGTTTGGCTATGACATTAGCTGGGATAAGAAATGTTCTGAAATTCACTGGACTGTGTTTCATGCTCCTGCATGTATATGAGACCCTCAAAAATAATGGAAACCTTGTCTAAAGATCAATGTCCCAGCTCTTTGCAAAGGAATAAAGCAAGATCATCCCCATGGAATTGTGCAAATACCCCCGTGGAGGCCAGGGTCTGTCTTCTTTATCACACTATTAAATTGAGAGACTTCAGGGGCCATCTTGGTCTGGACATAATTACTGATTTCTGTTGCCTCGCTCCTCTCTAAGAGGAGAATGGGGCACAAACTTTTCCTAAAGATTTGCTGGGAAAGACATGAAAGAGCTGCAGACAAAGGAAAATAATCCTTATCTCTGTTCTCTGCTCTTCCCTGTGGAATGTGAAATGGAGATTGTTTATCTTCAGTGACCAGTCCAGGTCCTGCTGTGCCTGGACTCGGATTGAAGGTCACGAGACGAGTCACAAGACTAAGATAGGTAAGTCAGAAGTAAGTATGTAGTGTAGCCTCTCTTCTCTTATTAATGTATTTTAGTATAGATTTAATAAAGTATATTCAGCACCTCAAAAGCCTTTTGATATCCTCGGGCATCCTTCTCATCTCTCCCATGGGAGTCGCCCTGCTTTTACAATAGATTTCTTCATGGGATCCAGTGAGACAACATGTGGGAACAGTTGAAAGCTGCACCAGGGGAGGTTTAGATAGAGATAAAAAGAATGACCCAGTGGAAAATTACCTGGATGTGCTGTTTAGCAGTTAGCGCAACATGAGCCAATGTGTGCCCAGGTGGCCAAGAAGGCCAATGGCATCCTGGCTTGTATCAAAAATTATGTGGCCAGCAGGACCAGGGAAGTGATTGTTTCCTTGTACTCAGCACTAGTGAGGCTACACCTCAAGTCCTGTGTTCAGTTTTGGGCTCTTCAGCTCAAAAAAGACATTGAGGTACTAGATTTTGTCCAGAGAAGGCAGCAAAGCTGAAGACTCTAGAAAGTAAATTATATGAGGAGGGGCTGAAAGAGCTGGTGTTGGTTAACCTGGAGAAGAGGAGACTCAGGTGAGACATTATTACTCTCTACAATTGCCTGAAAGGAGCTTGTAGCCAGGTGGGGATTGGCCTCTTCTCCCAGGCAACAAGTGATGGGATAAGAGGATATGACCTCAAGTTGCACCAGGGGCAGGTTTGGGTTGGACAGTAGGAAGAATTTCTTCCTGGAAGAGGGGGTTGAGCATTGGAATGGGCTGCCCAGGTGATGGAGTCACCATCCCTAGAGGTGTTCAAGAAATGACCAGCTGTGGCATTTAGTGCTGTGGTCTAGTTGAGAAAGTGGTGTTCAGTTGAAGGTTGGACTCAACGATTTTGGAGATTTTTTCCAACCCAAATGATTCTANCAGGTTTGGGTTGGACAGTAGGAAGAATTTCTTCCTGGAAGAGGGGGTTGAGCATTGGAATGGGCTGCCCAGGTGATGGAGTCACCAGCCCTAGAGGTGTTCAAGAAATGACCAGCTGTGGCATTTAGTGCTGTGGTCTAGTTGAGAAAGTGGTGTTCAGTTGAAGGTTGGACTCAACGATTTTGGAGATTTTTTCCAACCCAAATGATTCTAGGATTATTGTATAAGGATCTTTCTTATCTTGTGGTCCCATGAAAACAAACTTCTCACACAATTATATTTTTAATTTCTGTATGTGACATAAAATTTTAAAAATCCCCAAAACGTCACTAGAAATGCATTATCTAACAATTATAACATTGGCCTGAAATCAAATTCCCATTCAGCTGAACTCAATTCAGGAATGGCAATCTATATCCTCTAGGAATGCCCGTCGTTAAACAATTGAGTGTTCTAGCTTGAGTACCTTTTTTGTCGCTTGTTGGAAGTCTTCCACTATATATAAATAATTAACTAAGCATTGGAAGAGTGATGTGAACTTGCAGCTCTTAGGTTGAACCTCTAATTGCTGGCCTGGCTGCAGCCAACTCATGCCTATTTGCATTAGGTATTCTCTATTTGGAGAAAAATGTGCTTACAAAACATTTTTTAACCTGAAACAGGGCAGTGAAGAGGTCTTCATTAAGAATCTAATCACCTGGGGTATCTAGAGCTTCCTACAGGATCAAAACCCTTTGCAAGATGCATGACAGCCCAAGACCCTCCTAGTAGGTGAAGCAGTTGAATCTGAGTTGCTTAAGGAACTATAACACCACCAGACCTGAATAGCAACAAAGCACTGTTGGCTGAGGAGGGTAGTGCCAGATAATGTTAAGGATCTAATTCAGATGATTTTATAAAAGGAGTATCTGCACTGATATTAGGCAGATATTTTTGGCAAGGGAAGCTACTGAGTAGAAAGCAGATTAATATTCCAAACTCAATTTATATAACTGACTGATTGAAAAGGAACCTTGCAAATTAAAATAGGATTAAGATCCTTGAATTCCTGTATTGTTAACTAGAGTCATTACAGCAAATGAGTACATTCAGGATTCTAGAATTGGCTCAAAGTAGTAGTGTATATGCCTTGACTGTAAATTCAAACTTTCAAGGGTTTTTTCCTCATTTGTTTCAAACACCCAGAGAAGCTTTTCTCTTAAAAAGCTCTGCGTTTCCTCTTTCACTGTTATGCGTCTTACAGCATTGTCAGACATCAGACTGAAAACCACTGAGTAAATGAAAATACAAAGATTTTATTTACTTGATTTAGCTGCCATTGATTTGTTGGTACTGTCTTCAACATACAAGTTTTAGAAATGTCTTATTTCCCTTTTACTTTTGTGACATTTTCAAGGTAATTTGAGATTCATGTTTGGCACCCTTTTTCATAGTCAACAGAAGCAAGTAAAATTATTTTGAAGGCCTACATTTCAAAGATATGCTGGTAAAGAAAGAAACCAATACAAATCTTGTCAGTCACCTAAAAATAAATGCTGTAGAAATGAATAAATGCTACAGAAAATTTCATGTTATTGTTGTATGGATATCTCAAAGTATTTTATAGTAAAGTATTTTGAATTTTGCATTTTCTGGTGATGCTTCATAAGTTCATTAATCTCAGTATGACTCTACTCATGAAGAGATGAACCACTAGAGACACTGAAAGTCCCTCAAATTAGTCCTTTTTCATCTGCCTGGTTTAGCTTCTACTTGTCTTCTCTTCACTCTTCTATCTAGTTTAATCTGCTTTGTGTATGTGATGGAAGTCTGTCAAAACAGGATTTTAACAACAAGGAACACCAAAATATCTTCCTTTTATACAGCTAAATCTTGAAATATCATTACAGAAATATTTGAGAAATCTAGTGTCCTTAAAATCTGAAATATATAGAGCATGAGGAGGCCAGGAAAGAAGATATCTTCAGTAGGAAGGAGTAGCAAGCATTAAAGAGAATATAAAAACTACAACTTACAGGGGAAAATTGTTGAAAATACAAGTAAAGAGCAGCTTTTAACAGAAATCATATAGATCTCAACATTACCATGTCAAGAAATACTTAGCATACCTCTTCAACCTCTTTATGCTACTATCATTTTTAAAGGGCATCAGCTGAGAAATGCATCACAGGACCTGAGGTTCACTACAGAATTTCACTTAGCATTACTCCTAAGTGCAGCTCCTAAACAGTTGTCTAGGAAGCAGCAGAATCCATATTTCAAATTGTGTTTATATAACAAAGAAAATTGTATTATCTCCTGCAAAGGTCATCTGGGGCTGATTCTCATCTCAGACCAGTAGAAGTCAAAATTTTTCTTATCTGGAATTTATGGCTGCACTGCTGTGAGGGGAAAAGATGCCTCTTGCTTACATAATGAATTAGAATAGTGTGTTGTTGGTTTGGGGTTTTTTCCTTTATGCCTAAATATGATAGTTTTTCTTCATTTGCATTAGCTATGGTGAAGCATATTCAAGTTGAAGTATGTGGGCCTCCTGTACAAGTCAGCATGTACTCATTATTTTGAATATCTCACCAAGCATGTAATGTGTGTTTACTTGAAATGCACAGTGATTTTTCCACTGCTCTGTTTTGTTGGAATACCATCAAGTTATTTTAAATTATTTTTGTGAATTCCTAGCTCTATGTCAGGCCAATATTGAACTACTTCTTTTTTCCAAAAGTTTTAAAGAAAAAGAAATTTTAAATATCTGTAACGATAGAACTTAAAACTGTTAAGCGAGTAACATGAATTTACTGTTGATGCATATTTGCTGTCAGTGAGGATCTTTATTTTTTAATGGTTTAATCCTGCAGTAATTAAAACATTAACTGTTTTCCCAATAGCAATTATAAGAACTGCTTTTGTTAAATAACTCTGTTGTGGTTCAGCCTGAAATGACAGCTTGGTACTGAAACTCTGTTCTGCCTTTCTTGACTGCTGCTTTTCTATTTCAGTTTATGCTATTGCTACCGCTTCTTGATTTTATTCTTCTTTCATCTACCACATCTCAAAAACAGCCCACAAAAATAATGGGAAATGAGAGCTGGAAGACACCTTGACAGGCCTCTTATGTATCTTCCTTTTTCTCTTCTCATCGTGTGGACCCTACAGAAAGGACACAGATATGGAGAACTTAAATTAATGTTTATTTGACTTGAATATTGAGTAATGAAGAAAGTTCTGAGTTCTTCCTTTTTGCTCTGTGAATTTCACTGTGAATACATGCTGTAAGAAAAAATTGCTTTTTCTTACAAGGAAGAAAAACACACAGCCAAATAAAGCCAACTGTGCAGTGTTCATCCTGAGGCAGATAAAAAATATGTTAAGCTGAACAAATTTCTTATAATCAATTAACACTTGTTAAGAAATATTATGTACTCCAAGATTATTTGCCAAAGTGGTTTTCATTACTTATCAATTATCTGTAGACATGAAAATTCCCTCTGGAATATACTAGTACCTGATTTCAAGCCCATCCAGGGCTTACTCTCATCCATTGCTCATCACTCATTCTTCCCTATGGAGGCTTATGCCATTTTCTGAAATTTATTATTTTTTAAGTGCAAAGGAGAATGGTTCTTTTAAAAGCATCACATGAGGTATTTCAAATGATGATAAACTATAATTCTATAATGAATTATTGAGATACAATTATACATTCAGGCAAAAAGTCATGTGATGCTGATAGACTGTGAATTCACACAGGAATGTTTGGGTCTCTCCTCCTTTCCATCCTCCTCGTCCATTGACACTCATCTGATATCTCCTATATATCTCATCTGATATCTAGGGTCAGGACTAAACTCCTGGATAAGGAGACATGAGGCACGACAAGGACTGAAACTCCTTATTTCTCTTAACATGAAGGACAGGGAGTGGAAAGAAGTGCAAAAGAAGTCTAGGGGGGCACAAAAGAAGCATTAATGCCATGATACAGATACATTAATCAGTATCAATAATTTTGGTAGCAGCTGACATTAGTCACACTATAGTCATTTATTGAAATGTGTGGTCCTATTGTGACAGGGATATATTATGCCTCACCATTTCAATCAATATGCAGTGAGCAAGTAAAGTAGAAAATCTGTTTAAAAACTCACATGTCCTGGATTCTAAGATTAAAATTCACGTTTGACAACAATACAATGGATACGAGGAAAGATTAGTACTTTGGAAGTCTTGTAGGCCTGGTATGCATTGTAAAGTCAAAATACTACCCTATCTCTATGAATGGGGCTATGATTTACGAAATAGTTTATTCTTTCTTGGATTCTTGGTAAACATTTAATTTACTAAAATGTTCCATAATAACCATAGTCTAAAGAATTTTTTTCCCTGGACTAAGCTCTGAAATCCTGTCTTCTTTTGGGTAGTATTCCCACTGTTTTCATTGGAACTACTCATCAAATTATGATGCATCTGGTGCAAATGTGACAGAACAGAACAATATGAATGTCAAGAAAAAAAATTCTGCATGATTAGTGCAAAAGAGTGGAAAATTGTATCAGACTTTTAATGAGCCTTGACCTAGCCACAAGACAATCAAGTACTGGAGGTGATCATGACATCCAGTTATGGCTCTCTTGGTATGAAGGAATACTTTCAAATCAGTAAAATACAATTATGTTTTATGGGTATATAAGTGCAGTAAAATGTCATTCAAAGCTAGTATCTTTCTCATTAACACTGTTATTCTGACTAATATCAGATGTGACTGCTGTTATTTGACCCTTTCTGGTCAATAACTTAAGCAACTTTTGAAATTTACATCTGAATATAACCACAGTATTTCCTCATCTTTTATGGTCTTGCTGTGACTAATTTGCCAAGGCTTTTCAAATATGAAGTAACCTTCATTTGCTAGAGTAGGTTTGCATTTCTTTAATTTATTTGAAGAGTTAAATATAGTACTATGTGTTTAAATAAAATATTAGAGTGTTAATTTATACTTGAGGAAGCATGCATTTGTGTTCATTGGACACTAATGTGTAATAGCGCTGAGCTAAGCCTGAAAAATGTTTCCTTTTGGGATATTTACTGTGGGCTTTTTCATGTTAAAGAACCATTACTAAATGTAATCACCTAAAAAACCCAAGGTCTAAAACTAAAGTCTGCTAAAAAGCTGTACGAGTAACACCTGTGTTGTTTGCAATGAGATTAGAAAGTCTTCAGGATCAATAACCCTAAAAGAAGGGTGTTTGACTTGGAAATGGCCACTGGTGGGCTGCCGCTGCTGAAGAGCACTACGTAAGATACAGGCTAGAGAGGCAGTGTCTGGTGGCTAGATCAGAGGGCAGAAGGAAGGCTGCAGAGAGATGATGGCTTTAGGCCAGGAGACATAGGATCAAACAATACAGCAGGCCTAAGGTGGACACTTGTCCAGAAAGAAAGCCATCAACAGAACCAAGGTATTTGAGGAAAATTTAGGGGTGGGGTTCTGGTGAGCAAAGCCAGACTGTTCCTACAAGGTACTGGCTCTTACAACACTTTATGCCTCCAATTGCAAAGGCTTTTATAGAGACAAGATGTGCTTGTACTGCATTTTAGATACCCATGTGGACTTGCTGTAAGCATTCTCTGCCACAGTAACTTCACATAGTTACCTAATGCCTCTCAACCTGCAGTGATGTATACTACTGAATAATATATATGCAAGTTTTTTGTAAGTTTTTAGCTTAGTGTAATATAGCATAAGCCATTATATTATTGCATAATTGTGATATGTCTCAAATAGAAAGAAAACTGTTCTGCACAGGTATTGATAGTAGTGAGAAGATTCTTTCAGGATCTCTATGAGAAAGGTTTGGCAACATCTTAATAAAAGAGAATAAAAAGAGGAATACTGATAGAGAGTAACTCTTCTATCCTTTCAGATGCTGGGAACCTTGTTTTCATGCAGCACCAATCAGGTCCTGGAGAGATTTTCCCATGGCATTCTGCACAGGTGCCAGCCATAGAGGGGTTCCTCTCACCTGTTATGCTGTGGTGCCTTTTATCTTGTGCAAAAATCCAACCCATGTATTGTCCCCTGATAGACTGGATGCTCTCTGTACTGAGGGACATGCCAGCAGGTTCCCTTACAGTGCCTGTTCATGCACTTCTATGGACTCCTTACACCCTCAGTACAAGGGTGGCTTGCCCAAGATTACTAACTCCTCAAACACAGTGCCTTCTACAGACTTCCCAGTGGAATAATCAATTGTACAAGGCCAAGCACCAGGAGTTCAATCCTTTGTAATGGATTTTTTAATGTATTTAAGCATTTTAATTTTTTCCTGTGATGTTGTGTTCTGCAAAACTCAGCAAACAAGCTATCCCAAAAAATGGAATTACAGGTCATGTATGTTGTATGGGTTTATTGGTATTGAACTGACTTTTACTGACTTAGTGTAATCCAAGCTGCTTCACTAAAACTTGCTGTGAAATATTTAATGCTTCTGTGATGACGGCATTGCATTTAGTAGGAAATTAAGTACGACACAAATTAAGAAGTGAAGCTTCAGCTGATGATGCAACATAAAAGCAAAGTACTTCCTGCTCCATTTATATTTAAAGATATTACTAAGATGTGTCACAGTGTTCAGATATTTCAACAACAGTCAGTTTCACATAAATGCCTTGAATGTAACATATTAAGCATAAAAATGCTAGGCATGTTTGAAAATCAGGAAGACTCAGAATCTTATCTTGGTGAATCAAAGTTTAAAGAAAAAAATACCAGTATAAAATATTTTGCTTCCAAACATCCTGTTTCACAAGTGCCTGATGACTTTGGTGAGTAACTGAATATCCTTCTCTACTGCTGGTTGTTGACTTTTGAGTATGTCCTCCCATTTCTATGGCCACATATATTTTAAAAGTAACTGTCTCTGCATCTTGAATGTGTGCAAGTTGGGGGTAGGCAAGGCTCACGAGGCCCAGGTTTATCAATTTCTCTGTTTTTTTATAGTGGTTACACACAAAATCTTTCAATCAGTGATAATTCCTGTGTTTGTTGATGTAAAGGTTAATTGGTCTCTGCAAATGAGTCTTCTTGGGTAACCTCTGGAGTACTTCACCTCCAGTCAGTACAGGACTGCTGTCATGCAGCTGTCATATTCTGATCTTGCACCAAATGTCTCATCCACATTGGTTTCACATTTGTCTCTCTTGGCTTTCCAAAGGAAAATAAAAGCCAAACACCTCTGAGAAGAAGGTTGGGTATGACATTGTCCTTGTTCCTACATTCTGTTCTTGCGCGTGCCTCTTGGCATGAGAAACACTGAAAATGTCCATATGTAGAGAAAAATGTGGGAATGCCTAAAAAGTGCCATGTGGTCATTGAAACAGCTAAACACCACTTTAATAAAATTGCATTTGCACTTCTTTGTGTGGCAGGAATGGTGCAGCTTTGTTCATGGGAACAAGTATTTGTGGTTTCGTACTCATTAAGTCCTCTTGGTCTTCAAAGACTATCTCTTTATCTTTGAAATTTTATGTCCACCATCAGAGGAATCAATCAGACTGGGGTCTGATGGTTTCTTGGCTTTGCCTTCTTATTCCACTGTTATAGTAGTGTATTCAGGTAGTTTGGATGCTGCTTCTTTTGAGAGTGTGGGACCAGAAAAAGCACTTGCTCAGGCAAGATTTGCTACTTCCTTGTTTAAAGTAAACCATCTGGACACAGTTCTGTGCCATGTGGTCTAGGATGACTGTGCTTAAGCAGGGAGGTTGGACCACATGACCCACTGTGGTCCCTTCCAACCTGACTTTTGTGATTCTCGGGTTCTGTGAAAGGGTTTCCTTAGCATGTGTCACTTGCTGTTCTCATAATTGAAATCTAATTTGTAACCTTTTCCTGAACATCTCAACAGAATGTCAGAAAAGTAGCTAATAATATTGATAGTGTAGATAGCTTGGAATTTACACAAGCTGAAAGAAAAAGATCTTCATCTTGCCTTTGCAGGAAGGCAGAAAAATTAAAAGCATACTCCTATTCATCCATGGTTCTGTTGGAATCCTGATGAGAGCAAAACCTCTGTAAAGATAAGAAAAAACTTTAGTATAGCTTAATAGGATGAAAATATTCCTCAAGACCTCAACACATGGTGAAATAAGGAAGGGTGCTGGCATCCTCTATATGGTAATTCTTCATTATATTCCACTGCTCTTTTTGTTCCTATCTTCCAAGAGTATATTAAGAGATAAATTAAGGTGGTTGAGATTAGATGTGACCAAGACCTTAGCCGCACGTGATTTTCTTTCTTTTTATTTCAGCCAACATTATGCCTTTTTGATGGATCTATGGAGTTCTTAGGTGGTCTTAGGTGGTCTTGCTTTTATGTGATATGTGATCAATCCACCATACATGTTCTGGGGAGCTGTAGTAATGAAATATCATGGGAGTTTTGCAAATGAGAAGGTATTGATGCCTAAGATAAGTTACAGAAATGGATTATGTTTCCAAATATTGGATGGGAAAGACAGGTATATGAGGGCATCCTTGTCTCTTTCATCTCAGATGGGCAGGAGAGGAACGAATAGGGAAGAGACAGTGGCATTATTAATTTACCAACAAAATTATAGTTTTCATAATTTAATTATTTCTTCATATAGCAGCTTGACCTTTGGTGGGTGACACCTTTAACAAGATTAATAAATCTAATATCACTGAAAAGATTTTCAGAGGCATAGGATCTCAGAAGATCTGAGATCAGTTCTCTGTTTCATGAAGTACTTTATTTGACTAGAAAATATCAGGGGAAGACTAAGAGGAATAGCAATGCATCATCTTTTACGTCATTTGGAGAATGATGTCAAAAGCATAAAACAGTAATGGAGGGGGAAAGTGTCATCTACAAGGATTTGACGAAACTTATAATTGGCTTTGGATTTTTTTGGATTTATTGTTTTCCTTTCCTAATCCCACTCTTTCAATGCATGACTTTTTCATAGGATAACAAGGAAAGGAGATGTGGGAAGGAGACAAAATATAAGGAGTACCAGGCTGACTCATTAATTTTTAAGTCATAGTTTGACCTTCTTGGCAACCAGTATTTTTTATGACAAAAGAGGCAATTATTGCTGAAGCTTAGCTGGGCTTTGTGTCTGTTTATTCTCAGATCTTTTGAGAAACATATTTAACACAGAAGAACATATAGTCTTTGACTGCTTTTCTGGATGCTGCCCAATGAATGTATTTTTCAGTAGAACAGTTCTGACCACTGCTGCTTCACAAAGTGCTCTGTTATTTCTATAGAGATTTTTCTTTTCAGGGACTGAATGAAACCTCATATATCCAGAAGACAGCAAAATAGATGGTATTTGATTCAGTTGAAATAAATGTATTTTTTGTCCTATGCACAGTGAGGACCAGAAAGCCTATTCTTTTACTGCATTGTTTAGTCAAACATTTTGTTAGACCTTTCTTCACTTTTATTCTTTCTCCTAGTGCTTGTTTTATTTTTAGCTTCAGAAATTCCCCAAAGGACTCTCTTCTCTGTTAGCTATAACATAATGCCATTGGTGAGACTGAAAAGATTATTTCTTATACAACATGATATATTGTTGGCTTTGAAATACATTTCTCACCACCACTTTTCAATGAACCCTTCATAAATCCAGCTGAGGGCAGGCAAGATCCATGTAGCTCTGAGAGAAGGGATGAACATAATTTACTAAAGATTCATGAGCTGTTTTCTCACACTCGCCCAGCTATTATACACAAGTATAGTATACCTGATAGAATTACACTGAACGTCAAATAATGTTTCTGCGGCAAATGAGTTTAAGAAAGATCACCACTAATCTCAAAAGGAATAGAATCTCTTTCTCTTAATTTACCATAAAATATAAATTCATTTTAGCATATGAGTTTAAAATTAACTATAATGACAATTTAATTTCTTCAAAGACAACACTGCACTTCTGCCTTGCACAATTTGTATGAGTTTACATACATTGTAAAACATTCTCTGCATACTAAAAATATAGAGTGAATGCAAAGCAGATAAGATTTGAATAAAGCTGGAACAAGAGATATTGTTCCACTGATTTTAGTCATTTAAATCTGCAAGTTTTTGCTTCTGTGTATCCAAGAATTGCTTTCTTTTTTTCCTCTTCTCCATTGAATGCCTTGGCTTTTAAGCCACAGAAGAACAGCTATACAGGGACAGCAGCAGCTGTATTCACTCTCATTAAGCATCCAGCTCTTTTTGCTCTCCTCATCCCTGCAAGGCAAACCATGCCCATGTCCATACTCTTGAGAGTGGTAACCAGGTGCTTGAGAAAGGAGCTTGTCTGTGCCCTGCCTCATTTGGACCTATCCTGCCTGACACTCTTTGCATTAAGAAATGTATATAACAGACTATCCAGCCAGGAAAGCTGCAGAATCCCTGGCACTCAGGCAGGCTGGAGTAATTTTCTTCTTTCTCTGTATTATAGAGAATAGAGACAGGAGACAATTTGCCAAAGTGTAATATTCCCATGTTTTGCCATTAAGCCTGCTGTGTTGCTCTAGTACTGAAGACAAAGAAATTTCCCACAGTTGTTTGCTTGAAAATCTGTGGTAAACTATATTTAAAATGGAGAAGCAAAAATTTTTTGTTGTAGTGTATTTGTTAGCTATACTACTTGAAATCATTAAAAACCTTTTCATATGCAATTCAGACTTACTGCATCATATATAATGTTAAAATAAGTGTTCTAAAAATCAAGAATGTAAATGCAGTTTATGTCCACGGCAAGACTTCTTTGCCTTGTCTATCCCCTGCCTCCCCAGGAAAGCTCAAACATATAATATTTTCTAAAGCTGAGAAAGAATTTAACTATCAGAAGCTCATTTTTCCATCTTTATTTGCATTGGCCAGGCTTCTCAGAGAGAGAAGAAAAGCATACATATCTCTTCACATCTTCTCACTGAGCCATGAATTCTTCAATGCAAGGGGCTACTCCACTCCTAAGTGATTTTTGACAGTAGAAATACTTTGTGGACAATAAATACCTTGAACATTGTATTAGAAAATTGATCTCAAAACTATTTATATGGTAAAAATGAATAAATCATCCTCTTCTTACTTTTGAGTTTATGTCACCAAATACATGACTCTGTCCACTGTTTCTTATCATTACACTTTCCTTGCAATGTGCATTTCAAGGGAATCAGAATTCAAGAAAGTAGATATTGAGGAATTACATTAAAACAAATCAATCTGGATGATGAGTAGGTAAATCTTGATGAGAGCATATTTATAGATTTAAAACTATATTATTTATGTGAATGTTGGGCCAGGAACAGTGTTCTATGAAATTGTGATCTCAGCATAACATAAAGCAAACAAGCCTTTTCAAGTGGATTAAGAGTACTCAAGTGGTCTGAGCAGAGAGCTATAACAAATATTGACTACCAAACCAAAGAGAGGAATGTAGCGAGCTACAGTAGACAGGTTCATCCCTGTCTATATTTATTTTATGTATCCCTGGCAATTGAAAATAATGAAAGAAATGTGGCTTGCTAAATGGCTGCTGAAGAGCTCTGCTATAACTTTATATCCTAGAGTGGAAAAGATTTCTTTCCTTTTCTTCTGTCCCCTGAGAAACCCTCTGCCCTGCTTTCTTATTCCAGTGCTCAGCCCTGTGACTCAGGTTGTGCTGCAAGATAACTCCCTGACCCCACAAGGCTAGATAATACTCCTTATATATGCTGCACTGTTTCAGTCCTCCTAACATGAAATGATAGCTCCTAAGGGGATAAAGGGTGTTGTTATCAAGTTAAGTTTCTTTAACAAGCCAATGGTCCAATCCAATATAAAAATCAATTTTTCAGAGCTTCACAATGAAGAAGCATAATGCATTTTTATTGGATCTAGCCCTAAGCTGTCTTGTCAAAAGTTAGCAAAATTTTGTTCAAAACCTCTTATCAAATCAGGGGCTTCTCAGCTTAGCTTTTTTTCCCAAACATAGAGGAACCTAAAGCATCATAAATTTGTGAAGGAATTAAAAAAGTGAGTTGTGCTAGGTGACAGAAATTGGTTATGCATTATCTAAGTTGTCAGCTTTCTGGACGGGATAACTTAATAAATTTTGGGATAGGTTATTTTTGTTTTAAAGTTCATTGAAATTTCAGGTTCACTGCCAGAGATGGACACAAACGGTACTGGAAACTAATAATGTATAAGTGACCTTGTGATTTTCACAAATGAGGACAGTTTCCCCAATCAAGAGAGTTCTAGGTCACTAATTACTATAGAGTGGCACTATTTCCCTTCTTTCTCTTCAGAATACTGCACAAAAGAAACTTCCGAATTTTAGTAAATATTTATCCTGAAGAGAAGGGGTAAAATATTTTTTAATAATTTAGCTTGGAGATAGTTTAATCATATTTATTATAATACTTATCACTCGTATAATTTTAACATCATCCTAATCAGGAAGTGAAAACAAGCTAAAGCCACACTACCAAATCTCCTTATTTAATTATTATTATATTGTAAATTAGTTATTTGATCATGAGCTACATTTTAGACATTCATCTCCCTTTTGTTATTTAGATAAAGATCAAGCAACACTCAATTGCTATTCAAGACATAGGGTTTTTTCCAGTGTATTCTGCCAATTATCCTTATACCAGTCCTTTTGCAAGAATATGCATTAAATGACCATCACTGAAATGTAGATTAAGAGCAGTGCTGGGCTTGTAGGACTCTTAAATGTCCTGAGTTTCCTGTGTTTGTCTTTCTAACAGTGACAGTCTTATCCCCATTTTGACTTTTCTTTTTCATCAGATAATTGGTCGTTGAAATGGTGACATAACTTAAAATTTGGGAGTTTAATGGAGCAACATGACCTGATTTTCCCTGGAGAACAGAGATACTCTGGGCTGGATTAGGTACATACAAAGACATTCAACGAGAGAAGGGGCAAAACCCAGGTACAAATTTATTTTAAACCATCTTGTTTTTCCTCAAGCCAGAGAGGCTTAAATCACTACTCTGATCTTCTGTTGAACTCAGAGAGAAGGAGCTGAAATTACTTAAGCAGTGTCTCATCCTGAGAACTATCAGAAGAAGAAATTACTGATTTGAACGCTACAGACATCCAGAAGAGACACTAAAGTGAAATCACTCACAGACTTTTCTTCCATAGTAGGATTTTAAGAATTAGCTTAGCTTAGTTCAGACTAGGCTTTTACATGCACAGTTTTTGTCTTCACCAGCTGGGAAAAAAGAATATATTATTTGGTGGATATTTTCTGCCAAGTTTGACTTAATAATTCAAAAATTACTTGTCCCTGAGGTATTTTTTATATTCCTTATTCATTAAGACACATTATCCTAAGGTTTTCTTCAATTAATAATTTTCAGCAATTAAGGCACATCTGTAGCTATGAGGCACTCCACTGTCACTGCAACCATTTCAGAAAACTTGACATGCCATCCCGTAAACATACTGGGTAATCAGAGCTGGAGACCCAAATCTGCATCATTTTAGTTGCAAATCTATTATGAATTTTACAATGGTGCTGATTTTGGCTGAATAATTTATTTCAAAGTTTCATATAAATAAATCTTGTCTTTATTTCCATTTTAGAGCAGCAAACATTACATTTTATCTCAGTCCTCATTCTTTGTTCCCGAGATGTATCTAAAGTTTCAGAAATTAAGCCTTTCTCCCTTTTTGTTCTTTTTAAAAAACCCAACTATACAGCTTTAGGGTGAGGTCCCTCAACCTGTCATTCAAACATGAAATCTGATTACCTCGAGTGAGATTCCATATGTGAGCTGAAAATCCTGGGCAAGTTTTGACCAGATAGAAATGTCTGTTTGTGGAGATATAGAAAACACAAATCTTTAAGTGAAGGATTTTCCATCCTCCCTCATTAGAAAATGTATATCTTTGTCTTGATTGACTACAAATTACTAAATTTTTTAAAAAGTCATTAATTCCACCTAAATCCTTCAAGAGCACATTAGGTATTTGAAATTATAAATTTTTAAAAATTACTTCTGCACTTGCAGAAAGGTCAGTAATCTGGATTCTTCATCTGGACTTCTGAAAGAGTTTTAGATCTCCATATGTTTCTGCTTCTAAAAATCAAGATTACTTGCTCAGCCTGTGAGGACCATTAGCTTTTCATGGTTATGTATTCTCCCATTTATGTGCAGTGTTTTTCCCACATTCTGCAGTTTACTGATAAATGAACTCTTGTACTGTCATAGCAAGCTTATTAAAATAACCAGGAGTTCTTGTAAGCAATGCCAAAGTAAGATGCAAGTCACATACGTGCATAAAAAACATAAAAAAATAACATCTGCTTTTTTGTGGGGGGGGAGGGGCAGGTTTGTGCAACCAGATATCTTTGAAATTATTAGGTGGTTCAAATGAGAAAAAATGGTTCCAGGAAAAGATGACAATATCCTGCCTGGATTTTAGATACTCCTTACATCAATGAGCTGACAGTCATAAATACGTATTAATTTGACTCATACTGGCCTAGTACATTCACCCAAATGCCATTCTTCATCAGAGAAGAGGCATGAAGAAATACTAGATTTTTTTAGCTTCTTATATTGAGCATATGTTTGAAGGTTTTTGGATTTGTCTTAAACCAGTGCCTGCTTAAGTACCAAAGAGAGAAATTATGGTATGTGTATCAAACAACCTCAAAGCAGTGATTTTCCAGTTTCTCCAGAGCAGATAGCCTAGCAGTTCTGATATGATTTACCTTCTCAAAAATACAGACTATCCAGGAAAATAGAAGGTTTTCTCATCATCCAGTAGAGGAACATAAAATCCTATTTTTAACTGGATAAATACTTGCCCCCTTAATATCATTCAGTAGTAAAAATTGAGTTTGAATTACACAAATCAAGTGTCAATGAGCTAGGCAAGGGTCAAGAGTTTGAAAAGAATGACCACTGGGGATGGGAACTAGATCATCTCAAAGGTCCCTTCCAACCCAAATCATTCTATGATTCTGTTTTTCAGGGGGTTAAGAAATCTGTAAGTACTCATTAGTACTGCCTCTCAAGAGGATATAGGACCTGTTACTCAACTATAAACTTCTTTTTCTAAATATTGTTCCATCTTAAATATATGTATTTTCTAGAACTTGTACAGTTTGATTCATTTTGAGTGTTGTGTTGATATGATGAAGCTCAGAGAAGATGTGTTTTCCTTTCCCAGACTAGGATATACAGGGTGGTTATTTCCCTGAAGAGATAGAAATTTGCAGCCCTAAAACTGCGTTGTGATTTTCATAGGCATAGTGCTGCCTTTGGATATGATCTCTCACGATCAGAAAATTTCTGTGTAGGGTCAGCAATGCTCTATTCAGTGAAGAGCTGTTGACTGGGAAAAATATGGAAGAGATCTAGTCTAAGAAGGAGTTAGGTAGGAAAAACCCAGGAGAGAAAGTATATGGAGAGAAAAAAAATATTCAGTAATTTTATTTTTACCTGCTTTTAGATTTATTTGCTGACACTCTGCTAGCAGATTCCATTAATTAAGAAACAATTTCTTTGCACTTTGTGAAGCTAGATCTTTTAACTGTAAAAATAGGATCCAAATATTTTTAATAACCTACCACTGAGTAATTTGATGTACAGTTTGATTAGCTCTAGAAAGCATAATATTGTCTATTTTCATGTTCTGTAAAAGGCTCAAAAATGGCAGGATCAATTAGTTTTGATTTCCATACCAATCAGTCCAGATGGTTCCCATTATTTGCTGAAGATGGATGCAAATTGAATTTTTCAAAACCATAATTCACATTTTGTGAAAGGTACAGATAGAAGGTAAAAAATACAGAACTACTTTTTTGCAGAATAATCAGAGCTGAACCTCAGTCTAAACTCACCTTTCTCCAGACTCAGAAACAACTTAGGAAAGCACAATGTACTATTTCAAGAAAAGGGAAAAACAGGCTATGTTGCATTCTTTTCAGGGGAGGTGGAAAAATGTTTAGATAATGCCCTAAAGAGGTTTACATGGTATCTTATTCAAAGATACTAGAAATTGTGTTGGGTTTTACAAAGTGTTTGTTACTTACTTCTCTGTGCATAAGCCATTAGTAGCACTTCAAACACATTTATAGCTGAACACAATCTACAGTCTATTTTATATCAGAGCAAAACACTTAGGAAAAAAACTGTTTATAGACAATGTTAATTTAGGAGGCAGAGCAAGCTTTTTCTGAAGAGCCCCCCCCAATCAACTATACTCATATAATTTATCTGAACAGCAATTAATAATAGTCCTTCACACTTATAAATAAAAATCTAAGCAATTCTGACTCCTCAAAGCTTGGAACATCTGAGTCCTATGTATTTCTTCATCATGTAATGTATCTTGGGTCCATCAATAATGCAGATTTCAGCCTGCATATGATGCATAAGGCTGTAAGCATCAGTTTGATCCAGGACTACCATTGCAATATTTATTGCACTTACTACCATTCCCCTGGAGTAATAAGAATTTCAAAAAGATTTATACATTTATGCATGTACATAAACTTTATAGAGATGCATAGTACATATTTACATATATTACCTTTATATATATTTATATTTTATATAAATCTTATATATATATGTATATACAGTATTTTAAAAGGTACAACTTTATCCTTTGTCTTAAAAAGCCAGTTGAAGGTAATATCTTTAGCTTTAAGAGTCAACTGGAAGTTTTGGTTTAAAATATCTGGAGGAATTGTGCAGTTTTTCCTGATTAGATCAGAAATGCAATCAACTGTCTAAGAATGGGACCTGTTAAATCCAAATTAGCAAGATGATACTTAGAAGTAGACAGGTATCAATCATTATTATCTGTATCCTTTTTTATCTGTTTTAAAAACTATTGAAGCATTAAACATTACTTTTCCATAGCTCAAGAGGGAGTTTGAAGGATCCTCAGCTATCTTTTAGTAGACCAAAAAAATGGGAATTTCAAAGGCTAGAAATGCAGTTAGAACTAAGCTTTGCTGTAGTATTTGGCTTCAGAGAACAAGTTTGCCCTTGAAGGCACATTAACTATCAGACATTTATTCTGCTTTCACTAACATGTGCTTTCCCAGTTCCACAATTTTTCTTTAAGATTTTTAACCTGATCGCCAGCAAAACCAAGAATTGTATGATTACATTGTCAGCATCTTTCTTCCCTCTTTGACAACATTTGAATTCACTGACTAATTGCAATCCAATTTTGACAGGTGGAAAAACTTTCAAAAATAATTAAGTTTTTAAAGGCTTTGTAGAAATAAGCAGCTGAGGAGAGGATGGAAAAGCTGTGAGTGCCTGGATGAAGGGAATGGCAACCATGAGCGTGTAGCTACTGAGGCATTGGCAAACACACAGCAGTGAGAAATACAAGTGTCTCCACTGCTGGAAAACCTTCAGCAGGATCTTGTACCTTCTTATGCACCAGAATAATTGCAACCCTGCAAGTAGGAAATTAAACTTATTGTGGTTTTAGTACTTGAAAAGGAGGCTGGGCCATATAGCTCTTACTATTAGAAGCATTTTGGAATCTGATGCAGTCCTGATAATTTTTTTTTTTTCTGAAAAATCAACATGTACCTCTTATTATGCTCTGAGAAGTTGTACATTTGGAGGCTCCTGCTTAGAGAAGCTGTGAAGTAAATGAGATTACGGAGAACAACTAATTGAGTTCTTCAGAGACTGTCAGACCTGAGGCCTAATATGCACCTTGCAATGTCAGTAGAGGTAATTTGCCCACAGCTGCTGAAGAGGCAGCTGAGTTTCAGGCAGAAGAAGAAAAATAAGAAAAATAAGATTAATAATAATAATAAAAACATCTAAATATCTTGACCATGAAATACTGTGTCAATATCATGCCATTCAGTACCCATGCTTGGAGAATACTTGATGAAAGAGAAGTTCTTAACAAAATAAAAATAAAGGTTTATATGGAAAGGATAAGTAATATGAAAAATAGGCAGCTGTGTGTAGGGCAGATAGAAATTACTTTGTTTGGCAAAAACTTTATATGTCTCTAACCATTATATCTTAATCAAGGTAGCAATGAGCTCCATGCTAGATCAAATTTAATACTATTGAATTAGGGTCATCATTAAAATAGTAACTCATTTGAAGCATAATTAACCAGAAAAAATACCAGAGAACTGTGAAACAATAAGCATTAAAAATTCCTGTCTCTTATGACAACTCTGCTGTAGCTGACACCTGTAGAGCTCAGAGGTGATCAGCAGTAGAGCAGCCTGCAGCTATCAGTGGCTATCAATTTATGCATCACAGGAGAAGTTCCAGCTCCATCTGAACCTCCCTTAAAGGACTTTCATTCTCCAAGGCAACCTCTTTCCCACATTTTTGGTGGATTCCTCTTTGATGCATATAATTTGAAGTATAAAGGTAAAAAGTGTCCTATCCTGTAACTTTTATAGCTCTTGTATTTTGTTATTTAGTTCCTAAACCCTGTTTCCCTTGTTTGTTTGTTTGGTTTGGGCTTTGTTGGTTTTTGTTTTGGTTTGTTTTGTTTTTGTTTTTGTTTTTTGCATTAGGAAACAACATTTTACTTGAAAGCTAATGGATGCTCAGAGTAATGAATGTTCTTCATATTTTACTTATGCAAACCACAGCCAGGAGAATGCTTACAATAAATCAACTGCCTTTGCAGCAGACATGAACAGGATTTGCATGCCAGCACATTTCCAGTTTAAAATCAGTCAAGCTGTGCCCTAGAGCTGCAGAGGTTTCTCAGGCTGAGCTGTATGGACTGCAGCCTTACTTACATCAGAGCAGATGTTCCTGAGCACGGGCACACTCCTACAGCAGCTGAAGCATAATCACAGCTTGTGGGCCTCTTTTTCAAAAAGGGTCTTTGGAGAGCCATTGCAATTACGAACCATATACTAGTGCCTCCTTATAGGAGACATTTCTTGGCTTTGACTTGGTTTAAAGAGAGATGAATCAATGTGTTTAGATACATACTTATGGCATAGTGAATCACATAACACCTTCTACCTCCAGGAAATTTATATTCTGGTCATGGGCTGGTGCAGAGGACACACTATCTCCCAGTTTTTATTGTGAAATTCCCTCTTAAAAGCTTCATAGTTAGCAGTAGGAGAGAGGTTTGGGCTGAGGACTACTGGAGCAGGCAGCAGTTGAAGGTTCCCCAGTGAATTATAGAAGAAGTGACATCACTAATCTGCCTTTATTGCTGATGTGCCCCATTATCTCTTCTACATCGTTTTGAGGTATGAGAAGCAGTCCTGTGATTCATGCATCAAGGCATCCTGTCCTCACCACGTGTCTCTGTGTATTCTTCTTTCTGTATGCTCTTTGCAGATCAACCGTACCAGACTCCATATTTCATTATTCAAAAGAGCTAATGGTCATATGTGTGTATGCAACCAAATTTATTCCAACACAGCTGAGATTTTATCTTCTCTATGATGAGCTCATGTCTTAGAATGTAGAGAGGAAATGTGATACAAACTTTAAATTGGTCTTAAAAGTACAATAAAATGCTAAATGTATAACTTACCATAAATATTTTACAGCACAGCCATATAAGTTCACAGCGCTTAATTTATTCACTTTCTGTATGAGGCACTTCTACACATGATCCCTCTTAATTGTGAGTTCACAGATGAGTGGAATTAATTTTATCCTCACATATTGCAGTCTTAACATAAATATTTGCTCCCACTTGTACATGTCCTTGAATACTGCTGAGGAAGAGACTATTTGAAAATGTGACTTTCACCTCTACTTTATCAGGATTTATAAGCAAATATTAACATGGATATTGGTGCATGATCTGCAGTAAGTTCATTTTCATAACCAACCATATTAGAAAGTTTAAGTGAATGAAATCTGTAAAAATGACAACCTATTCAACAGTTTTATATTGCAAAAATTACCTTTAATATGTTATAAAAGCTCTTCATGATATTTTTGACCTGATCACTTTCAAAGAAATGCAAATCTTTGGCTCTGTAGAGACAATTGCACGGATCTGATTCATTAGAACAGGAAATCAAAAAAGATAATATTGCTGCCTTCTAAAGCCTGGAGCCATAGAATAGTATGGGTTGGAACCTTTAAAGGTCATCTAGTCCAACCCTCCTGCAATAAGCAGGGACATCTCCAATTAGATTGGGTTGCTCAGAGTCCTGTCCAACCTGACCATCAATCTTTCCAGGTATCAAGAATCTACTACTTCTCTGGGCAACCTGGTTCAGAGTCCATCCCCACCATAAAAAATTTCCTTCTTACATCTAATTTAAATCTATGGTTTTTAAAAATTTAAAATCATTACTCAATGTCCTACCCCAAAAGGGCCTGTTAAAAAGTCTGCCCACATCTTTATTGTAAGCTCAATTTCAGTACTGAAAGATCAGTAGATGATCTCAAAATAATGTGCAAATGAAACGAAGGGTACAGTCAGGCTTCTAAATTATATTATGTATTTTATGGTCTTTTACAAGCTATTCCGCAGCATACTAGCATGAATAGGTGTTAAACAAATGTTTAACTGCCCCACCAAAGCAACAATAAAATTATGCTAAATTGTGACCATAATTCACTATGTATTTTTTAAAAGAGGAATCAATCAGCCCAGCAAACTGAATGTACCAACTGGTTTAACAGCTACACATCCGTGTGGCCAAGGCAATAATTGCAATATAAAATGAAGGTCTAATAGAAAAATATAATCAGTTTTTCAGTCTACAGCTATAGCAATTTTTTTCCTCAATAAACACAAAGAAAAAAAAGGGGTTTATATTCTGGTGAACTGTTTTATAATTTTATTTTGAAATACCAGAGTTATCACAATGTATGAATGTCATTACAATGGATAAGTACCTGGTTGACTTATGATTTTTTGGCTCAAAATTGATAAATCCATGTTATTTGGTAAGTGGGAAGGGGTCAAGCACAATATGCTCTGCCTAGAAGAGTAGGGGAAACCCTTACCACTCCCTACAGGCCGCAAATAAAACTGACATAAACTGTGGTACTTGAACAGCTCACAGCTTCAAAGGTCAGAAAATTGGGAGCATTCTCTGCAAACTTCAGAATTTGTCTTCTCCACTGTCAGATTGAGTCTGACCTTTAAAGGACTGAAAGAGCCCTGTCTCTTAAAAATAGTAAGACTTCTGATGCCCAAACACCTTCAATAATTACTAGAGTTAATGGAGCAAATATTTGCTCATGGATGTAATCTACCACTGATTTAGAATTGCTTCTGCTATATACGCTCAGATGAAGGTTAATCATATTATAGTAGACACATGTGGGTAGAATGAGAGTGAGCAGGTTTTAAAGGGTGCATGTGAGTGTAGGAAAGTCAGAGAAGTACATGCAAACTTTCTGCAAAGATATTTGATATGCACCATCACTGGATTTACCTCCTAAGTGGTTTTCCCCATGACAAATGAATATTTTGACCAGAACTTTTTCAAAGACTTTATTTGCTTTGCTTGTAATCCATATATTCATATTACAAAATGCAATCTCTTTAGCTGTCTGTATGAATTCTATGGAGAACTTAACTCTGCATTATATACAACCCAATAAAATGTGGTTTTGGCAACGCAAGTATTTTAGGTATCAACTCAATTGCAGGTTAGTACACTGCCACTCTGACTTCCTTGCTATCAGGGCTAATGCATTTCAATCCTGTCAGAGACAATGCCTGTTAGAAACACTTCCTTCTCTTTGGGATTTTCAGGTGCCCAGCCTCTTTTGATTGCTCTTTAAATAGGGTCAACGCCTTGCTTAGTGCAGGTTGGGAAAGGGTGGCTTGCTGCCTTATTGCTGACTCCCATCACAATTTTGGATGAAGTTCATTATATAGGTATAGGAAAACACACAAGCTCCATTATTGCTGTTTATCCTCCTTGTAGAACTTCTATGTACTAATTCTGTAAGAAGGACAAAATTCACTTACAGCTAAAACATGAGGACTTGTGTACATAGTAAGGTGTACCAAAAAAATTAATTTGATCAATACAAACACCTGAAGAGAAAATCATCTTCTCTCACTTCACTGTTCACTGAGAAAGGGTAAGATAATGCTAAGATAACATTATCACTAGCTGGTCTCATTTAAAGAATCACCTTGCTTGTTGGAATTCTCATCAGATAAAGATCAGTTTAAGTTTATTTATTGAGGAATTGTTGAAGAATGTTGCTTTTGAAGTAAGGAGCAATATTGCATTATTTGCATTCAAACAGCAGAGCAATTTTCTTTCACATTAGCATAACCTTTTTTAAAACAGAAAACTATAATAGTTCATTACTGTACTACAGCAGCTTGAGGAATTATGGCTCCCATTGTGTTTCATACAGTGAGCGGTTAGGGATGGCTAATTTTTTTGGAAGTTAATTTAGGTTCTTGATTTTTTATTGATGCTTTGAAGTTAGAATATAGCTTTCTTCAAAATAGGATTTCATTTTTGTTTGTGATCCTCTGAACAGTGATAGCCTTTATATTTTCTAGATAAAATCATGACTATCCAATTTAATTTTTCCCTAGTTCTGTGAAAGGCTGAGAATTTGCAAAATGCATTTCTCTCACTGAAAACAATTACTTTGTAAAAATGGTCTCCAGTGGGGATTCAGGTAGTTGATAAAACAAAATGGATTAGTAAATCAAAGGAAAATATTACTTGAAATGAAAAGGATACAATTTTCTTCCTATTTAACGTAGGAGTCACTGAAAAGGGGCACTTGCATCTTCATGCAACATTTTGAATATAAGACCAGTACTGTGATAATTTCTTTAGGGTAAAAATGAAATAATTGAAGACCTGAAGTGAAGTGTGCAAGCCTTAGTCTGGGGAAGGACAAAGGGGCTGAAAAGAGAAATCCACATTATATGATTACATACTGTCACAGCAATGATTCTGACTGGAAAGCAATATAGTCTAACAAATTAGGTCTGAGGCATGGAGTAAGAAAACCTGTTTTCTATTCTTGGCACTGCTGATGACTAATGGAGTGACCCTAGAGAGTAATTTCAAGTCACTGTTTCTCTCTTTTCAGGACTGGATTTGAGGGTTCTGGGGAGGGATTGCCTTGTTCTGTAGGGCCTGTATAATGACAAAAATCTGGGTCTTCTAAAACTGTGATAGCATGAATATTCTTAGAGAAATGCTTCGCTTAAACTTGAGGTGACCTGAACCAGATATTTCTGGAGCATCAAAAACAGTATGAAGAAATCTCTTTCTTTGTTTCATTGTGTGTTCTTATAAGATGTTATTCTTGACTTCATGTAGAGGAGCCGAAATTCAGTCTTTAAAATATCTCTCTAAAGGCTGCCTTCCAGTATTTCCCTGCAATTTTGCACTCCAGAGTATTTCAATCATCCAGACTTTTAAGTCGTTAATTACACATTGTCATTGAAGTAAACTTTTGAACCTGAGAGATGTTTTAAAGAAATGGAAGTAACTTTAATGTGCAATATTCCTGTGCTGAATTCTCAGCATTTTTATGATTTTTCAGATTATTAAACACTGACTTCAAAAACTGTTTCTTCAAAGACTTGTCTATCTTCAGAAATAATGAGAGGCATTTCTCACTTTAGAAACTTTTCCTCTCCAACTATAAGCACACACAAAATTTAACTTAAAACAGTGTAACGGTTTTGCTGCCTGAAGTTTGCAAGAGATATAAGCATGACAGGAAAAAAAAGTGATCCTTATCTCATTTGATAGCATTGTTATTGCTCTGTAAGTAGCTGGCACAGTCTCTTGTAGTTGAATCCCTAAACAGAGAACAGGGAGGAAAAAAAAAAAGCCTTTAATCATCTTGAAGTTAAGGTTAGTCATACATAGCAGGGAATTCAGGGCAAGAGGACTACCATTACTAAAACCAGTTGTTTTTAAAGGTAAACAAATTAACTTTCTTTGAAACCTATATGTTTTCATCTTGTCAATTTTGGGAAGAAAATCCCAAAAGTTGCTATATTTCTGTTTTGCTAGATTTTAACAGTTACACAAGGCTATAAAATCTCACTAGTAGTGTGTTAGAGCTCTTCTCAATCCTTGCAAAATTCAGGAGACTTACTAAGCTTCTTTCTGAAACCTTATGTTATTGCTTAGGGCTCTGATAGTCCACAATCCTTACACAACCTTTGCAAGGCTCTTTGGGATCTTCTTAAGCATCCACCCCCTTCTGCTATCCATTAAAGGAGATAGCTCATAATGTCACACCCCTGCTGAGTCAGGAGTTCTATCAATGCACCTTTTCTCAACCCTTTAAAGTCTTCCTAATTTTACTATATTCCATCTCTGTCTGAGGTAATTTGTTGGGGATGTTCAGGTATTCTGTGATTAAACTCACTGTTTTTAAGTAGTCAAACAATACCTTCTCTTTGTACATCTCAAAATGACCGCTTGAGAAACTAAAATAAAAGGACTCTACTATTTACTATCCATCCATTTTAAGACCATGGTTATAATGATGCCAGGCTTATCTAAATATATGAAAATGTGACAATATTTTCCTAGACATTTTTTCAAATGTCTTTTCAAATGTTTTCTTCATTTGTAATCAATGGTAATATATGCAATCAATGGGGATACATGCAGGAGAGTCAATGAAATTTAAAGTGTGATTCATCCTTTCAGATATTTAATTTTACTCATGGTAAGATAAACTGCTATTCTAGACTCCTAAATTTGCTTCAATTTTAGTAGGAATCCAAGAGATCCAATGAAGCCCAGGCTTCACTGATTTTAAATGGAATTCATACTTGTATTATTCCCATCTTAGCCTGCTGTCCTAGGAGCCTACTGGGAGGTGTTCAGTTTTGGGACTACCCTACTGAGGAAACCCTCAGTAGCAGTCTGGGATGTTCTGGCACTCCCAGAACTTTCAGGGAGATCCACATAAATCAAGATCTCTCTAAATAAGATATTTCCAGAAAAACTGATTGTCCTGGTTTTGGCTGGGATAGAGTTAAATTTCTTCACAGTGGCTGGTATTGGGCTGGGTTTTGGATTTGTACTGAACACAGGGTTGATAATACTGGGAAGTTTTTATTATGGCAGTGCTTGCACAGAGCTGAGACCTTCTGTGCTTTTCATACTGCCACTCTGGTGAGGAAGTTGGGGGTGTGTGGGAGGCTGGGGGGAGATGCAGCCAGGACAGGTGACCCAAACTGACCAAAGGGATATTCCAGACCATGTGACATCATGTTCAGTATTTAAAGTTGGGAGAAAAAGGAGGAAGCAGAGTGTTCAGAGTGATGGTGTTTGTCTTCCCAAGCCACCATCATGTGTGTTGGAGCCCTGCTCTCCTGGAGATGGCTGAACACCTGACTGCCCAGAGGGAACACTGAATTAATTCCTTGTTTTGTTTGCTTGTATGTGCAGCTTTTGCTTTCCCTAATAAACTGTCTTCATTTCAACCCATGAGTTTTCCAGCTTTTACCTTTCTAGCTCTTTCCCTGGTCCTGCTCATGAGGGAATGAGTAAGTGGCTGCATGGGGCTTGGTTGCTGGATGGGGTTAAACCACAGCATAATATATATATATTATCCAGTAGAGTGAATTAGATTTGTATTTTCCACCAGTAGACTTAAGGACTATCTTATACTTTGAATTCACCCCTGAGAAAAGGTCTTTGTGTCTTAATGATATTTCAAATATCAAAGCTGTAGTGCAAACATTTTTCATTCACAGTAATTTAAGGGTATTATCAAAAGTATTAATTTAACAATTTTTATTCAAATATTTAATCTTTACCACATGAACTGAAACCTGAACCTACCAATGCTTTAAATTAAATGTTCTTCCAGACGGTCATGGTTTGCTTCAGAATAAAAATAAAATTTTTTCATCTGTAGTAAATATCTCTAAATTTAGACTGCCATGATCTCAGAATCACTTTTAAACTGCTATCAAATCAAGAACAAAAGTCCTAATACAAATCATGCTTTTATTTGTTTCTTACAACAAAAAAAGTACAAAGGCAGCCATTCTTTTCTTTCTCCCTCTCACATAATCAGCCATATATAAGACTGACTAGATTCTGTGCTCTTTAACTCATTTCTGTTAGTACTTAACAGCCTCTCCTTTTGGAGAACAGCTGTAGAGAGTAAGTAAATTTAGTAGTTCAGTCTTTCAAATGAAATAAAGCAGATTTCCTCATGCAGAGGTACAGAATATATGACATTGCATGTTTTGCCATCTGGTGACTTATAAAGAAAAGTCTTTTTGTTTTATAAGCAGGAATTGATTAACACATTTATCTTGATTTTCAAATGCATGCAGGTTAGAGAGATCTGAAACAAAAGCAAAGTTAGGTAATTGGCATTTGATGGTTTCTAAAATATTCCTGAATTTCTTGTTTATTTGCAATGTTTGCCCAGGTTTTTATTTTCTGATTTTATGGCTGCATTTCAGTTTCATGAACCTTCAGATACAGTTTTGACAGATATAACAGTACACAAGAAATACAGCTGTGTGACATATAATTTTTCAAAATATTTTTTTTTCTAACTGAATAGCCATTTATTCCCTTGAAAAATCTGTCCTGCATAAATAAATGGTGTGTTATTAGAAAGAAGAAGATGTTATATTTTGGTTTAGAGTTTTGTTTTTTGTCTAGTGTTTGTCATACTGTGCCCAAGACCCTCTTTTTTGCCCACGTTCTACTTATATTTTCACAAGAAGGCTTTTGACAGAACCATTTATAATAGTAGGAGAAGAACTAAACAAAACAGATATATCTCTGCAGATCTGTTAACAACTCTTATATGTCTCTAGTTCATCCACCATCTCAGAGAGACTGAAGCAGAGGACAAGTTCTTTCTGAGACAAATGTGTAATTTTGCAAGTGAGACTTTCACTATGAGCTCCGTATCATCAGCACTTTAGAGCTACATGGGAAAGGGAAATATAGAATTTTTGTCCAAATGTAATTTAATATCCCTAGACATGCACTTCAAAAACTCTGCAGGTAAGTAGACTCATAAAGAACTCATGGAGCTGAAAATTATCAGCTACCTGGAGTCTTTGTGTCCTTGCAGAGTGCCAATCTATGGAGAGGCTGAGAGAAACAGCAATTATGTATTTAGAGGCAGGTAATTTAGGGTACCTAATTCCAGAAAAATCTCGTGTCTCCATAGTATTCTGAGTGTATACCTACTTGTTAGGTCCACTCTGACTCTGCAGAGATGGTTTCTGTGTTTTCTGTTGGTACTTCTGACATCTACACTGTAGATTTTTATTTCTGAATTGCACCCTTACTATCCTACAAATTTATCAAAAACTTTTCCTTTTATACTTTTTTTTTTCTTGTGGAAAATCAGTTAAATTTCTTAAACATAGTATTGGGAACTTCACAACAGAAAATTATTTTAGCTCTGACTCCTTTTTTCCTAATTTTGACTCTTTCCTTGCTACCTCATGTAATTCACTAATTTTTGATTAGATATTACTCTATGTTTCCTGTCAAGCATGGCCCTTTCCTAGTACTAGTCCTTCAAAAGTATCTTACAATTCAAGCAGAGCCATGAGTTCTTTCAATCAGCATGATATATGCAGCTTTTAGTCACTGAAATGACACTGGAGGTGGGCTGGCTATGAGTACAGGTAACTTACCTGCAGTCATGCCCCAAAACCTAAAAACATCTCACAAAAATCCTGGAATCCATGTTCCTCTTTTATTTGTATATCAAATCTAAGAAACAAATGGGAAAACTGTCATCAAAAGCTCCATACTGCTGTCACTGACTCAGAAAGGATAATTTCTTTTTAAAATTAAAAAAAATTTCACACTGTTTAAGCTTTCTCTAGTCTCTCATCAAACTTATTTTTCCCCTTACTTATCCTCTGTCTGATAAAGTAATTAAATTTGTCTAAAAGATTGTGTTTTCTGCATTTTTGAAATTATTTATTTATAACTTGAAGCTACTTTATGCAGTCTTATATTCACCATTGAGAACTTGTTCACAGTTGGTTACTGGCTATGAGTATGACCTATTACTCTGCCACAATTATCTATATATTCTATTATCTATATAATTTAATTTTGAAATATTTTTAAAAGTTGAGATTCATTTTGCCTTCTTTTCTGTCTTGCTTCTGAGAGATTGTTGTGTTGTTCCAGAAGGAGTACAAGAATTAATGGAGGCAGTTAAACTTGGCCAAAGTTTAACTTTTCTGTGACTAACACATCTGGGACAGGTTATCACTCCTTGAGCTTGTTTGCCTCAAGAAGTCATGGCAGAACTCCAGCTCTGCTCTTCCATTTGAAGCCAAGGGACTAATGGAAGATGAGACCCTCTGCTGTGATGGCTACCAAATTAACTCTGCCCCCCAAAATGCTTTGGAGAACTTTTGAGGGTTACTAGCTGCAGACTCATATCTGATTTGTTTGACTTTGTGGTTATATGCCAGAGGGTCCAGCAGCAGCTGTGAGGTCCTTGTGACTGCTGGTGGAGTGGGATGAAGTCTGAGTGTCTGAGTCCTTCTGCCCTGCTTAGCTCTGCCCCACGAGGAGCATGGGAAGCACAGTGAGCTGGGAAGAGGAATGCTCTATCTCACCCGGACCTGCAGTCACGGCAAGGCACTGGGACATACAGAGCTTTGACATACAAAGGAATTATCTGAGCGATTAACTGTAAATAGAAACTGTAACAAATATATCAGGGATTTCACTAAATCAATTTTTCCTGAAATTGCTTTTCAGAAATTGCTTGCAAGAGGTTTTTATTTAGAAACAGTACATGCTTGTGTGTTTGAACATGATATGTGAAACCATACACCAGTTTACTCCTTGCTAAATTAATAATACTGTTTGTGGGTTTTTTTATTAACAGCAACAGTGTGTTCTGATCCAAGATATTGTCCCTTAGATAAAGCTAGAAACTTGTGCTAAAATGAGTAAGATAATATTCTGTGGACTCAATAAAACCTTATATTCCACCCAACTAGAGCATTTATCAAATTGATAATTCTATTTTGCTAGTTTGCAGTGAGAAAAAATTAATTAACAAGCAACCTGGGAAATTAATAACGTTAGTTTCCCATTCAGGAACTGCAAAATTAAATCCAATGATGCATCCTCTCTTCTCTACCTTAACGCCAAAGATGGAGAAAGACTCAACAGTATTTTCTTCATGGCAATGTAAAACCACCTTTTTCTGGCCATTTCTTTTTTATCCAATTCATTCCATTATTTATTTCAAGTTACATAGCTGAGTGTTTTAGACTGATGGATGTGCTGATCTTGGTCTACATCAAACCCTCTCTGGGCTTTAATATCTCCCTCTTGCTTGGCTAGATTGAACTAAACATAGGTGTGTTGGTTTCAATAATTATAGGAGTTTCTTACAGAGTACAGAATAAAGTACTGTGTTGAGTAACATGGTTTATTCATAGATATTTTAAAAAGATCTGAACAGGGAAAGACATGGATTATTCATGGATATTTTTAAAAGACCTGAAGAGGGGAAAGAGTCAAACATTGAAGAAAAAATGCTGAGATGAAGCTACTTAAATGCTTGACGCTAATGAAAAAAATTCTCACACACTAGTGCAGAAGTACAAAAAAAGGATGTTATAACGTAATATTCAGTTTAATTTATAATTAGGAAAAGAAAACCATTTCTTCATAATATGCACAATATTTAACTTAATTTTAAGCTTATATTGCAATGTATAATTCTATTTTCCTGTGAATCTAGACAGAAAACCTTGTTAAAATATAGCCACAGTGTCAGTGTTTTTCATAAGATCATTTCTGTTCTAAAGAAAACAAGGCATGTGAGTGACATATGCCCTAGTAAGTTAGACATGGCAAGGAATCAGAAGCATATACAGAAAAGGCTGGAGGATTTGCTTTGTCTTTCAAGCTGAAAAATCTATTACATGTCATTTTTTTTTTCATAAGCAATGATTGATCTGGGATCTGATCCACAATCTTCTAAATCAGCTAGGTACATTAGGAAGGATTTCAAGCCCCTTTGAATGTGTTACCAATACCGCCTGAGTTAATCTCGCACAAGTGGAGATGCACTGAAATGGACTATTTAATAAAGAAAATATAGTAAAGAAGTATCAGTACATGTATTTATATTACAATTCAACTAATGCTCTTGCCTGGGACTAAAAAGAAAATTTGGCACAATATTTAAATGGAGATGCTACCAATAACCTTGCAAATATGCAAGATTTCAATGTCCTTACTCCACTGGAAAATTGGTACTAGTCACTTGATAGCCCAAGAGATCATATAGGAAGTACTTTATCTCTTAACCTATTTGGATTATTCATTATTTACTCTCTCTCAATATTTGTAGGGTTATATCATGTCTGCATACTATAGAAACTAGCTTGTACTTAAAGTTCTGTGACAACAAGGTTTGGACAATACATTGGGAAATGTAGTGCACCTTCTCAGTGGCATAACCTGAAACTCCTTTGGGTTTTTTGCTTCTAAAATCTCCTCCTTAGCCCACACTGGAATTTAGAAAAATTTCCTTTATGTCTTCTAAAGACAGATCTCCTTTGGTTCCTTGCCAAGAGCAGTAGTATGATTTATTTTACTGCGGTTTTTCCCTTACTTTTGTTAAATCTCAAAAAGGTATGCTGGTGGATGGCTCTCCATGGCATATAGTGTATGTATGGGATAGAAGCATCTGAGGGCATTTTGGGGCTTCATTTAAGCACTGGAATTTGCACAAAGATTACAAATTTGTAACACTGCCTCTAAAGTTTTACCTTTCTGCAATTCTAATGCTTCCCTTGACAATGAGATCTCTCATTACATGGAGATTTCCATTATTCTGGTCTTATACAACCCCATGGCAAATCCTGTTCTTTTCTTCCATCCTGTTCTTCTTCTTGATTCATTCACATGTCTATTTACCCCCAGCAAAAATCAGAGTTCTGCATTACAGAGAGTGTATTGTGTTTTCTTTCTGTTCTGCTTTCTGCACTCCATTGACCGAGGTACAAACTATTTTCTTTTTCTGTCCACCACTTCTTTCTTTCCTCCCTCCCTCCATACTTCCCTTTCTTCTCCTTCCCTTCTTTCCCTTCATTCACCTAGCTTTACAAATATTTGAAAAGAACTGTTAACCTTAGTGTGTGACTTTTCATTCTCCCTTTGCACATGTGTTTATCTAGGTAGGGAAAAAATACAGAGAATTGTTCACAAGAGCCTGTATAACTCTGTTTGGAATAATTGCATTAGAAATTTTTTTCTCATGTTTTGAGTGTATTAATCAAGAGTTCAAGTCATATCCACTTGCAGTTTGACACTTAGAGACCAAGGGTTATCTAAAGCTTGGCAAATGTCTCTTCACAATAGCATTTATAAGAATTTGCTTGCTTTCTGTTGTGACAAACAATTTTCTTGCCTGCAGCATGTATCTGGGGCAGCAATAAGTCTAGCAGAACACAAGCAGAAAGATATTTTAAAAAATATTCTGTAGGTCATGTACGGTAGTGTATCTGTGGCTACATAAAACTGTTAGAAATTTAGCAGCTTTATTCGGACAGTATTTGGACAGGGTGAAGGAGATTTTACAACATTTTGGAAGAATAAAAGTAAAAGATACTCAAAGGTGATGTTCCCAAACACACTTATCTCAGTATTCGCTAGTGCTTTTAGCTTATTGTGAAGCACAGCTAGGGAAAGCCTGGTCATCCTACAATGAAAACTCCCTCTTCACAGTTTTGTTGTGACTTATGTTGGTGACTTCTTTCACCAGATATCACAATTTGACTTGATAAGGAGGATGACAAAATATTTCAGTGGCAGGCTTTCAGAGAGACAAGAAAACCTGCCACACATATTTGTCACTGGTGTTTTCAGTTGTCTTTTCTTCTTCTAAAAAAATTGTTTACGTGCACAAATTGCACATTCATATAACATCTTTCTATATAAAGAGCAAAGAAAAATGTGAAGAGCACACCAGATTTAATAGCTATCAAACTAACTTAGTTTGCTATCATATAAAACTAATCACGATTATCCATCAGGTTTACAAGTGTTGTATTTTTGTACTTGCCTATCTTGCAGCATTGCACAAGTTCCTTGCCATTCCTGCAGCATCCTGCAGTGCTCTGGGACCAGGGGAGGATCCACAGCAAGAGAATGCAGATCTGATTCCCTGTACCTTCCCTGGACATTCCTGGGCCCCTGCAGCTTACTTGTAGAGAACCAGGAACCAGGAACCTCTAAACACTGAAGCATGGTCACTACATTTACCATGTAGTAAAATGGCATGAGCCCAAAGGATGCACACTGCATGTGTTTCATTTGCCTTTTTTTTTTGTCATTTCTCTTTTTATGATACTTTTCAGGATTATTTTTGACCACAGAAGTCAATGATTTTGGAAAATTTTTAATTCTTTCTCTGTCCTCTAATATTTTTTTTAATATGCAAAAAGCCAGTACATGCTAAAGAACACACAAGGAAGAATTGATGCCTTAAAGATCTAGATATAAAACAACACAGTTTTAAGACAATATTTATATAGGAATATATAAAAGCTAGTCTTTAATTGGAGACCTTCAGGGGCAAATATGGAAAAATGCCCACCCCACACAGCACAAATACAGTTTTATAAGTTTAGCAAATGAGTATAATTGACAAGAATATCCAATTAGAAGCACAGGTGATGAGGTANACACAGTTTTAAGACAATATTTATATAGGAATATATAAAAGCTAGTCTTTAATTGGAGACCTTCAGGGGCAAATATGGAAAAATGCCCACCCCACACAGCACAAATACAGTTTTATAAGTTTAGCAAATGAGTATAATTGACAAGAATATCCAATTCGAAGCACAGGTGATGAGGTAATTTCCCCCCTTGGTTCAACCCTCTTCCTGAGCCCCCTTCTACTAGCTGTTTATGAGAAACTGTCTTGGGAGAGTAGCTCTTCCTTGGTTCCCAGAAGAGCAAGATTAGGATTGCAACCTTTGGAATGTGCAAATTTCCTGCCTATCAGGGTAGGAAATATACTGGCGTTAGCTAGGAACTATATAACTATACAACAATAGTCTACAGAGCTACAAATATATGAAGAATATATGAAAGTAAATATCACTTTGGCATCACTATCACAGGAATAAATACCCTCCCTCAAGCCTTTGTAGTGAGAGTCTGTAAGTCTAAAGCTGATCAGTGAAAGTACAATGGTGTTCAGGCTATAGGGCGAGTTAGTGCAGGTACGTAAGTTTTGTTTATAGCAATGCTCTCTTACTCTTTTAACACAAATTTTATAAATAAACTTATAAAGTTTGTGTTAAAAGAGACTAGTAATTTGTTGTGCTTTTCATTTTTCTAGCCTCTAGTGCATGATTAAAAACATTTGACCCCCTCAAGATGCAA
>VXBC01005403.1:147597-169694 GCA_013399945.1 Ploceus nigricollis
GAAGGAGATTTTACAACATTTTGGAAGAATAAAAGTAAAAGATACTCAAAGGTGATGTTCCCAAACACACTTATCTCAGTATTCGCTAGTGCTTTTAGCTTATTGTGAAGCACAGCTAGGGAAAGCCTGGTCATCCTACAATGAAAACTCCCTCTTCACAGTTTTGTTGTGACTTATGTTGGTGACTTCTTTCACCAGATATCACAATTTGACTTGATAAGGAGGATGACAAAATATTTCAGTGGCAGGCTTTCAGAGAGACAAGAAAACCTGCCACACATATTTGTCACTGGTGTTTTCAGTTGTCTTTTCTTCTTCTAAAAAAATTGTTTACGTGCACAAATTGCACATTCATATAACATCTTTCTATATAAAGAGCAAAGAAAAATGTGAAGAGCACACCAGATTTAATAGCTATCAAACTAACTTAGTTTGCTATCATATAAAACTAATCACGATTATCCATCAGGTTTACAAGTGTTGTATTTTTGTACTTGCCTATCTTGCAGCATTGCACAAGTTCCTTGCCATTCCTGCAGCATCCTGCAGTGCTCTGGGACCAGGGGAGGATCCACAGCAAGAGAATGCAGATCTGATTCCCTGTACCTTCCCTGGACATTCCTGGGCCCCTGCAGCTTACTTGTAGAGAACCAGGAACCAGGAACCTCTAAACACTGAAGCATGGTCACTACATTTACCATGTAGTAAAATGGCATGAGCCCAAAGGATGCACACTGCATGTGTTTCATTTGCCTTTTTTTTTTGTCATTTCTCTTTTTATGATACTTTTCAGGATTATTTTTGACCACAGAAGTCAATGATTTTGGAAAATTTTTAATTCTTTCTCTGTCCTCTAATATTTTTTTTAATATGCAAAAAGCCAGTACATGCTAAAGAACACACAAGGAAGAATTGATGCCTTAAAGATCTAGATATAAAACAACACAGTTTTAAGACAATATTTATATAGGAATATATAAAAGCTAGTCTTTAATTGGAGACCTTCAGGGGCAAATATGGAAAAATGCCCACCCCACACAGCACAAATACAGTTTTATAAGTTTAGCAAATGAGTATAATTGACAAGAATATCCAATTAGAAGCACAGGTGATGAGGTAATTTCCCCCCTTGGTTCAACCCTCTTCCTGAGCCCCCTTCTACTAGCTGTTTATGAGAAACTGTCTTGGGAGAGTAGCTCTTCCTTGGTTCCCAGAAGAGCAAGATTAGGATTGCAACCTTTGGAATGTGCAAATTTCCTGCCTATCAGGGTAGGAAATATACTGGCGTTAGCTAGGAACTATATAACTATACAACAGTAGTCTACAGAGCTACAAATATATGAAGAATATATGAAAGTAAACATCACTTTGGCATCACTATCACAGGAATAAATACCCTCCCTCAAGCCTTTGTAGTGAGAGTCTGTAAGTCTAAAGCTGATCAGTGAAAGTACAATGGTGTTCAGGCTATAGGGCGAGTTAGTGCAGGTACGTAAGTTTTGTTTATAGCAATGCTCTCTTACTCTTTTAACACAAATTTTATAAATAAACTTATAAAGTTTGTGTTAAAAGAGACTAGTAATTTGTTGTGCTTTTCATTTTTCTAGCCTCTAGTGCATGATTAAAAACATTTGACCCCCTCAAGATGCAATTTAAGTTAGTCACAAAAATTGCAAAAAAAAAAAAAGAAGAAATGCTCATGATTGCAAACATCTTCAAAATATGAGCTACTAAACATGAAATATTCTTCAATACTTCCTTTCCACGGTTGTTATCAGCTCTAATACTGACTTGTGTAGCCTACCATGTCAGGAGTGACTTAAAGGCCTTTGCAATTATGAATCATCTTTTCTTAAATGGGCCAGACCATCTCCTGATGCTGTCAGCATCTGACTGACATCTTTGCTGGGCATCTGAAAGACAGCTGCCAGGCAGCATCATCATCCCATGGGAGCATCTCTTCTCTGCTCCAGGGAGCAATGGTAACACTGACAGAACAGAGAGCACAATCTGGCAAAAATCTTTCTGTGTTTTTTTTAGTATCTTTAATGAATTAAAATTGATCAGTACACATGATAATTTTTATTTCATGTTATTTGTTTATACACATTTTGTTCAGCAATGAAACATCTAAAAGACCTAGAATTAAGATCTGTGCCTCATTCTGTTGCACTGATTTAGCCTGAGTAATTTCCAGTTACACTGATTTAATGGTACCTTCACAAATGAGTGACGGTATAGTGATGTAAGTCAGGTGCTTTAAAGGAAAAAAGCACAACACTCCCTCCCTAATAGTTTATGTAAACTGAAAATCAATTAAGAGTCAGAGTAACACTTTTTGATATGGTAAATTACTTGCAAAATAGCTGTTGGTCTCAGTACACCTCATTGGTGTCTTAATTTTCTAATAAATCTTGAATATATTCATATGAGTAGCTTTATGAAGAATTTCAACTAAGGCTGTCACTGGCAAAATTATTGCACCTCCAACTTGGTCCATAAGAAAAGACCTGAGAAACAGGGATTTATCTGAGAAAGATTTAGTAACTGTACCTTCAGGACATTTCTTTGTCACAATACAGAATGTAGCTAAAATTAATTATTCAGTGCAGTTGAAGTCAGTTGACAGATAAGCTGGCCAGAGTTAAAGTTAATTGTTTAAAGATGGGTCCATGTAATACAATTTTTGCACACAAAATATGTGAGTGAAAAAAAAAATTGAATATTCCAGGATTGTAGAAGTTTTCAACACTGACTCTAATACAACTCAAAGTAGTTAAAAAAGCTCTACTATGCAAGGATGCTATGGTGTTCTATGTAATATCTTAGACCTCAGTTCACTTCCTGTGGAAAAATGTCTGTTTTGGATCAAAAGAGAAAGGGAAATTAAGAAGGAAGAGGAAAGAGAAAGGGAAAGGGAGAAAAAACAAGCAGGAAGAAAATGGAGAAAAAACAAGCAGGAAGAAAACAGAGGAAAATATAAGACAATTATCATGAGGGGACAGTGTACAGCAAATGCACATATATATGTATATAAATCTCTTCAATTTTTAACAGGCATTATTATTTTCTTCAGAGCTAAGCATGCACATTTGAAATAGGAAAGTACAATATTTTTTGACAGATTTCAACAAGGAAAACTTTAGTTTCTGATGGTACTACTGCTTCCCACAATGGGCTGCACTTGAAGCCAAACCTTTTGCTGCCCCTGTGAGTTAAGGTCCTGCTGGCCACCTTGTTTCTAGATGGCTTCTGAGAAACATCTCACAGCCAATGGAACCCAGCAGTGCAAATCAAAATGAAAAATAGTTGAGTAAACTAATTCAGCCAAAGACACTGCCAATATTTCTGCTGGTTTTAAAGTTTATGAAAACTTAACCCTCCATATGCTGAATGTGAGCTGTGTGTCCTAGAATGAATGAAAGCCATCTGCTTCCTTGACTGATGAACAGGCTGAGCTCAAGCGGCAATAGGCAAGAGGGAAGTGATGATTAAATCACAGCAAGATACCGCATCTAATGCTGGGCTCCACAGTGCAAGGAAGAGGTAGCTAAACTGGAGCAAACCCAACAGAGGCTCACAGGAACTTGTGACTGGTTAGGATAAGTTGAGGGGCAGAAGATTGTTCAGCCTGGAGAGATGGCTTTAAGGACATCCAACAGCATCCTCCCATAACTATGGTGATGTGATCAAGATGACAGAGCCAGACTTCTTGTAGTGGTGCATAGCAGGAGAATGAAACAAGGGTCCAGGATGAATGTAAAGAAAATGTAAATGAAAATGTATGTAAAGAAAAGCTTTTACTCCATGAGGACAGTCCAGCAGAGAAGCATGATGTCCAGGGAAGTTAAGCAGTCTCCATCCCTGGAGATCAGCAAGACCCAACTAGATCAAGCCCTGAGCCACTTAACCTGACATCAAAGTTCTCCCTATTCTGAGCAGAAGGCTGTACTAGACACCCCCTATGGTCCCTCTTCTGGATTTTTTTTTTAAACTTACCTGTTTATTTTAAATGGAAATCCAAAGACATCTTGGAAGCTTTAAAGGCCACTAGATCCTGTGTTCATTAATGGTGGTGTTTACTGGAAGCTCTCTGAGATCCCCCATGTGAAGTAATAGCTTAAGACTTTCTAACAGCTTGACAGATACATGGTATCTTTTACCTCTGACTGCTGAATGCACACAAAGCTGAAAATAGTTTGTACCCCTAAAGAGATATGAACTAAACTTGGAAGTAAATACATCATACACAGCAGTTTAATATTTTGGTCTGAAAGCTGCGCTTGAAGCAAATATATGAATTTCTGAACTGGATACTGTTGGTATTTGTAGGATTTTATACGAGGGCATGGTTCCTGGCAGATAGTCTATCTGAATGATCTTCCAGCTCTTTAATCTGAAAGCATGAAGCTGATCCTAGAGCATGAAAAACAGCTACCTTCTAAGATATATTGTATGTCTAAGAGGAACAATAAAGAGGGCTTTAAAGTTGGGGGTTTTTTGACATGCATCAGTCCCCAAGATGGATCCACACATTAAACCATAGCTCTTTGAAAACTATGAGTTGAAATTGAGTACTTAATTATACTTCTGAAACTTTTTCTTGCAGAGATGAAAAGTTGTATGTTATTTGCTCTCCAGTGATTTTTTTTTTTATAGCTGTCCATATAAAGCTACTAAAGTCTTGATTTAGAAATCATCAGCACAAATATGTTTCTAGGCTAATTCATTTGGCCTTTATTTCCCATGTGCTGAATCCATAGACGGTGTTCAGCCTAAACAATGAAAAAGCAATTACTAGAGAAAATGTTAGACAGCAAGGAAATTAATTTCTTTAAGAAAACTAAGATTTAGAGGAACTGGAGTCAAACTTGCTTTTTATTATCTTTGTGTTTCAATTATCTGGCTGTAAATTGAGGGTCATAGCAATAGCTGCTTTCCTGTATATTCAGTCTTTGGTCTGACAAGTTTGTCATCTAAATAACAAAGATAAAGAGCCCTTAAACATATGCATATACAAGATAAGTGACAAGATGCTATTGCTGGATTGGTAGATTATACTGTGATCATCAATGCAAGTAATCAAATAACATCTGAGTTGAACACTACCATCTAATTCTGCAGCTGGGCTTATTTCTCATAATTGTTTAATATCACATAGACATGCAGCCCACTGGGAGTATGTTTGGAGGTTCAATCTTTAAAACTGCTGCAGTCATGAAAAATTACACATTGAGCAATTTTCTCACTTGCTAGCTGAATGAAACTACTTTTGCATAGTTGCAGTAATTAAAGAGAAAGAAGATATTTCTATTGAGGAGTTTGAATAATAAGGTTATTTCCTAATTGATATACTTAAATTGATGAAGATTTTAAAATTCAGCTACCTATGTGCATATGAAGAGCATATAAACACAGTAGATGAACATTTCATCATCATTTTCTTGAAGTAGGAATTTATAAGTTGTTAACTGGTTTATTACAATTTCTTAGAGAAAGGATTTTGACTACTCCAGTACAATTTTTTGTGTTAGCTACTTGTCACCAGGAGCCCAGGATTAGACATGCAGATTGAATTTTCAATTAAAATTATTCTGTCTTTTAGAAACATCCTTGTCTGCAGTCAAAAACTATGAATACAAAGGTTTCTCAAGAGTCAGTGATTTTCATCTTCAAATCCATCTTTTCATATAACTGAAATAAACAGAATTATACCCGTGTTTAAAAAAAGGCAGTGAAATTTTAAATCCTTTAATTTGATTCTGAGCTCAGGATAAAAAAGTGGTATTAATAGAAGTTATTTCCTTTGCACCTATCAATTTACTCTTATTTGTGTGCAGAGAAAAAAATGCCTGTATTTTAAAGGGACTTTGATGCTCACACAAAGCTTTTAATGACAGTTTTGGAGGCTGAAGTCTTACATAGCCATAGAGAATGAGCAACAGCTGCATAAAACTTGCAATACTCCCCTCCCAGGATACTGTTGGCATTCATTCAACAGGGAAAACAGTTTTCAAAGCTTATGATCAGAGGGTATTTGATATAAGATAAAGGAATCTGAAAGGGAGCTTGGTTCTATGTTCCATTTTGGACAGACACTGCTTCTGACAGCCTTTGAGGTTGTAAATGGTCCCAGGAAGGAGGAGACAAATAAATATCTTCGTGCTACACCTTTGCTCCCTGTATCCATAACAAGGGTTGGTCAGGTTTTAAGGACAAGCACGTGTAAAACAATTTCTTGTTATGTTGCATTTCAGTATCCTAAAATTCATAAACAAATGTTGTATAGATGCTAGTCTCTGAAGAGCCTCTCACATATTGTGCATATTTAAAACTTGAAAACAAAGCGTGATACAGACACTACATTGCTCTGAAAATTTTAAAAAAGTATGAGGTTTTTTCCTTGTAAAACAAGATGATATCTGAAAATATTCAAAAAGATGACTATTCAGAGGCTGTGACTGACTTAGAACAGATGTACCTTCTCAACATCTGAGCCATTATTCTAGGACTAATTGTGTGTGTTTCTATATCTGCATATAAAAACCTATGCAATATAAATCTACCAGAAGACATTTTAAACATCTTTCCCACCCTTTGTATAATAATGTAGCTTATGTCTAAAAATACTTCATGTCACATTTCATTTTCAGACAGGATCAAAATGTCAAATCTAGGAACAATTTTAGTACAGATACTATTGTGTCTCTTAAATTAAAATAATGCAAAGGTCTCTGAATAAATTAGCACAGTTGCCATGGAAACATAGTGGGCAAGAAATATTTATAGTTGCTGCAAGCAATAATTTTGCAGTTTAATACTTTAAAATGTCAAGCAACACATAATCTCTAAAACAATCTTTTTTGTGATTGTGTATATTCACAAATTTCTATTAAGATATATATTCAGTTCTTGCCTCCAGAAAAAATTAAAAATCATAAACTCTTATAAAATTCAAACTCTAATATATACTGTGATTGGCAAAAAACCTTTTTCAGCTGTAAAGACAAATAATACCTTGTCAGACTTAGGTGTGCTATTTTATGTAAGGGATCATTAGAGTCAACAACTGGAGATTTTTTCCAAGCTAATTAAGTTTAGAATCTTTTTAAAGTCTCTAAGCTCTAGCAGTAATTGTCAGTACAAAAACTGAACATGCCTTATTCATAAATGCAAGATAGCAAGTGTCTGATATTCTTATTAAAACAAGGGTTATTCCCAATTTGTTAATTGAAATAGTACCTTATACGAACATACAGAGAAGCACTGGTAAATTATCTAGGTGTATACTGGTTAGTCAGGGTCTGACAGATTTCCTTATGCATCCATTCTATATCCATTCTCAGCTAAAGCTGGTAATTTTCCCAGGAAAACAACACAATTAGCTTCATCATATTGGTACACTGATATAAACACGGAGCTTCATAACAAGGATGGATGAGGTCCTCTTCTGTCATTGGGACTACCCATCCACAGCATTTGAAAATGCTTTTTTACAGTTCTGCATTGTCTTAACAGCTATGTAGAAAGGACTCTGCATATTACAGAGAAGTGTGCTAGTTGGTGAAGTACAAACACATGGGAGGAAGGGAAAAGTGAGCGTTGAGGGGGGAGAAGGCAGCACAGTGCTGTGCTCAAGCATCCTTAAAAGATGTTCTTAGAAGATGCCAGAAACAGAATCAGTCTTGAGATCTAAGTATGAATAGCAATGCTTCTGCCCCCCAGATCTATCTCACAAATGCTTTGTGACATGCTGTACCCATCCCCAGTGGAATTCTCCCTCTTCTCATCATACCTAGTTTTATTTGATTATAGGTAACACTGGAAGAAAACATCAGTATCCTTGGCTATCCAGCTTTCAGAAAGTTTGTGCTGCTCTAAGTCTCAGGAACAGAGATGGGCACTGTGATAGCTGGAATCTGAGACTTGATGGACCTGACCATCTGAATAAAGGTGCAGCTGTAAAGAAGTTGAAGGCTTTTTCCTTTCCCTCTCACTACTGGGATTAAGGAAGAAATATTCTCACATACTTTGAAATAACATGGATGGATGCAAAATTTAAAATATTTGTTTAAATTAAAAATTTAGATCCCAACTTATATACCACATCAGCACAGTCTATTAGGTGGGAATGTTTTAAACTCAGACTTATTTAAGCATTGGGGAACTGCTCTACAAGTTCAGCACATCTCTAAAAATGATCACCTTTGCACAAATACAGTTATCTGTAAGGAAATCAGGTGGTCAAAAAGATAGAGAAGAAAACCTACAAAATAAAACCAAATAGTTTTGACTGAATTCCTTGAATGAGAGAGATTCCCTTTTAAAGCTAGAGGGATTCTTCCTGTATAGTTCTTCTATCTGAATAATGTGCAAGAGTAGAATTAGTCTCACTTGTCATAAATTTTGTGAAAGAACAGAAATAATCCAGGCATTCACCTCTAAAGAACACTTAATAATTTTCAGAATTTTACACTTCAGGAACTGCAAAATGCTGCCAATGGTAACAGCAAGTCAGTTCTTAGCAAGGCAAAGAGCTATATACATTATTACTGAATAGATCCATATGCATTTAAGTAAGGCCACATCTTCTAAAAGTTCATCTCCTCCTATTCTGCACTCACTGCAGATCCTGAAGTCTTAAGAACATTATTCAGAAAGAGAGGCAAAATTCATGGAACAGCAGGAAGAAGGGCTCAGATTTTCTCCTCTCAGGAAAACCTCAGAGGGGTGAGGCCTATGGTTTTGCAATCACACCCAACAGCAACTGCTGTCTGTTCTGTTTACAGAGCTGTTTACAAATTGGAAATTATAATTTTATGGTTTATATAACATTCAAAAAATAAAGATGATATTTCTGCTTGCATACTGAAAGTGAAATTTCTAGGTGCTAAGCTTGTAAATAACAGGAAGGCTTCATGCTAAAAAAAATTATTTCTTGGTGATTAACTATGTACAGAAGATGTTTCCTTGTTTTGTCACATTCCTCATCTCAAAAATTATTGGTTTGTTCTTTTGTTTCCCTATTAGGCAATCAGTTGTCTCCCTGTATATTTGAATATGTCTCTGTAGGACAATTTGTTTTGCTTTTTCAGTTTAAATAACATACTTAACTTAAGTTTTTTGGATTAAACAGACCTTGTCAGCATTTTGCTAGATTGTTAAATTCTGTAGTTTTATCATAATGAAACACATTGGAATTTTAATTTTCACTGCCATACACCATATTCTTAAAGAATTATTTTGGGAGTTTTTTTGTTTTAATGGATAAAATTATTTTTAATGTGTGTGTAATAATACCTTAGTGTGCTACATGTCAGCACCATATTTAAGGTATACAGCATCACTGGTTATTCAGTGAAATGGGACATTTTTTATTGCAGCAGTAAAGTGAGAAATAATAATGTGTATTCAAGGAACATCAAAGATATTTTCAAAAATTAAATCGCATATTAAGTAATGTACCGTGAGGAGAAGGATAGAAGAGAAAGTATGTAGCACTGCTTCTGATCTTCCAAAGAATCTGGATTAGGAAACACTGACATTTACATGTCAGCCTCCAGCAGAATACAGCTTGACCTGAGGTTGACTCCAGAGTCACAAGCTAAAAGGAACGGTTATGCAACAGAGAGTGGCTAAAATTAACCATGCAAAACCCCAGAAGACTGGGGTGAGGGTACCCAGAAACCATGCAACTGTAAAGAATAATGTTCACTTCCACTGACAAAAAAGACTTGCATTATTTCAGTGTCCATCTTTATTGAGCTTAGAGACTATTGTGTTTCAATTTCTAGGCATAATTTTCTATTTGCCAGCTCATTTATTGCAAAATACAGTACTCTTCCTGTTAGATAGAAGTTGTTTAGTGAATGCCCAGGAGCCATGCATCAATATTAAAGAGAGAGAGAGAGAGAGAGGGAGGAATAAAAATACATAAAAAATATAGCCTGACTTTTTATTTGAAAGCTTCAACTTTTATTATCTGTATTCTGCTCTAGTATTTCTTCAGTGAGAGAAGCAGAATTCCTCTATAAGAGAGAATACTCAGACACTGGTGGCTGGACACAGACAGGGAGATGATCAGACCCTCGCTTTCATATTTTTGCCCTTTCTGTGGACCACTGTAAAATTACCTGCAGGTCAAATAGGGCAGAGTTATTGCACCACTTAAGAAGGAGGAGTTACTCCCCATAACAATCATCTTTGTCCAGAATAAAGACTCTGAAAATTTCCAGTAGCTGATTTGGAGGCCCGTGGCATCCACTGAGAGCCCCTGTAAGTTCTTCCCGGATGACAGAAGGACAGACATCATCCAAAGTAGCTCCTTTAAAATTTGTGATGCCATGTCAATCAGAAGTTTAGGAATAATAGCAGTTATTATTTATTGCCCACCAAATAGCTCTTGTCTCTGCTGAATAACCTGAGATTCACTACATGTTTATGCAGGTGCTATACTCCCACAAGAAGTAGCTGAGGCTTCTGGACCGAAACCTATATTTCCAGTTTTGCCCTCAGAACCTGAGGCATTCAGCCTAGCATGTTACATATTAATATTACGGACTAATCAGAAAAATCTGAAAGGCAGAAAAATAAAATACTGGAAAAAAACCACAAAAAAGCAGGCACTTTGTGTCATCCAAGGACTATGTTATATATACATATATAAATATTGACTTCAGAAAACAGTAGTTCAGTCTTATGTTAGAAAATAAGCCTAACTAGCAATAAATCTAGGGGAAGGGAAGACCACTCAATCCACTGTTACTTTTAGATGCCATTGCAGGAAGGAAAAGCAACAGGATTTAGCAAAGTTTATTAGGATTACAGACACCATGCCTTACTTTTGGACCTAGATTTCATACCCCAGCTTTGAGACCTGTTCTGAGAGTTCTGTATCTTTGCTGGGAAAGTAAAAAGGCTTATGAAAGGCCAGGTGAGAAAGATTGACAGAAACATCAGTGCTACCTGCTTCATTGTTGTCTTTAATATCTCTTGGAATATGAATCTTGTGTTATTTCAGTCACATCTCCCTTACTTCTCCTTTCCTTTCACCACAAATCAATCTATCTATCTATCTATCTATCTATCTATCTATCTAATCTATTTATCAACCTTCCTTCCTTCCTTCCTTCCTTCCTTCCTTCCTTCCTTCCTTCCTTCCTTCCTTCCTTCCTTCCTTCCTTCCCTCCTTCCTTCCTTCCTCCTTCCCTCCCTCCAATAAAAGTCACGCTTATCAAAGCAAGTCGTTATCTTTTGCACACTTCTCTGCACCAACGACCAGAGAGACCAACAAAAATAAAGTTTAAAATAGTTCACAGCCAGTACAGGTCTCAACTGACAAAATCGGTTATGTAGAAAGATGAGGCCTTCAAGTAAGGCAGATGCAGAACTGTACAACACAGTACAGCAGAGCCCCTTAATGGAGCACAGGAGGCAGAAACTGCAGCCACAAATAGTCTATCCCCAACTCCCTCATCTCTGGAAACCTTACTGCAGTAAAATTAATGCTGATACTTCACTGCAGCACACAGCTACTATGTTGGGTTTGCTTTTCTCCAGAACTCAGGTTGCAAGTGACTCAGCTTTAGAAAAATAAACTATTTTTTTGTCTTTGCAATACTTTTGTTTGTATTGAATGTTCTTATGGGTTGTTGTTGACTCTGAGAGAGCACAGATATTTCAGCGGATTTTAGCTTTTTGGTTTTCTTTCCCAACCATAGAGTTACTATTTTCAGGGTCACAAACAAGTCTTTTGAACAGTACTAAAAACTATGGAGAGAAGGAAGCAATCTTAAAAAAGGAAAGATCAATTATTCACAATTCAAAAGTTTAACTGTATGTCTGGTTTGTATTTGGTTTGGTTTGGGTTTGTTTTTTGGTTTTTTTTCCTTTTTTTTTTTTCTTTTTTTTATTGTTGTTGTTTTTGTGGGTTTTTAAAATTTTGCTTCTTTCTAAGAAGTCTAAAATATTTGTAATGGTCATATGGACACTTTTAAATCCTGTGTCTATAGTCAGAGTTTCAAATCTCCAAAACTGTACATTAGAGGCTTCAAATAGACTGTTGTGTGAAATAAAAACACTTCCTGGAAAATGAATATGATCCAGGGATATTACTAAGCTGAAATTCATAAAATTCCTGTCAGCAAGACATTTGGAGCTTGAGACATTAATTTACAGAAGTACTGACAGCATATTAATGTTTTGTATGCAATACAGAGCAGATCTAAAACTCAAGGAAGATTTATAAATTATAAAGGCAGATCAGGAAGGTTTCAGTGATATAATGGGTAATACAATTAGAAAATAGGGTTTAACATTACTATATAAAGAGTTTGAACATATTCTTTTACTTTTCCCTGAAAAATGACTCTACAGCTCAAACCTCCCAGGCTCTCAATTTTAAGCTTCCAAGCTATACCTCAGAAAGAAACAGACTAGTTCAAATGAAATCATGACCAGTTTTTATGCTGCAAGATAACAGATGGTATAAACTTTTCGTTCTAGGTCAATAGCAGGCTTATTATACAGCTGTCTGTCTGGAAGTGCTAACTAAAATATCACAGATGAGAAGGAAAGCTATTGAAGCCACAATAGCACAGCAGCATGCCCAGAAGTACCACTTCTAAAGAGAAAACACCAAGAGCTTATTTTCATTGACAGAGATTCCAATTCTAGAGATAACAAATAGAACTCCACAACATTTTGCAGGAAGGAAAACACTGAGTTGAGGAGCCTTTAGAGATGAATTTTGTGCGATACTCTATAATTCACGCCACCTTTTTTCTTCTTGTTATTGTCCTTGCTTGGGACATCAAAATGAATACACATTGGCATTTATGACAGAGATTGGGTAACAATAATAGGATAATGTGACATGATGTCTATTGTAATGAGAGCTTGAACACAGGGAGGTAGGAAGTCCCTTGCAACCAAGTGTCTGTATAGATATGCATGCACTTAAGCCAGGGTTTTTTCCTTATCTAGTAGGTGGCTGACTTTTATGTTCAACTCAAAGGATGAAATCTAAGAGATAGAAAATGAAGAAGCATATTTTTTTAATGTTTTTTTCTTACTTAATGCATATTTATGTCAAAAGAAATGCTGAGTATACTACAGCAAATCCTACACACATTCCTGTTTAGTAAAAGAAAGTCTCAGTGAAGCATGTCATTAAAGATTAATATTAAATAGAAATTATTAGTAAACATTTTAATTTCTTGATCCCTTTAGGAAAACAGTCACAGACTTCTTCAAAGATAAATTTTCAAGCTTGTTTCTTTATTATGTGTTTTCTCGTTTTTGTGATTATAAAATACTGGTAAAGGTTTATTCAAATTTTTCTTCTTTTTTCCAGGTATAATACTGTAGTGCTGAAATATGCAGAGAGCTTCTGAAAATATTGCTTTGCAAAAAAACATATTCTTCTTTGAGCTCAGAATGAAAATAGAATATAGCTGTAAGTGTATTACTTCACAATAATATAAGTAAAGATTGTTAGGGAATTTTATAAACCTGCATGCTTAATAGAAAATGTTTGATAAAGTGCACTTTCATACTCTATTACAAGAGACATATATTTTGACTGGAAATCTTCTCTCTTTATTTTTCATGCCTTCTTCCATCACAGTCACAGCTTTGCAAGGCAGTGAAGCTCAGAGTTTGCAATCTTAACAATCACAAGTTTTAAATGGTTTGGGAAAAAATGCAGCACAGGATCCAAACAATTTCTTTTTGCTATATGGCTGATGATATGTCTGTGTATATATACATGTCTGTGTACATGGGCGGTGGGTGTGACTGTAGCATTTGGGCTGACAACTTCCCCTATAAAGTTAAAGATGTCTGGCATTCTTTTAAATTGCTTATGACTTGGCCAAAACTGAAATGTTTGGACTGAAATTTTCCACAGTAGGTTTATGCATCAGACAGAATTTTATTCAAAACATTCAGACAAAATAGTTCATCTATTTCAGAGAATGAGATTAGGCAAAGTATGTTGTTTTACCAGTTTTAAAGAACATTAGAGAACAGTGTCTCATAAAAGCTGGAACAGAACCCAGAAGCTGTTAGCTGTGCCATCTCTTTGGCAGCAAGTACCAGAAAAAGCAACTGCTGAGTGAATGTCTATGCCTTCTGATCAGCATAGAGGAGAGTTTTTTTGCTACCACACCAGAACTGATGGTACTGCAGGTTTGTTTTATAAATGCTGCAGTTCTGCCCCACAATTATGACATTTGAACTTAAATACAAGTTATTGTATTCCTTTTAACCCTAAACTTTCTATAATTCTATGATAGTCTCCATGCAGTCTGAATAACTTGACCAGGCCCAGGATTTTATTTCTGTTACATATTAGACAATTGTTCAGAATGAATTTCTGTATTATGAAATTAATTAATTTTTCAAGTACAGAAATATTAGTTTAAATGCATTCTAGGCATGTTCTGCGTCCCAGTATTACTCATAGATTCATAAAATCATAGAATGGCTTGGGTTGGGAGTGACCTCTTGTTCCAACCCCTCTACGACAGGTGGGGACACCTTCCATTAGATCATGTTGATCAAAGGCCCATCCAACTTTCCAGGGATGGGGCATCCACAGCTTCTCTGGGCAACCTGTTCCAGTGTTTCACCACCCTCACAGTAAAGAATTTCTTCCTAAGATCTAATCTAAACCTACCCTGTCTCAGTTTAAAGCCACTCTCTCTTCTTCATTGTTTTATGCCCTTGTAAAAATTCTCTCAACACCTTTTTGTTCTTTTTTCCAACATTCTTGGGCTGAGTCCATTCCCTAATGCATCTCAAAAGTTTCACTAAGTCCAGTCAAACCCCACAAGTAAATGGTTGTGGGAAAGAGGCTGCTCATCTTTCAGTGGGGAGGCATGATTATTCCCTTCCAGATGTGTTTGTATCAGTCATCAGCAAAACTGGAGCTGGCTTCTGGTTGACAAATTCATACCTAACTCCCAACACAGACACTGAAACTTGACAGAAACCATCTGCAGTGCTGCCTCTGTTTGCAAAATGGTGTGTCCTAATTAAACACAAGATCTGCTAAGGGTTTTGTTGGGCAATCTGTCGATTACCAAAAAGTAGGTGTAGCTCTGTTTCAGAACATATTCCTTCTTTAAGTAGCTCTGTCTCCAGCCAGGTGAGTCGCATCCAGTAAAGCCACACATTTATCGCAGAATCCCAGAATGATAAAATAGTTTGAGTTGGAAGGGACCTTTAAAAGTCATCTAGTCCAACACCTGCTGCAATGGGCAGTGACACCTTCAACTAGATCTCAATGCTCAGAGCCCCATCCAGCCTGACCTTAAATATTTTCAGGGATGGAACATTTGCCACCTCTCTGGACAATCTGTTCCAGTCTTTCACCACCTGTGTAAAAATTTTCTTCTTTATATCTAGTCTAAATCTTACCCTCCTTTTGTTTAAAACCGTTACCCCTTGTCCTATTGTGACATGCTCTGTTATAAAGTTTGTCACCAAATTTCTTGTAAGCACTGTTTAATTACCGAATGGCTAAAATGAGGTCTCCCTGGAGCATTCTGTACTCCAGACTGAAGAATCCCAACTCAGCCATTTGTCAAAGGAGAAGTGTTCCACCCCTCTTATCATCTTGGAGATCTCCCTCTGGACTCGGACAGGTCCATGTCCTTTCTGTGTTGGGGACACCAGAACTGGACACAGAACTCCAGGTGGGGTCTCATAACAGCAGGGTAGAGAGGCAGAACCACCCCTCTCACCCTGCTGCCCACGCTGCTTTTGAAGCAGCCCAGGAAAACAAAGTACCTTGGCACATTACAAGGCAGGTATGCTTTCACTGGGAAGCATTTGCATACTAAGATAATAGGCACTGTAAAAGGTTATCAGCCAAACTCTCATAATTGGTACTTGCAAGTGCCATAGTAAGTCTTCTAGTGTTTACATTTTGATCCTGTATTAAAGGCTGTTTCCTTTGAACTAAAAATATAATTAGTGGTTAATAAAAGAGCATATTAGATTATTCACAGTGTAAATTCATACGGTACAAATTAACTAAGATGTGTCAGCTGAGGTTCAGGCTTGAGTTTAATGTGATAATGAGGGAATTTGCAGATGACATCAAAAGAAGTTCTGATAGTATCAAAATAACTGAAAATTCATAAGCAAATCTTGTAAATTATTTTTCTCTATATACAGTTATTTTAAAATTCAGATGAAAAGATAATTAAGATAATATATCTAAATATAGATTATATCTATGACTAGAAGCAGAGCTAGTGATTTATTTTTATATGTTACTCAGATTGCTTTATTGAATTGAAACTCTTTTCTATTATATTTATTAGATTTGATGAATTCCATATGTATCACAAATCTTTTCCCATGTAATTTTCTATTCATTGACATTAAGAATAGCTTTGTATTTCTTAATAAGATTGCTGTTAAAGTATAGCTTTGGATTTGTGCAGAATTATCCCTGAGATCTTTATTCAATCAGGTCATTCATTCAAGTTTGTTTGTACTAGACACACAGTGGAGTCACCATCCCTGGAGGTGTTTAAGAAACAACTGGACATGGCACTCAGTGCTGTGGTTTAGTTGACACAATGGTGGTCAGTCGAAGGCTGGACTCAATGATCTTACAGGCTTTTTTTCCCAACCTAATTGTTTCTGTGATTCTGTGAAAGACAAATACTATTGAAATTATACAAGAGCAGACTGCCTATTTACAATACAGAAGACATTGATCCTCACTAATCACCACCTTTCTCACCTCACAGTTGGAAATTAATAGAACTTAATAGGCACATGGTACTTGAGAATCCAACCTGTCAAGTGTGAGGGCTGTGCAGGATCTCAGGGTTATAACATATGTTGTCCTCATCTTTAATCAGCTAGCAGGATTCTGCAAAACCTGAAAACTGAATATTTTTATTGTTGAGTGGAAGGCAGCAAACTGTGCCACATAGAAATTACAGGCAACATCAGAACAGAGAGAAGACAAGCCAAAAAGAAGAGCACTTCTGCAGAAATGTGTCCCAGAAAAAGAAATTGAGGACTGTGCTTGAGTGAGGAAAAGGACAGATTAGGTTTTCTGTGCTGGCAGTCATCTGCATGCACCTATGTCTGCCTCTGGGTACAATTAATTGGAAGATCAGAATTTATTTGGCTTCTTTTGAGACATATAACTAGCATTAACAAAATTGTACACGATAAATGCAATAAAATTCATTTATGTTGTGTAAAATATTATTTTTTACTCTGTTCCAGTGAACATTTCTGAAAGGACCTAAAGGTGATAATGCTGACTTCAAAAACACCTAAGAGATGTTTGACATAGACAGTTCTGACATGAGTTCATTTTAAGAAATTGTTCCAAAATGTCTCACTTAACAGTGACCCAGGACTGGGCTAATTTAGCATGAAAGCCAAAAACTCAGAGAAAATTGGGGAATGCATTAAGGTATCTCTAAACCAATCTACAACCTAAGAGTGTCTCAAGCACTATAGCATTTTTCCCTAATTAGGTCAGCATCCCACAGAATGAGAAGTGCAGCTCTTACCCTGACTCATTGCACTTCACTGACCTGTTTCAAATCAGCAGAGAATGTACTCATGCCTTTTATCAGCTAAACAACGTGGACTGAATTTTCAAATAGTTCATCTTTCTGCGTTTCCTTTTTAGAATTCAAAAAATCTCAGATTATTGTCTTCGCCTATTTTTCAGCTAATTTCAACCAGAAATTAGAGGCCAAAGAGGTGATTGTGTTATAACTAAGTCACTACTGAACTTTTGCCATCTTTTACACCAGATCGTCAGGTACTCTAAATGTTATACCCCAGGTAGCTTGACAGTCTGTCCTGATTTAGGCATGGGGCTGGCAAGAAATGGGATCCACTTGACTAAGTGAGTAACAACTTGTTTGCCAAGAGACTTTCCATCTGGTTGATGGAGCCTTTCACTGTGGCATGCTGGAACCTGGTGCCAGCATCCTGTAAATAGGCGAGTGAATTGACATCAGAGGAAGTAAAGATATGAGGCAGGATAATGGGAGATACAGATCCCTCAGGATGAACAAGATGGGTCAAAATGGGACTGATCCCAATGGATAAGGTAACAAAGGGTATGGGTTAACGTTTACATGGAAGACCACCTCAAAAGATGTGGAGCTGTGTGATGAGAATAGCGTTATCTGCATCTCTTCAGTTACTTACTGGTTACCTTATGTTTTATACTGTAAGAGCTTCATCTCAGGCTTCTGAAGCTATACCAAGGCAGCCCTACAGTGAAAAGTTATACAGAGTAAGATATAAAATAAATTATCACAGATGTGCTTCTGATGGTGACGTCATTATCCTAGCATCAAAATTCCATGTTGTAACCATGTGGTATTTGGAATTGTGTTCTGACATAGTATAAAAATATCAGATTGCAGGAATGTGCCTTAAAATATACAGCCCTTCTATTTTCTTTGTGTTTCTAGTGCACAAGTCACTTTGTGATCTTGGTGCGAGCAGAATTGGATCCATTTACTCTTTATCTCTTACTGCCATTTTTATCCTAGATTTTCCCCCATCAGAGAGGTTTAATTAACAACCTAATCCAGCAGGTTTTAGTTTGTGAGATAGACCTCTGAGGGGTGGTAAACAAATGAACTGTTTATATAAAAAGTGAGATTATTGCCATAAACTTAAATTTGCTGCATAATTGTCCTTTATCTTCAATGAAGCAAGTACAAAATTTTATAAACTGATACATGTTTTAATTTGGTACCTTAATTAGTACTTTACTTAATAGCCTTTACAATCTTAAAGTAAAACAATGTAAGATTAGTAGTAATAGGAATAGCAATGGCAACAGTAGTTGCTACCTCTACTACTATTATTACTGCTACAACTAATAATATTATATTGGTTGTCATTCTTTCCTGAATTCAAAAATCAGGATTTGAATTGGAAGCCTCCATTGATTTCAGAGCTACTTGTGATTTGTATTAGCTGGGGAACTGTCCCTAAACCTCACAATCAACTCCTGGTGCTTCACGCATTGCTCATTAGTGGAATACTTAGCACTGAAGTCAGCAGGAACACTCAGAGGATATAAAAGCTTTGGAGTTTGTCTTTCATCATGTTGTCATTGATCACAATAGGAAAAACAATTTTCTGCTGTGCCTTTACCCTTAGACTAGTGCCTGTGACTTGACACCAAGTCATAAAGTATGTCTGCTCTTTGTTTTTGAAGTCAGGCATAATGTCTACTTCTTATGTTTTAAAAAAGATAGTATATACACTAAATTAGCCAAATATTCCTTATTGGAACAATCATGTTATCATAGTGCTGCATTACAATGCCTTTGATTCTCCTGTCACTCACACAAATGCAGACAGCTAATGAATTAAATAGAATTACACTACCTTATCATAAGTTTACCCAAAAATAGTCATGCTACATGAACATAAAGTGTCAAGTGTTACCATAAATTTTAGTAATGATGGCATATTTTCATTGTGTTAAAGTGAAAAGACACAGAATGTTTTTATATTGATCTTACAAAATGCAAGCAAATTACGCTTAGACAAGTACAAGGTAAGTGTATAAGAAAGCAAGACAGGGGGGAAAAAAAGGTATTTCTAAAACTGTTAAATAATGTTTTATCTCTCCCACGAATGAGCTGAAGCAAAATTTCTCACTGTGCTTAAACTTAGACCAATGTGAGACCAGGTTCATAATAGGGAATAAAAACATATGGCTTTTAAAAGTTTAAAGATTTTTGACACAATGGCCCTTGCATGCAAAGACTTATGATTTTCTAAATAACGCATACTCTCCAGAAATTGAATGTTAATACAATGATAGCAATTTTGTGTTGCAGATGAACAGTACATAGCATTCTGCACATCATTCTGAAGTGTTTTCTTCAAGTCTCAACTGATGTGAAACTCTGTGTTAAACTCACCTACTTTCTACTGAATTAATTGAAACAGTGGAAAAAACAGCACAACACTGTGAGAAAAAGACAGAAAAAGTTCCTTTCTCAGGATGTGAGAACTCTGACTCATGACCACAAGTTGTATAATCAAAGTGTCTGGGTCAGAAAACACACACATGTCAATAATCTCATTGTGAGCTATCTCAGAAGACTGTGTGCTTAAAGCTATAGAGGTTCATGCACAGCATGCAAGCAGAAATAAATACTGCTGGTTCATTACTCTTACTATTTATGACAAAATTTAAGCCAATTCAATCAATTTTTGGATAGAATGTACTAACCTTAAAGCTGTGAGTTTGGGTTAGTCTTCGATCCTTTTTTTCACTTGTAAGTTGACTGTAACACACAAAGCATGCTGGCCAAGGGATGCAAGTCTTGTTGCAGAACTTCAATGACACTGGCTCCTTCCCTTCTCCCAGAAAACAGTTTACTCTTCAGCAGACAACAATTGTGCTCAAGTGCAAGAATCTCTATTCCTTTGTTCATATTCTTGCTTGTCACTGACCTTGATAAGCTCTTAGTTTCCACAGTACTTTCTAGCAGAGCTTCACTGCTAATTGTGTAGGAAATGTTCTCACTTCTAATTGTTTTTCCTACCTTTCCATTTCACTGAAGGTTCTTTATTTCTCTGTTACGGAAAAAGATGAATTCCAGTTCCTTAGCTGCCTTCTCCATCATGGCTCATTTTGTCTTTCTTTTTTTTTTTTCTGAATGGAACACTGTTCTTTCCATCTCTCCTGCTAGAGGAGCTTTCCCATGCCTCTGTTCTTCTCATGATTATATGGCAGAAAGAAAGCCAGTGGTCTGAATGTGTCCCTTGGGGTGATCAGCCCAAGGGATCAGAATTAACTAAGGAGAAGAAATAATGAACTAAGACAGAGGGTTATACATTTAAAATAAGTTTTATATTTCCATCTCTTTTCTATTTTTTTAATCCTAGATTTTAAATACAATTGCACTATAATACAACTAAGAAAATCTAATGCGTTTTTAAACTGATAAAAACCCCCTGCCTAAGGCAACATTGAAGTCCTTGAATTGAATAAGTGCTTTGGGTTATAGAGATATTTATTCATGCATTTAACTCAACAAGACATTTTCTAGCACTTTACAGCAGAAACAAAATGAGACAGTCTATTGTGATTACTTCATATGTGACTTTAAACCTGAACGTGGTAAGGGTAAGACTGGTTATTTTTTTATTAAGTGACTAAAAATTCAATATTTAAAAAAGCAGTGATTAAAAATCCTTCAATTTTAAGCACAAAATAAACCATCAAACTTTCAAATACCTTGTGGGTATACTAGATAAACATTCAAAATATCTCAAATTTCTCTTTGTGACTAGAATATATTCATCCTTGTCATGGTTTAACTCCAGTCTGCAGCTAAGCTCTACACAGGTGATCACTCACTTCTGCTTTGTCAGGCTGGGAGATAGAGAATTGGAAAGATTAAGAGTGAGAAAACTTGTGGGTTGAGAGAAATAGAGTTCAATAGGTAAAGCAAAAGCCACAGATGCAAGCAAAGCAAAACAAGGAATTAACTCCCTACTTCCCATGGTCAGGCAACCATCTTCAAAACAGAGATCTTGAGGGCACAAGAACAGACTGTCCCTGTGTGCTGAAAGATAAGTCAACAAGGTAAACGCCCAGCTTGGATGGGCAAGGAGGTTTTGAAGGAACTTAGGAATAAAAGGAGGATGTATCATCTTTGGAAGGAGGGTCAGGTCTCTCAGGAAGTATTTAAGGGGGCTGCTAGAGCATGTAGGAAAAAAATTAGGGAGGCCAAAGCTCAGTTGGAACTTAAAATGGCAACTTCTGTAAAGGATAATAAAAAATGCTTTTACAAATGGTAAAAGGAAGGGTAAAACCAACCTTTGTTTTTTACTGGATGAGGGAGGGAACTCAGTAACTGCAGATGAGGAGAAGGCAGAAGAGCTTAACGCCTTCTTTGCCTCAGTCTTTAGTGGGAAGACAGCTTGTCTTGAGGACAACTGTCCTCTTGGGTTGGTTGATGGTGTCAGGAAGCAGAATGGTTCCCCCATTATCCAGGAGGAGGCAGTCAGAGAACTGCTGAGATGCTTGGATATTCATAAATCTATGGGACCAGATGGGA
>VXBC01005403.1:170172-181238 GCA_013399945.1 Ploceus nigricollis
CGAGTGCATCCAGAGGAGGCAACGAGGCTGGTGAGGGGCTTGGAACACAAACCCTGTGAGGAATGGCTGAGGGAGCTGGGGGTGTTTAGCCTGGAGAAAAGGAGACTCAGAGGTGACCTTATCACTCTCTAGAACTCCCTGAAAGGTGGTTGTAGTCAGGTGGGGGTTGGTCTCTTTCTCCAGGCAGCAACTGACAGAACAAGAGGGCACAGTCTCAAGCTGTGTCAAGGGAAATATAGGTTGGATATTGGGAAAAAGTTTTTCACAGAAAGAGTGACAAAGTACTGGAATGGTCTGCCTGGGGAAGTGGTGGAGTCACCATCCCTGGATGTGTTTAAAAAAAGACTGGATGTGACACTCGGTACTGTGGTTTAGTTGAAGTGTCAGGGAACAGGTTGGAACTTGATGATGTTGAAAGTCTCTTCCAACCTTGTGATTCTGTGATCTACAGGAGAACAGGGTTTCAGCACATGTTATGGCGACTTGGGATGACAAATACCATCATTCTGAGTATTACCTTTTTTCCTTCTTCTTCCCCCAGCTGTAAATGCCAGATGGAGTTAAACCATGAAAAAAAGTCAAATTTCATCTGCAAAGCCTAGAGTTATTCCTTAAGAGTTTAACTTCTTCCATATTGGAAAGACATGCTCAGTCTGCAATGATTCCTTCCTCTGTTTAAAATGTCACAGTTAAAAATATGGACAATTACATCTTTTTATCTCTCATTTTCTCGTAATTTAATGAGCATGTTGTTAAAATGGATAATTTTGAAAGTCGTCAATTTATCCAGGTCAGTTTGTCCAGACAACTCAGGAACAACATTTAGATATTCCCATCTTCTTTTTGAAGAAGCAGTTCAGCTCTTTCAGAGCTATTTTTTACTGATTTTCAAAGCTTAGAGTATCAGAGAATTCTGTATCACAGAATTCTATTTCTCTTAAAATAAAACATTTTAAGCCTGCTGAGGTGATCAATCAGCAGCCATTGCCTGAAATTCTAGTTTTACTTGAATAAAATACTCTCTAGTACACATAAAAGTTAATTGTGGGTGCCTAGCTTGACACAGATGAATTGTCAAAATATGATATTAGAAACATCACAAGCCAAACATTTCTATCTTGGAAGCACTTCCCATGCTTTCTAGAGATTCACACTGGTTCTTGAACTAACTGGGTTTTTCTTGCAGTTGCATCCATCTCTATTTTTCTTGTATCTCATGACCTGTTAACAGAGAATTTTAACACCTTCGGATCCACCAAGGTGGCTTTGGGTCCTGATCCCGCAGTGTTAGTGCGACAGCTAATTAACTCCAAAGTTTTCTCTCAGAGTGAGTCAGCTATTTCCTGCTGAAACAAACCCATTTGATTGAGGCTTTGGAGATTATGAATCCCCAACAAAAACTGGGTGGGTTTATGTATGCATGTATGATATAGATGGGCAAACCTGCACCAGGTTTGGCTCCCCTGACCCTGCTCTGCCTTTGTGCAGTTTAACATTTGCACACTTACTGCACCCTAATGATGCAACACTTCAGCATCCCCACCAAGTCTCTGTGCTTTAAGCTGTCACACATTGGATGCTAACGTGTCTGTCACAGAAAGAAAGGTCACAGGTGGGCCCCAAGGCAAGGGTGATACAATGCAGCTGCTCTAGACAGAGCCTTCAACAGGGCAGGCATAGCTGTCCTGTAACAGCCTGAGAGCCTTCTAGCAGGGCATGCAGGTCAGCAATGTTGGTATAGCATCAGAGGTCACTTTTCTCTCTCATTCTCTCTCTTTTGTTGCCAATTTTGTTAGCTTTTTATGCAAATTTTACATTAGGATATTACCAGTACTGAAGGTATTGATTCTCTATTTTGGTTAATCATTGCTCCTCCTTCTTTCTATTTTACACTCAGCACAAAACTCCTATGGTGCTTCCTAATTGCTAAATAATAATAGATTTATTTAATTGAAAAAAAAACACCTTTAGGCTTGCTGCCAGTTTTTTTGCATACTCCAAAGATCTCTTTCCAGCTTTCATTATTGTAATTGAATATCAAAGCCCTCTGTTGTCACCTGAGCAAGTGTCCATATTAGAATCTACATTATTAAATTTTTAATGATTTTCAAAACCCAGGAAAACTCTCCTGATGGCTTTTCAGAAGTGATGACTCAAGCCATTTCCTTAAATCCATAGGGCAAATTGCAATAGTAAGTAGAGGCAAACTTCTCATATGCTTTTTCAAAGGGGTCGCAAAATATTATTGTGCATTTTGTGCAACCTATTTTCTATAGGAATTTTAATTTTAGAACAGCTTTGTGAAAGTGCTATGATATTGTTTGCCAATTGCTCATGACTTGTGGTCAGTCTTAATGACCAAAATTCACAGCAATTAATTCATGCTCAAAGATTTAACTATTTTGAAGCACTAATAAATTCAACTGCAGATCACTTTTAGAATAATTTTGTGCTATTTATCATTAGTTATCCTTAATGAGTTGTGATACAGAAGCTTCTTTTGAAGCTGAACCTCAATACCTACAAAAGACATGTTTTGAAAGAAATGTCTTCTTTTATTACAGTGAGAAATATCATTTTAGGTCTCCTCTTTCAAAGGTGAGCTTGATCTGGATTCTAATTGCATCCAAAAATCATTATTTAGAAAAAAATCTGAAATACTTTAAAATTCAGAGACTATGAACACTGTGATAGAATTGGTTGTTTCTTAAATCAGTGTGGTTTTGGATGTTATCCAGTTACAATGACACTAAAGACCAAGTAATACAGTTTTATTTTGATAACTTGTGGGTTCTATATACTGGTTGGGTATTGATATAAGACAGACTGGATCTTGCAGGTGCAAATTTAACAGTAATAACTGTGGGTAGGATTTAGTCAGTCTGATTTTTCAATAAGAAACATGAAGTTCCTGCACTTATATGGGATCCATTTGTGTCCTCGCTTGAGGACTGCAGCTAAATGAACAAAATCACCATCCCTTTGTTTTTCTTTTAAGTAGATACCTGTCCTGGGGTGACTTTATGATGCTTGTATCCCCATTCATCTGTTTAGCCCAGAAATAAGTTTTGCACCTTTAAGACTGGTTCTGAGATCGAAGGGAGGGAGAGAAGAAGCGCGGAGTTTGTTACCAGAAACTGCACTTGCTCCCCCGCATCCTTCTCCTGGATTGTGTTGTCCACAGACCAAACAGATGGCAGGAGAGGGCTTTCCTTTGCTTTTAGTTAGTTTTTAGCTAGCTGAGGCAGAGAAGTTCCCCTGACTGTGGCTTTTCTTTTTATTGGAACTGTTTGAACCTGCTCTGGACTGAACACCCAGAAGAGCAGCGGCAGCTCGCACCTGTGGCCCACCGGGCCCGGCCTGGGCCGCGGCATTTCCAGCGCCCAATGGACTGGTAAGGGACTGAGTGAGCCAAGCTACAGCCCACCAAGGGGACTTTCTGAGTTTGTCATCTCTTTGAAACAGTGAGAGGTTTTATTGTTTAATATTCATTTTTTGTGCTGGTGAATGCTTTGCCTGTTAAATAAACAGGTTTTTTCCACTTTTCTCGAAGGAAATAATTTCCCAAAGCAGTTGGGGGAGGGGCCGCTTGAATCTGCTTTCTAGAGGAATCTCTTTGGAGGTTTTCTCCCAAATTTGCCCTAAACCAGGACAATTCGTGTTCTCTAAAACCAAACATTTCTAAGATAACAAACAGTTGAAATGAAAAACAAGGAAAGTTTCAGGTGCTGTAAGGAGAACTTTAATTCAGGTACCTACAGTGCGAGTCAGTCCCAGAAAGGAGTTCTTCTGAAGCATACATTAGGGGAGAGTGCATTTTGCCATTGATAGGTCTGACTCCACACTACCCCACAGATTTATACTAAAACATGTTAATATACACATACATATTTAATATCTATTAGTTTTTAAGCATTTTTCCCTGCAGTTACTCTTACAGGGTTAAAAATTTATTCATTTTAGCCCTATGAGGCTTACTTCTATGTGCATTTTCCTCTGTGTCGTTGCATGTAAAGATGTGACTCTTGGGAGGACTGCAAGTCCTAGAATAAAATATATTTCCAGCTGTTAGAAAAAAAAATCCATTTTCATTTCTCTTTTGTGACTACAAATTTAAGAAACATCTTAAGACAAAATTCTAAGGTCTTTTAATGAAGAGAAATTCTGGTCTGTTATTCTTATCCTGAAAAAACTGGAAGACTTTTCAAAGCCACCTTTTGCAATTGTACTGAGTAGTCCTGTAAGAGAGCGTTGCATTCATAAATCACTTTATTTGACTCATGTCATGGTTTACCTAAAATGCAGAAGGGGATGTCGTGAGGTTCCATGTAGTTTCTGTCAGCCCTCCCATGAGATAATTGTGGTATGGGATTTACCTATTAAAGCAGAGGGCAGACTAGAATTTCCATGGAAGATGATCCCTTTGGTAATGGCACAGCTAGTGGTAAACACACCACTACTGAGATTGTAGCAAGGGCTTCAAATATATGTCAATAAAAGTCAGAATGTAGCTACCTTTTGGTGTCCTTCCTAACATTTACTCATGTTTTACTTATTTCTTTCTGTGTGGAAAAGATGGTGTTTTGTTTTTTTTCACTCTCCTCTGATGGAATTGTGTCCAGCTTAGGTTATTAGCAGAGCACATGAAATACAGGAATTCTTTATGGAACATATGTCATTGCTTGTTTCACTCAACCTACAATATGTATGAGACTCTTCTGTAAATTCATTAGATTCTTTTATACTGGAATACATGTCTTGGACAAAGTACCTAAAAGAAGTTACATATTTCAGCTGAAATACCTCATATAGTTTATGTTTTTCATATTTCTATCATAACATCAATTCAGAATCAATGATTTAATCTATTGTTTGTAGTAGGCCGACTGCAGAGGCTGCACTGACAGATCACTAAGAGTGATAATTCGAAGCAACTGAAATAAAAGCAGTACTCAAACTCCAACAACTGTATCAGTGGAAACAGCAGCAAGAAGAGAGTACTGTGGAAGTAGCCCCTCCTGACAGGGATGGAATGATACCCCCCTTTCTCCCAAGGTTTTTGATATCTGTTCTTATTTTCATTTGATAAAATTATATCATGACATTGCTGCACTGTCTGGGAATAGTGGTGCTTCCCTGGATTTTTCCTAACTTCTGCTCAGATTTCCTATATAACAAAAGCAGCACTGTTGCATTCATTTCCATGGCCAATAGTAAAACATCTGTATAGTGGAAATTATAATATATTTTCAATTGGGTGACAAAAACATATTGAAATTACATCAATAGTACTCATAAGGCTGCTATGCTCGGAATCTAAACTATTTCTTAACTCACTTTTAAAATATGTTATGAAATGCTTTAGGAAGGAAAAGAGAACCAAAGGGCTGAGGGGAGGGGACAGATTGAATGGGACCAACACATTAGGGCTAGGCAGAAACTGTGGATTTGCACACAGCTCTACCAAGGACAGCCATCCATAGGTGCCCAGAGATAGCACTAAAAGTGTCTATCACCTCATGAAAAGTTGTGTTACTCAAGGTCCCCAGTGACTGGAAAAAAGCAAATGTTGCTTCCATCCAAAGAACAGCCAGAGTAGGGAAGTGTGAAATAGGGCGAAGTGTAGGTGAAGTGTAGGCTTCACCTCAGTCCCTGATCAAGAAACATATCCTCTTGGAATTAATTTCCAAGAAAGAAAGGAATGAAATTGGGTACCAGGGTAAAACATACTTAACCACATTGCTTGCTTTTTATCTGAAGGAAAAAACAAATATGTGTCTGAGAGGAGAGTGGGTTAATGCACCTTGAGTCTGAGCAATACTTTTGACACTGGCTTCCAGGCATTTCTTAGCTGGAAACAGAGGAACTGTGGGCTGTAAAAATGGGCTGTTACGCTGTTTGAAAATCAGCTGTACTGCCAAACTGCCAAGCTCATTGTGCAGTAATCAATAGCTTGATGTTCATTTGGCAGAGGTGCAGAGCCACCCTAGGGTCAATACTGGAGCTGGTATTATTCAATATCTTCATCAGCAGGCTGGATGATGCGACGTAATACACTCTCAGCAAATTTATGGATGATGGTATATCAAGGAGAAAATTGATTGAGACGCCAAATGGCAGAATTTTGATCCAGAAGGACCACAGGAAAATACAAAAAATGGACCAGCTGTAGTGTCATGATGTTCAATATGAAAAATATAAATATCTCAGCCCGAAGAAAAATAACTGTGTAAATCTTCATAGGCTGGGAACTGACTGACTGTGTAGTAAACCTGTCAAAGACAACCTGAGCAGTCAGAGTGGATGCCAGTTTGAATATCAGCCAATATTTTGCTCTCATTTCAGATAAGACAAACCTCACAAACCAGTTCAGAAGAAACTCAGAGAAACATTAACAAGAACATTGCCAGTGGACCAAAGAAAATTTCTGTAGCTATTTCCGTTGTTGTCACTGGTCAGTTCACACCTGAAATTCATCTGCTTTTGGGCCATTTCAAGAAGGACATTGAGAAAACCAGTGTCCAGTGGATTACTGTCAAGATGCTCAAGAAAAATTCATGAACTGTCATGATTGTTGATAAATGTGTAGTTTGACATAATGTTGATACAGCATGCACACACTTTATCTCATGCTTACAATGTATATTTGAAGGTTTTTTTTCTTTTTTTTGTATTACTGACCTGGTTTTCAGGAATGACTATTCTCAGAGTCAGAGATTATTACACAGAAATCAAAAAGATATGACCTCTTATGCCTTTCCCAGGTGATCCCAGGTGGGGAGCAGTAGGTTTCAAAGATAATATTAATAGAGTTCTTCACTCCTGAAAAAGTTTTAAGATGTCAAGAGACTCATATAGAGAATTCTCAAAGTGTTTTGTATCTTTATTTTACACTGCACATAGATAAGATGTCTTTTTTAAGTAATCATTGATTTTTGTGCAGTGACAAATTACACTAGCAACTGGAACCTTTAGTGCCTATCTTAATACAGTCTTCTTCTGTATCTGCAGGTATGATTTCTCATCTATAATGATGTGCTATAAGGATATGCAGATCACTGCTTCCAGAAAATCATATAATAAAGTATCTGACATTACAGCTAGTGCCTTCAATTCATTGCAATTCCTAAGTATGAAACTGCATCAACAAAACAGTGACCTGGTTTAGCTTAAAAAGCAAGTCTATCTGTACAGAGCTCTTTCTAAAATCTGGGTCTTATTTTTACCATATGGATAGTGTATATAAAAGAAAATACCATAGTCATGCTGAGAGTGGCCTATTTTGCAGTATGCCTGGGTACTGGAATGGCTCAGCAGGGCCACTTAGATACTGTAATTCTCTTCTCAGCAAAGTGAATGATCTTGGCATGCGGTGTGTAGATGATAACTACAGGCTCTGTATTCATGGCTGCATCATTTGGACCACTAATTGTGTTACTGCCAGAGCAGGCACTGAATTTAGCTCTAAGTGGTCTGCAAGCCAAGGTAGGACTTGCTGCATATCTTGCCAGTAGCTCTATATATTTATTCTTCCCTTACTGTTGGTCATTATGTATTCAGTTACTATTATGAACACAGTGCTCTTCACTTCTTGTCTGAACATCTTGTTCTTTCTATAAGGTTCCAGACCTGTTGGGAAATCAGCCAGAAATGCTGAAGCTCTCCCCTTTGGAATTTATTGTGCTGTGTTATGCAGCACATTGTGTGCATCTATGCAGGCTGCAGGCAGCCCCATTAGGGACTTCAGTGCTTTATAGGCTTATAGAAATAGGGTGGCTAGTTTTCCTTCACAAGTCATGACAACAAAGTGGCAGTGTAATCTCAGGGTGGTGATTTCTCACTCCTACAGAAGCCTGATGTAATACCTGACATTGGCCTATGGCACAGAGCACCCACTTTCCATCTTTTCTACGATATTGATGAGTCTGATAATACTTCAGTAACCTGGTGCCAGGGAGTTAAAAATTTGCTGTGCCTCTTCACCTGGAGGTGTGTTTGATGCTGTTCTGCTTGATTACTTGGACACACTTCTGTCATGGCTGTCTGTGAGATAGTTGTCCATATATGTCTAAAAGCTGATAATTCTTTAGGAATTTTTTTCTGGTTAATTTTCAGATAAATTTAGTTTAAGAACTGAGGAAAAAAAAGTCACATAATGACTCTGGAAAATAAGGTAGCTCTAAAATCAGAAAGACAAATAATCATTAAAATGGTCCAAACCCAGATCTTCCAAACAATTACAAATACATATATTTGTTCCTTGATTTTGCTATTGTTCTCCAAAAGAAATGGCATGAAGTATAGATGAGAGGAAGGAGTGTAGATTAGTATTTAAACTACAATGTAATGATTTTAAGGAGAGCTAAAAGATTCTCAAACAGTGGGGACTGGCTGATTGAATTTCCCTGTATTGTTTTGAAAATGTAGTTAAAATTTGACAAGCACCTAGGAGCTTAATTCTGAGAAAGGAAGAGACATTTAAGCTATTTAAGCTATTTCTTTTTTTCAACCTCTTAAATAATAAATAAAGCACAAAATTTGTTTTAAAAAATGTACTATTCCTGAACCCCAATACAATAATGAAATCTGTCTGATGGTTTTGTTTTCCACTACTCAAGATCCTAATCAAATAAAGAAGAAATAGGGAGATCTTTTACCTAAGGAGATTAGATCTTTAATTAGTCCATCATGTATAATTTTCTCTGTTGGGAACTAGTGCTAGTAAGGTTGGTACTATTGGGACATTGGTCATTCAATTTCAAAGTGGACAATAACTGACTTGGATCATGTTCATAAAAGAAATAGCATTTTAATATACACTATAAATGTATATGTAATTGTGTAAGATTACACAAGTTTTGTGACAGGAACCTCTGATAGGGATGTAACAGTACATAAAACTAGGTTTTATGTGTCTCACAACTTAGAGCTGCTAAGTATTTTCCACACTGACAGGATACATCTCCCGAGTTTTGGCAGACAGTTCTTGTCTCACCACCAGTCCCATGGAATGCTGAGGCTGTATCCCACACTATGGGGAGACCTATTTCATGACAGGTCATTCATATCAGGTCATCTTATCTGTATTTCCTATAAAAGGGAGAAAAGAGGGACAAAATAAATTATTTTTCCATAGCCTTCTTTCAGATTGGAATTCAAGTGTTCATGAGCTATAATCCACTGATTTCAGCAAAAAAGTATTGTCTTCAGTTTAGGAAAAACTCCAAAAGTCAATTTGGTTGACTTTTCCCATGTATTTTCTGTGAAATACATTCAATATGGCCTCATTTCCAGTTCCTGCCCATCTGCCTTGTATGTATGCTCATATATATGTTTGCTCCTTTGTTCTCTTTTAGGGTGAGCTAAAGGAACTTTGTGAGGTAAAATCCACCTGCAGTTGTGGGGATAATTTGCTCCTGTGATTTCTTGCAACCATAGATACAAGTAGGACTGCAGCTTGCTGTCCCAGTAGGGTTTTGTCTTCAGTCTCTCCACACACCCTCCAGCCACACCATGGGACGTACAACAGAGACCTGCTGGCCATGCCACTGAAAAGAGAAGACTGTGCTCTGTGTATGATTCAAGGTAGGGTATGTGGACAGATGAAGAACTTTCAAAGACAGGCATATTAGAAAATCTGAAATGCTAGATACAAACATCAGACTACTCATTGACAGTGCAACCCTGAAAGAGAAATGAAACATTCAGTCAGAAGAGCTTTTTTCCCATTCACAGAAATTTTGTCACTAGAATCATCGTTACAAAAATGAGCTCAATATGACTACTGAAATCATGAAGGATTAAGTGAAATAGTATGTTTCTGTAGGCAGTAATTACAATTACTGTAGCTCTAACATCAGGGGTTATGATCTTGTCATGTACAAATCTCACTTAGCTGTCTAGCGAGAGTTGGAGCCTCAAGTAAAAAGTCAATACAGCTCTAATTCTGTAACTGTAGCTGAACTTCTTTCCTCAACATCACTACTGAGAATTGATTGTTAGCGAGGATTTAAGCATTGGTGGAGTTTTCCTAATCATATGGTTACCATTTATACCTAGACAATTTGTGAAAAAGGGAACTGGAGTCTTAGAAATTAGGTTCACTAGTATAGAATAATTTAAAGGAAGTGGTCATATAGTCTTGCTGCTGGAATAGCAGCTCCAAAATATCAATCATGAAAAATTCTGAAGGGATGAGTGAGTCAGCCTGCTGAACAAGGTGAAAAAATAAAAAAGAGTGAGAGACAAAAGGTGCAAATTTTTTGTATGGAAAAAAGGAGGCAACGTGGCAGAATGTAGTGATTGGACCTGGGGATGGAGGTGAATCCCATGACCATTCTGGAAAGGATATTGTGCAGAATTTCAAAAGCAAGGACATCGAGTCAGAACCTGATGCAGAATAAAGCATGGAACTAAAAAAAAAAAAAAGGAAAAAAAAAAAAAAAAAAAAAAAAAAGAAAAGAAAATATTTGCTCTACAGAAATATTGCAGAAGTCAATTAAGGCTTAAATATATGTAGGTCAATACACAAAACAAAATGCTGGGAAAGAAGGAAGGGCTAACTTGGAAAATGAAAAGTAAAGGGAAGCAAGAACTGGATTTGTAAGAGATCTGTAAATTTGTGAGGATAGAAGTGAAAGCATGAATCTGAGGGGAAATGAACAATGAGGATTCATATTTACTTTGCAGTCTAGTCTCAGTGATTGATTTAATGAAGGAAAAAGTACTGGAAAATATATAGAGATATGTCTTCTGAAGTTCAATTTTAGAGTTTCTATTTTAATGATTTGAAAAAGTTAGAAAGGTAATCTGAGGTGAGACAATAATATGAATACTGATTAAAGGCAAAGCGATGACAGAATTCAAGTTGAAAAAAAACAGTGGCTGAATAGGAAACTCATAATTTTCTGAGTTCCCCCTTCCTCTGCTTTGCATATACAAAATACAAAACTCTTGTTAACTGCAAGCCCGGGTAGTTTGAGGAGTTTGGTTTACCACTGCTATGAATATAGAGTATCAGACCAGAAATCATCAAGATTATATATATATATATATATATATGTATA